>JAMPIV010001643.1:0-600000 GCA_024509875.1 Oreohelix idahoensis | reverse complement strand
TTTAACTCTGCTTTCTTGTTTTTTCTGTCTTTTATCTTATTGATGGTTTCTGTTGTTATCCATGCTTTTTGTTGTCTGTCCCTTTTCCCCAGTATTTCTTCACATGTCTCCTTCCATACTGTTTTGACCTGCTGCCAATAGTCTTCTGTATTCTCTACATCTTCCAGCTGTTGGAGCACTTGGAATTTGTTGGATACTGTGACCGCAAATTTGTCTCTTGTTTCTTGATTTCTTAGCTGTCCTACATTAAACTGTTGTCTATAATTTTGCATTGTTGCATATCTCTTGAGTTTCATTTTTACTTTGGCTATCAGAAGATGGTGATCTGATGCCACATCTGCTCCTCTATATACCTTTACATCCTGCAATGATGATCTAAACTTCTTGTTTATGCATATATGATCAATCTGATTTTCTGTTCTATGGTCTGGTGATATCCATGTTGCCTTGTGTATTCTCTTATGTGGAAACATGCTTCCTCCTATAGCCAGTTGATATGAAGCACAGAAGTTTGCGAATAGCTCTCCATTTTCATTCATTACTCCTAGCCCATGTTTTCCCATGACTTCTTCAAATCCAGTGTTGACTGTACCTATCTTTGCATTCATGTCACCCATCAAAATTGTGATGTCTCTTCTTTTTACTTTATCTATAATTTCCTGTAGTTTAGTATAAAATGCTTCTTTCACAGACTCTTCTTTGTCATTAGTTGGTGCATAACATTGGATGACATTTACATGAATTTTCTTTTTAGCTGTTTTGAAAGAAGCTGTTATTATTTTGGGTCCAACAGCTTCCCATTCAATTAGTGCTTTCTGTGCTTCTTTAGATAACATAAGAGCTACCCCTTCATTGTGGTGTGAACTTTCGTCTTCATGTCCTGAGGACAGCACCAATTCACCTGTGATGAGTTTCTTCCTGTCTACCCCCTTCCACTTTGTTTCACACAGTCCCAGAACCTCGATTTTGTATTCCCTCATTTCTGCTGCTACTTGCGCCACTTTCCCTTGTTCGTTTAATGTCCGAACATTCCAGGTGCCAAATCTGGAAGTTCTCCTAGAAGAAAGATGGTTAGTCAGCAACACAGACTCCTTTCGGCTTTCTCTGTGTTGCATCATACGCCTCCCCGCGAAAGGACCTTTCCCTGTCTTGGATGGCTGTGTTTTATTTTCTTTATTTGACTTGTCCATATTTGTTGAAGTTTTTTGTGGTTTAAATTTTTTTACAGGATGGAGTAACCGGCCCCATGCCCAACCCTCCTTAGTCGCTTTTTACGACATGCTTGGTAGGGGACAGTGTTACTATTCTTTGCTCCCCTTTCGGGCCAGGGTAACACACGGGTGGAAATACCAATTCAAATGGCGCAAATCCCGTATTTTCGTTGGAAAATTCTATATAAGCAAAGATTCGATCCCACTATTGTGGATACTTAGTCATAACGTTGCCCAACATTTCTTTTAAACTCCTATTAAGTCTTTCTATTTTCCCATTTGCTTGAGTGTGATAGATAGCACTAAGCGATCTCTCAATACCAAACATCGTCATCACCTCTTTCAGAGTGTCAGAGACGAACTCGGATCCCCGGTCAGATAGTATGTTTTCGGGAAAACCCAATCTGCCGAATACTAAAAATAGCGCATCCGCAACGTCCACGGTCGATATGGATTTAAGTGGTATTTCCGCCAGCCATCGTGTACACATATCAATGCAAGTAAGCACAAATTTGTGACCCCTAACTGATGTGACTTTTAAGGGACCAATAAGGTCGATAACCATCTTTACGAATGGACGCAAAGAAATATCAGATGCCTGGATAGGTGCATTATGTCCAGGTCTTTTTGTTGCGACACTTTGGCACACTGAGCATGTGCGACAGAAAGTTTTAACATCTTTAGTCACACCAGGCCAAACCAAATGTGACAAAACCCTCTGTTTTGTCCTTGCAATACCTAAATGACATGCACAATTTATGTCATAAGCATGTCATAAGACAAATGGTCTAAAGCAAATAGGTACTATAATCTGTTTTTTCACACGTGTAGAATCGTGAAAATTTCTAATGAAAATATCATTCTTTAATGTGTACCAATGTTTAGCACCATCATCAAACATCATATCATTTGATTTTGCCATACGAAAAAATGTCCTTAAAGAATCATCTATTTTTTGCCTTTGTATGAATGATTCTTTATCAATCAATTCCACCTGTAAATTATCATCATCTTCCAGCTGTTCAATATTTTCCTTGTCATTATCATTATCTCTGTCATGATCATGATCTTCAGCATTCATCAAATCCTCAGAGATATCACTGTGGTTGTGATTATTCCTTTCAGCACGAGCTTGTGCTCTGGTTGTAACAGCATTTGCAGTTATTAAGCGCTATTTTTTCCAATGAAAAGGACAAATGTTAAATTAAAAGGATAATACCAAATCAAGACAATGGTCTCGAAAGTAAGATCCGTTGTCACGCTCGACAACCATGCGTGCATCCCTATCTGAATAAAAATAAATAAGTTCTTCCCCAACATTGAACCTGTAGCTAGGCAAATGATGTGCACATTTTACGTCAGCAGTGAATTGAAAAAATTCACGCAGTGCCAGCCATATAGTGCCTGGTGGCAGATTTCGCACTAGAAAGGTGTGTGAGTATGCACCTTTAGTCACAAGAGAATCATAGACATTACTCCTTCTCCTGGATGTAATATCCTTATTGTAAGGTGCATCATGCTGGCTGGACTGAGCATGACACCTCTTTCTATTTATGCCTGTAGGTTTGAAGCATGTATGAGAAGACAGCTTACTAGGCATAGTGAAGCATTTTTCTCTAGATGCACTACCAATAATTCGACTATGAACATTTTTTTTCATTTCTATCATTATCCTTAAGTGTAACCCTCTGAGTCTTAGCAGTAAATTTTGTGTCATCTTTGACAACTTCTTCTACACTCTTAAAAGGAGATGTAATGTGAGCATGTCTCCACGATTCAGTCCCAGAAGAGGCAGTACTGTTTCGATCAGAAACACTGGTATCAGAGTGATGTCGAGGGAAGTTGTATCTGCCTGGACAACATATTTTTACTTTTTCAGGTCGTGCTGACCTGTTTTTATCACCTTTAGTGCCACTGACATGTTGTACACTAGTTTTGTCATAACTAATGTTGGATAATAAATTGTTGTGTAGCACGACATAAGCAAACCATCAAACCTTTTTCTTAATTTGGTAATTTCTAAATTTTTGAGGGAAATCTCTTCACTTTGCCCCTTATTTACCTCTGAAAAGTTCACATTTTTACTGTTCTCCACCGTGAGTAATATCTCAAGGTTAGCCACCTTATTTAATTCAATTTTCTTGTTGACTATGAAGGACTATGAGTTCTTTATTTGCACGCTCAGGTGCTGCCACCTTCTTTTCCAACATATCCCTAGAACCTTTCATGTTCTGGTTGATCACTTCATGTATATTAATCTTGTCTCTCAAAAGAGGAACCTCAGATGTCAGTTTCTGAATCTGAGCCACATGTGTATGACATTCTATCTGCAAAGTAGTATTGGGTGTATCAAGTTCACCTCCACAGACACTCTCTTCTTCGTCAAATAAATTCATTAATGATCGCACCTCATCCTTCAACTCCCTTCCCTTCTCCGCATCTCAAGTTTATCTTGTCTTAATATTTTCTCATTAGGAAGAGCTAATTCTTTCATTCTCTTCATATGAGCTAATTCTTCTGCTCTCTTTTTTTTTACAGCTAATTTTATTTCTTCCACTCATCTTTTTTCAGCTAATTTTTCTTCCACCATATTCTCAATTCATTCTGGATCACATATTCTTCACTCTTCCAACGCACTGGATGCATAGGATATTAAAGCCTCACCCTTCAAACCAAAAATGTTTCCCTAATCCATAAAATACAGAAGGCCAGCCATGATTCACAATTATTGTGCTTTTCAATAGCTAAACAAAAATGCAGATATATTATATTATCAATATGTGAGTAATATATCTCAATACTTATTTAGCCAAAGACACCAAGCTTCAAATTCACCAACAAATGCATGTAATACAAGCAACGGGTAGCCCATAGTAATATAGATGTAATAGTAGACAGTAATATAGATGTTAAATATATGTGCAGCAATAAAAGAAGACAATAGCACAAACAGGATTACTGAATACAGTGACCAGAGCCAAAAGAAGCAAATGCAAATAGTCGACTAAGGCAGAAATGTATGAATTATAGAACAAAATAAATAAAATGTAGCTGTATCACACATATGACAGCACAAATTTACAACATGTATGACATCTAATTAATAAAAGATAGCAAGGTTAGATCAACAATCTCACAAACAATAATGTAGAGAACTGAAAAGAAATTACACTGAACTTTAATACAAAAACTAACTTTACAATTAACAGGACTGCACAACTAGACAAAAAATGGATCTGGTTCATTCAATTGAAGCAGAACCACACAGCAATGTTCGCCGGCCCGTCAATTTGAATCAAACAGATGCATAAACTAAAGACCACCTATGAATTTCTTTCGACCATACATACTGAGGTATTGACATAAAAAATTCACAGGTCCCAAACAAACCTCCCACTATTACAGACACATCAATGACATAAATACACCAAACATGGAAAAAAGAACTCTGGCAAACAAGACAAGTTAGCATCGCAGGCCATATGTAGCTAAAAATTCACTTATCTCATTGCCAGTGAAAAAAAAATCCTCCTGGTTTCACCCCCTTTTCCTTCCATGACCGATGCAAACCAGACAAACCAGACCAACGTTAGGTCTAGAATTCCAGAACAGCTGAATCGAACAGTAATCCACTTTCGTCTGTCGTAGTCTTGAAAATCGCCATCTTCTGCATAACACTTGACATTTGACACGAAGCAGGATGCAGTAAATATTATATGCTTTGAATACGTTCCCTTTCTAACTGGAACAAGAAAGCACCACACTGCAAATCTGGATGAGTAACCTCTCACAGGTTAGCAGACGATAAAGTTCGCCATCTTTAAAATGCTGAACAGGGCACGAAATCAAAAGAGCCGTCTGTATTTATTTCTTGCAAATTTTTTGAGGGCTGTGGATCAATGATCCTTTGGCTTGGCCCCCGCTGTTGCATACGGTTTTAGTTGTACGAGCATTAGTACTTGTATTATCTGTCGAAGGGGTACTTCGGAGAGGTCCCTCGTTTAGCAAATATATTTCTGTGTGAAATTAGTAAGGCATGCACCAATGCCGGTAACAGTTTTATAATCAGCCTTTAAACACATTCCTGCTCTCCAACAATAAAGAAGCTGCACAGGCCAGGTTGGACGTCTTCTACGACTTATGTTTAATCATAGTACAAGCTCAATTATTAAATTCATCCAATAGATACATGTAAGACGATGGCATACCCTAGCCAGTCTTGGGCGTTGCTATTCAGTATGCTAATGACAAGATGTCTTCGACATTTTCATGCAGAGTTTATTTAAAAGACTTCACTCACGTCCATCAGAATACAGCATTCACTTTTCACAATATAAATCTCTAGCATCGACCCAATGAACTATGTGGGCGATCTAGATGTTGAAACACTTTAAAGACTCCGTAGAAATAAAACCATCTAGGAGCTGGACAAATATGCGTCCGTCCACATCAAAGAACACACAGAAAAGGCCCCGAAGTTTCATTAACTTCTGCCAAATTGAGACAGGCTAACGTCTGCTAATTCTGCCCCAAAAGACAATGACGTACTTCCGGGTAACCTGTGGATACAGTACATCAACAACATGGTCTACCATCGAAACCCGTCTGATAACGACCGATATGTTATGAGTTTTAATCATAACAATAGTGTTTATCATTCCATATAGTGTATTACTTTGTTATTGTCTTATGTGTTGGCTCTTCCATGCTGTAATTTGTCTGTCGTTTGCTCTGGCAATGTGTAATGTCTGCTGTGTTTGTCATGTTTCTTCTTCCATGATACCAAATTGCTCTTTTTCGCTATTGAAATATTTGTCTGCTGGGCTTTTGGTTGGTTTCTGTTTGTTTGTTTTTTATTTTTTTATATATATAATTCTTCTACTGGTATTGAATGGACTTGGTGGCGTTTTTTTTACCTTGACGTTCTAATTTGTTCTAGTTGTTATATGTTGGTTCTTGTTCCGGTAATATAAAATTGTATTATGTTGTGTAGCTCCCTGGGTAGATCAACTTTCAGTACATTTTCCATTGAGTGTGATGTCAAGTTTTGGGTTCTCAAGTATTGCATAAGTGGTTTTCTGTGTTATTCGTATTTTATGCATGTTAACACACAATGTGTTATGGTGTTTTTCTCCACAGATGTGGCACAGCAGGGTTGCTCTACCATGAAATTGCCTGTTCCTTGTTGAAGTCTAATTAGTTTTCTGATGCATGACATTTTTGATTCTCTAGACAACTGACATGTCTGGGTTGGATTTTTAGCAGTTTATAGACGTGTCTGCCATTCTGGATTTATTTCCATAGCTCACAAGGATGAATCCCTGGTGTGTATTTACTACTACATTTTATTTGATTTGCTATTATACTGTTTTCTTCTAATTTATTCCATGCAATTCCATCCAATTGGGTACCTTATGGGTTCCAGAGGAGTATCCCAGTTCATAGGGAAATTCTTCACAAACATTGCATTGGTTGTGTGGTTTTTGTCGATTAGGACTTTGCCCATGTAATTCAGTCTAAGTTCTTTTCTTCTTAACTTGAGGGGTATTATTCCTAGTGCTACCTCTAGTGCTACTAGTGATGTTGATCTTGAGGCTCCGGCTACTGTACATAGTGCCTGGTGCTGTATTTTGTTCTATAATCTAAAACAATTAGATGGTATTACAGAAACAGGACTAGCTTTGCAGTTACTCCCTGATCTTACTTCGAACGTGCTGCACCTTTAATCTTGACCAAATACGTGAGAACTCTAGTGACTTATCTGCACAGAACCCAACAACCCAGCGGAAGCAGTAACAACCATTCGCAGCTAAGTGAAACCTATAAGCTGCCACATGACTTCTTTATAAAACACTTTACCATCACACGTTGATGCGTATTTTCTGTTAAAGATTATTCAATTTCTTTTTAAAATTGATTGAACAAATGAGTTTTAAATCTATTAGTTGCTAATATACAAATGTAACTTCGATTTAATCATTTTGAATGTACTGCATGTTTGTCTCAGTCCATTTACTAAACACACTCTAAAAATAGCTATTCCATAATAGTAAGAATTCCACCGAGTAAATCAGAGGTGGAAGCTTAAACGAGCTGAAATTAATCATTACATAAATCTTAACAAACAGGCAGCGGATCAGATATAATAAGTTAACAATTGCCCTGCCAATGCAGCATTGTTCTTGATTTCTGAAATATATTATGAACACTCCCTTGAGATAGAAGCATAATTATTCTCCTATCTACAACTCTGTCAAAAGCAATCTTGTGTGAAGGTAGACACCTTTGAAGACCTATATTAGATACTCTTGAGTTTTGGCCACCGTAGGATCACTACTGCAAAGCAGGGGAAGCAGTTCCGTGACACACGGACTTGATACGTGACTGGGTAACTACACTGTTGAGCTAGGTGCAAGAGGTCTCGTGGCTGCATGAAATTCTTCTTCTTCTTACTCGTTCGTCCTGACAAGGACGTTGGTTGCGTTGTGTCTGTTTATACCGGGGCTGCGATATCTGTGCCTTTCGGCCGACACATCCGACTTCAGCACGGCAATTTTTGTGACCAGGTTTGCCTTCCCTCTTCGATCCCTACTCTCTCAGCCACTCTGCAGTGATGCAGTCTGTTTCCAGGATCACCACGTGTAGGTGGAGTAGGGTCTTGGTCAGCTCTGGTTCGCTGATCCTGACCCAAGCAAAACTTTCACTTATACCCAGTCCCCGAGCTTCCTGGTCCAAATCGTAAAAATAGCGGCACTATTATTACATGTTTAACAGTTTCTCACCTGAGCGAGAGTAAATTGCAATCAGAGATTGCGACCGGGGTGACAGGGGGAACCAAAGCGATCATACCGCGTCGAAACATATCAAATAGCTAGGCTATTGTTATTTCATCCCGACTCGCAAAGAGTTCACGGTGTGTTTTTCTGTGAAAACCGAGAAAATGTTCCTAAATGGTTGAATATTTATTAGTCCCTGTTCTGCTAACAGCTCAAGTCGCTGGCCACAATAGCATTATTCAAATGTTGGAATAGTCCGTTGAAATAATAAAAAGTCTCTCCCTCCTGCTTTTGTGAGATTACAGGCTCACAGGAAACAGGAATTCTGAATGGCCAGTCTTCCCATATTGGTCTCAAAACCTGTGTTCCCCAATGAGAACAACAAATATCGACGTTAGAGATATTTGAAAATTTACTAGTCAAAAGTTTAGAAATTGCCGCACGTTACTCACCGAGATCTCTGATGTGGCAAAGAAAGAATGTGATTACTGCTTCCTCAAGTATGTCGTATAAGACTAATGTGAGGTTGTGAAAATGTGAAACAAATTGCCACAGATACACTGCTGCAAGAGTATGGGAATGTTTCGTGCAGAATTCAAGTAAGCTGGAGTGGTGGTTCTATACTCCATAAGGTGATCAGCTGTAGTGATGGTTCTATGCTCCATACGGTGATCAGCTGGAGTGATGGTTCTATGCGCTATAACAGTGTTTTTCAGCGGGGGCGGTGCCACCCCTGGGGGCGTTTTCAAGATGTCTTGGGGCAATCTAATGGGTCGCAACGATTGGGGGTCGCTGCTTCCATTCAGGGGGGCGTTGTGTACATTTTTACAAGAATCAGTATGAAACAATTACAAAAGATATTCCCCTTCGCATAGCTTGTAACACGATAGTTTTTATTTGCCTTGCGTCCCATAGAGTGTTTCAAGGATTCCAAACGCAAAATTTAATGCTTGTGATGTTACCATTGTCAGGAGACAGTAGGCGGAGATTCATGTCCCTTCAACACTCGAAACATTCATTAGCCTCTCGACACACCCAAGTTAACCTTCTCTCTCCAGTCTCGACACATATTTTCTTCTGGAAAGACATTTTTGTTGGGAAAAGAATTCAGTTCTCCAATGTCATCGCATGTGCGACAAACGGAGCACCAGCTATGGTTGGTCGTCATCGTAGGTTTCAGGCCTACTTAAAAAATGTGGCACCAGGTGTTTTAACAATTCATTGTGTTATTCATCGACAACTTTTAGTCGCCAAGCATCTTAGTGACAGACTCCACAAATCATCAGTGTTATTAGCAAAATTAAGCGCATTCGTTGAACGATAGATTATTTCGTACACTTTGTTGTGATAATGGCGAAGAGTTTGAACGTCTTCTCCTACACACGGAAGTACGATGGCTGTCCAAAGGTAACTGTTTAAAAAGATTATGGGCATTATTTGATTCTGTTGTAGAGTTTTTGGATTCAATCAAAGAAGAATTTAGCATCGAAAGAGAAGTGTTGCGAAACGATGTAGCCTATATTTCAGATATATTTGAAAAGTTAAATGTGGTTCTTCTTAAGCTACAAGGAAATGAGATCAGTCTGATTAAAGTGAAAGGAATTATCATGGGGTTCATCGACGAATTGACAATATATAAAAATAATCTTAGTCGCCGAGAACTTTCTCATTTTCCATGTTTACTACAGTTAGGTGGGGACAAGCTTGATGATTCCGATTTATGCATTCATTGCAGTCATTTGGACGCTATTAACAATGATATGAGCATAAGATTTAAGGACTTGCAAGAACTAATAATACCGGACTGGGTGATTAATCCGTTTGAATCAGACGTGGAACTAGTTAGTGAGCGTTTACAAGAAGATTTAATTGAGCTACAAAATGACTTCGAGGCAAAAGCACGATTCAGTCACACACATTACGAAAAATTTTGGATGCAGCAGAGGATTGCGCATCCCGTTCTTTGGCGTGAAACTAAATTGCTAATTACAGCGTTCCTAACGTCGTATTTGGTGAAGAAGGGGTTCAGTGCAGTAGCGATGCTACTACAAAAGCAACGAACAGATTTCTAACAGCAGATTTCAGACTTCTTTTAACAAACTTTGAATCAAATATTACAAAACTGGCTCATACCATACCAAGCGCAAGGATCTAACTAAGCTTCATTAGTAAGTGTATTTTTATATTATTATATCATTATTATCAACTAATAATATAATTTTTCCAATTTTTTCATGTTTAAAGTGGTTACATAAAGAGAGGCTTAAATATTCAGATTTGAAGATATATATGTAGTCATTTAGGCGCTATCAAAATGATATGATTATGATAGTTATAGAGTTGTAAGAACTTATTTTATATCATTTGCTCCGCCAATTTGTAATTCAAGGATAATGAACCTGTGGTGTATATAACTCCGTACTTAAACACATATTTAATATAACTATGCTTTTATACAGTTGGGCGACCGCAGCTGAGGTTCAAAGATGTGTGCAAGCGAGATATGAGGGCACTGGACATAAATCCAGCAACGTAGGGGGGTGAAGCTGCCGATCTCACCAAGTAGAGATGCTATTTACGGCGCCAACTCAGATTGGGCGAAGAGAGGCTCACACAACAAGCAGAAGAGAGGAGAAAACGTCGAAAGGGGCACCAGGAAAATAAACAGCTGAAGGCTGTCACCTCAGGGGCGCATTCCCATAGTCAGTTATGACTAAGGTGACCAGACGTCCCGGTTTTTCCGGGACAGTCCCGGTTTTCGATCATTTTTTATAATTTGTCCCGACTTTTTTTCGATGCAATCCGGGACGCCAATTTGTCCCGGTTTTTGGACGAATTTGCCAATTTGGCATAAATCGCACAGATTAAAATAAAATTATTATTCCGTGACTGACTTGAGGGAATTTTTAATTATTAGTGAACTGGCGCCGAAACAGCACAAGCGGTTGTCAGGACCGCGAATTAGTTTTGTAGTTCCCATGTGATATTCGCAGTTATTTGAAATTTTAGGTAGTGGTAAAGTACCAAGATTTTGCGTACGGTATACGTTTATTTAATTTAAACGGTGAACTATTTGTGCATATTTTGTTATTGTTGTAAGAAAATGGTACCAAAGCGTAAATGCAGTTTCAATGAAGATTTACAAAAGGAATATCCGTTTATTAAAAAGAGTACATCAAACTTCAATGTACGATGCAATATATGTGCCTCCGGGTTTTCGATAAGCCATAGTGGACGTGGTGATATTAAGAACCACATAAGCAGTGAGAAACATAAGAGAGCCGTCGTTACAGCTGCATCAAGCTCGTCGTTAACCACTTTCTTCAGAGCTGATAAAATTGGTGACCAAGAAGAGCAATTAGCTGCTATAGAAGGCGCCTTTGCATACCATACAGTGCTACACAATCATACTTTCAGGTCTATGGATTGCACATCAAAATTACTTCAGGTTACTTTAGAGCCAAAATTTGCATGTGCACGTACGAAAACAGAAGCCATTATTCGAAATGTCTTGGCACCCCATATTCTAAATGAGTTAAGGTGTGATCTAGAAAAGTCTACATTTATTTCTGTACTGACAGATGCATCCAACCACAAAGAATTCAAGATTTTTCCTTTGCTTGTCAGATACTCTGATCACAGTAATGGAGTGAAAATTAAAATATTAGAGTTAATTAAAGTCATTGCCAGGTGAAACATCTGATATTGTAAGTAGTTTTCTTAATGACTGCATAACTGAAAATGGTTTAGACAGGAAAGTAGTTGGATTATGCGCAGACAACACAAATTCCAATTTTGGAGGTGCTGAAAGGAAAGGACAGAACAATGTTTTAAAAAAACTGCAAGAAAACCTTGGACATGGTCTTATAGGAGTTGGATGTGCAGGTCATATTTTCCACAACACTGTTCGAACAGCTGCAGATGTACTGCCTGTTGATGTCGAGCTGATTATTGCTAACATTTATCTACTCTTCAAATCATACACAGTACGAGTTGAAAGACTCAAGGAGTTTTGCCAGTTTGTGGAAACAGACTTCCAGATGATCTTAGGTTATGCTCAGACTAGGTGGCTTGCTCTGCTGCCTGCTGTTGAAAGGGTTCTTCAGATGTTCCTGCCTCTAAAATCATATTTTCAATCTCAAGACAGATGCCCAGTTTTTATACAGACATTCTTTGAAAATCCTCTATCTGAGGCATGGCTTGTTTTTGTTCAGTCAGGCCTCTCCATTCCACGAAGCAGTGCAAAAAATAGAGGGACAGGCGGTCACTGTGTTTGAAGTCATTGACAGCATCAACAGGTTGAAAACTATTTTGAAGTCCAAACTGGAAGACTGTTTCTTGCCATCAAGAGTTAAGCTAATCCTTGAAAAGCTGGAAATGGAAGGACTTCCAAAGGAGGATGTGAAAAAGTTTCATGCTAGCGTTTCTTCGTTCTATGAAACAGCTTTCAATTATTTGAATAAATGGGCTGCAAAAAATTTTCAAGACCTAGAATCCTACAGCTGGGTAACGCTGAACAGAATACCAATTTGGGCAGATATTGAGATATCATCATCACTAGTGATTCAAACATTACCTTCAGCCCACTTTACAGAAACTGAAATTTATGACGAATATGTCTATATGAAGCAGTTTGTTACTTCTCAGAAAATTAGTGAATGGAGTGCCAAACAAACATTGCCACCACAATGTTGGATTGAAATGGTTTCCCACTTCAAAAACAATAATGTGACATTTCAAATATTTTGAAGTTGGCAGAGTTTTTTTTCTGTCTACCTGGAACAAATGCTGCCACAGGAAGAGTGTTTTCTTTGACGAACAGCTTATGGGCAAGTAATAAAACACAGCTAGGTGTTGAAACTTTGAAAGCTATGTTTACAACCAAAGTGAACTGTGAGGAAACATGTGTCGAGTTTTTTAAGATGCTGCTTGCAAAGAAGGACCTATTGATAAAAATCCACTCATCTGAAAAGTACAGTAACTCAGATTCACCTTAAGTAAGGATTATTGATGTTTTTCTCTCTTATTAGTTCAACTAGTTAAACTTATACAGTAAAATGTATGTTATTCAATGTTATTCAAATGTATATATAAAATATATATTATTTTAAATTGACATCAACTTGATTTTTCCGGGACATGTCCCGACTTTTGACCTTTTCTTTACCCTTTTGTCCCGATTTTTTTGCATTGAAATAGGTCAAATCTACTATTTTGTTCCGGATTAGGGTTTTGAAAATATGGTCACCTTAGTTATGACTGAAGGGCTGTCACCTCTGGGGCGCATTCCCATAGTCAGTTATGACTGAAGGGGCTATTATTATTATTAAGCTTTTATAAATGTGCTTTCTCTTTGTCTTTATATTATAAGAAAAGATAACTCATTAACTGCATTGCTTTTTTAAAAGTATGGTGGAATATATTTACGTGTGTGTGCGTGTTTGTGTATACGCGATAAAGAGCAAGGGGGTGTTAAAATGAGTTCATAGTGGTGTTGTTGACGAATATAAAACTGATACAATTTTGTACTGTCCGTGCAGGCTGGGATCTCCGAATACTGAAATTTGTCAAAATTGGCATTGCGGGGGGAGGTTGTGCATTGAAATGAATATTTATCCTAGTAAGCGGAGGTCGCAAGGAGGCAGCCCCTCCACCATGCAAAGGCACAACAGGCCAATCACCTGTTTGCTTTAAACTTTTGATTACGAGAACTACAAGACAGAAAACCGGACTATAATGAATGAAAACGAAGATGAAAATGATTAGTCAAACTTTCCTCTTATCTCGATAGATATCCCCGTCGTCTATCACTCAGTCAATCAAAAGGAGTACATCAGTCAATCCTTCGGTGTGTCAGTCAATACATGAATCAGTACGTTAATAAATTGGACTTTTATATATTTCTGGGGGGAGGGGCTGGTATGGAATATTAATAGTGACAAATAAAAGTGTATTAAACTATAAACCAGCCTAAAAAGACATATTTTTCCACATTTTGTTTCTAATATCGTTTTTTCATATTCGATACTTGCACACTACGATACATGTCCAGGAAACTCTTCTAAGGGCAGGAAGGGAAATAACTCCAAGGGAATATTCACTGCTGAGCAAAAACCTACGAGTAATAGAATTTTACCAATAAATAAATAAAAACTAAATAAATAAATAAATAAAATAAAAAATAATAAAGGAAAAAAATAATTTTAAAAAAACAATAATAAAAAATAAAATTTTTTTTTTTTTTTTAAGTAAAATAAAATAAATAAACAAATTAAAAAAATAAATTAATAAATAAAATTATTAAATTTAAAAAATGGTAATTAAAAAAAAAAAAAAAAAAAAAAAGGGGGGGTGATCGCATCAAAGTAGAAAGTCATAATACAACAGGGACTCGATAGAGAAATGCGTCTCAGACAAAAGAATGTTGGGTATTCAAACCGTGTGGTTTGAGGCAACCCATAAGATGGATGAGGCGTTGTTCCTGGCGAAACCGACTTGGCGTCCGAGGAACAGTATCTGATGGCTGTCACCTGGATGTCAGTGGCACCGTGGTGGTCAGGGCCATTGAAGTGGATGGCCACAGGTGTGGAATTAAACTGAGAGATGTCATAGAGGTGTCTGCAGAATCGGTCGCCCAGTCGTGTGCCCATTTGGCCGATGTACGTAATGGTGCAACGTTTGCATATAATAGCATAAATGACGTTGCGTGACTCGGTTTAGTGGCAGCCATCCTGCTTTGCTTCACATGTGACTGGACTTAATATTAAGGGAGTTTTTTTCTCTTATTTTTATAGTTTCATGTTCTCTACTTAATTCTCATTTTCTTTCCCTCCTGTCTCTTGTTTGTCTGTCCCTGACGAAGGCCTTATGGCCGCAACGTAGGTTTTTCTTGTCCTTCTCCTTGTAAGACGTATTACTATTTGTGTGTGTGTGTGTGTGTGTGTGTGTGTGTGTGTTTTTTTTCAACTGTTTTACCCCGTCTTACGGCAGTTCTCCTCATATACTTATATATAAAAACAACACGAGGGCCGAGCAGTTGTGCTTTTATGAAATAATCATTTACTTCAACACGAGATACAGACTATGGACAGACAGGTAAGAACCTGAACAGGTGAACGTAGAAGAATAGGCTCGTAGGAAACAGGTTTCGGTAGCAAAGTAATTGGGTGGGTGGTTACGTTGTTAGGCAGGTAGGTAGGGAGAGGGGTAGACGATACACTAGATTAGACATACAGACAAAGTAACAGATAGATATATAGACAGACAAACAGACAGATAGAGAGGCAAGCAGGAAAATAGAAAGACAGACCGACAGACAGACAGATAGATAGATAGATAGATAGATAGATAGATAGATAGATAGATAGATAGATAGATAGATAGATAGATAGATAGATAGGTTTAGGTAGGTAGGCATACAGACAGACAGACAGGCTAATATATTGATAGAAAACACATTATTTCTTACGGCTTGGGAACTTCGAAGTCTACAATCACTCAGTCAGATGTCCCCAGCAGTGATGCGTCATACAGGGCTCTCAATCAGAAGATAAAAGGAAAGGTTGATTAACAACTGCCTACGCTACTTTATGGCTAGACAATTAATCAGAAGCAGTGAACTTCTCCTTGGCTTTTTTTTTTTTTTTTTACCCACTTTTAATTTAGCTCAACATGAGGTGTTTATATTTGTAGTGTTTCAAATCTTTGACGCTCAAAACCTCTATGTCCACTCATCGTGTCGCCGTTCACCATCCGACACCTGTCCCTGTAATTTCTCAGAAAATTATTTCCCTTACTTAACTGAAGTTACTTCCATTTTAGTTAGTATTTTATACAGTTATTATTGTATACAGTTATTATCTAAAGTCCGATGTCTCAGTGTCGATCAGAAAGTGTCAGGTTAAACTGTACCACACAAGAGAACTGTATTCTAAGCTTCAGCTCTCTAGTCCGGAGTAGATGTACATTTTGTTCAAGCCCCCAAGATTGTGGAGACTTTGATCCTGATTTATTTGTGACATTGTTATCTCAGAGCCGCCACGTATTTGTATTATGCCGGATGGTACCTTAACTTGCCAAGAAGTTACTATCATGTCCAGGGAGTATTTTTTATTACGAATAATGCATCTAAGTTATTTCTGCCGCATTGCTTGGGTTCTCGTGATCTAAACGAACCTCTAGACATAACGGCCAGAATTGAAGGAGAGGAGAAAATTGTATCTTTATTACACTGCCACGTGTTATGATGCCTATAATTGTGATGTATGGACTGAAGACGATTTGTTATGAAGAACTACACTATTGAAACATGCTTCTATGCCACTTGTTATTGATTGATGAAGCCAATTTTGATGAAAATAAATATGTCGCCATGTTTGCTGTGGACCTGCCACTTTGCCGGCTCATGTCTTATGTGTCTATCAATTGTGTTCCTGAGTAACTACCCATTTGCATTCGTGTCATTGCATGATCAGCTCTACAAAAATAACTATATTATATTTTCCCTTTAACAGCTACATATAGTGTAATAAATTCAAGACAATATAGTAACTTCTTCCCCCTTCTACTCAGTCCAAATAGAGTAAATCAAAACCAAAATTGTGCATGTGTGTGTGATCTACCCTTTCCAAGAAACGAAGAACAAACAATAAAAAACAAAATAATGAACGAAAAAACAAACAAACCAACAAAGTAAAGTCTCTCACAACTGCCCTGTTGTTTACAAGGTGAAAAGGAGTGAGAAAGCCCAAGGGTGCTCAAGATTACACCAAATCCATCAATTATCTGGCATCATCCACACAAGTACCCCATCAGACTACCCCTTATCCTCACCACCATTGATCTTCATGTATTAATTTTAGTTTTTGTTATATACTGTTTTACTACATTGTGCAATTCTCTAGGTCTATATATTCTCAACACCCGTTCCACAGTTATGCATGAATTGCATGCCTGTCAATAATCTAATATTGGTTTTCTTTGTTGTTCATATTTCCTACATTTTAGTAGGACGTGCTCTGTAGTATTGTTTTCTAGACGCTCTGCACAGAAAGGTTCTTCTGTTCTAATACAGCCCACTCCTCGTTGCAGTCTAAGAAGTTTCTTATTGCTAGGAATGTTTCGTTCTCTAGAAACCTGACACGTTCTTATTGGAGCCTTGAACAGTTTATATGCATGTCTTCCCTTCAGACTTCCATCCCACTCTACTGCCCATTCCTCAGTTATTATTACTGTACTTTGGCTTTGATCTCTGCTTTACTCATCCCCACATTTATTTGGTTTCTATTATTTCTACTTTTCTTAGCTTCTTTATCTGCCTTTTCACTTCCTTCTATGAAAACATGTGAAGGTGTCCAAGCTATTAGAACAGAACATCCTCTGAAGCATAGGTAAGTACTTGCTAGTAATATCTGTTCTGCTATATCAGGTCTACTGCATTCTCGTAAGTTTCTTATAGCTTGAATAGCTGAAAGTGAGTCTGTTAATACTGTTAATTTATGAGGAGGGTTGTTAGAGAAGATTTATAGAGCTTTCAGAATTTCAACCATCTCTGCCGTGAAAATAGATGTATTATTGGTTATACTATATCCTTTGACCGTTTGCCACATAGGAACATAAAGGCATATTCCCAGTTTGTTATCATCTCCCTTAGATCCACCTGTGTGCACTGTAATACTGTCTTTTGATATCTGTTGAAAATATTTCCTGGCTTTGTTTTTGATAGTTGCCTTATCAGTTTTTTGATTAATTATGTCTTACTTACTTACTTAGTCGTTCCCCTTCTACCGTGAGGTGTAGAGGTTTGGAAGAGAGAGCGCCAGACTATCCTTTCGGCTGTCTTCCTCCTGGCCTGGTTCCATTCTAGTCCTCGGTCCTTCAAAGATTGTCTGATGTTGTCCTCCCAGTGGACTCTGGGTCGCCCTGGGGGTCTGGATCCCTGGCTCTTTGTTTCCCATGCTTGTCGTGGTAGCCGATCTTCTCCCATTCTGCAGACATGGCCAAACCATCTTAGTTGGGACTGTTCTACTGGGTCTGCAGGGGGTGGGATTTTAGGCCTTGACGTAATGTCTGGTTGCGGACCATGTGTCTTCTTGTTACTTCAACCACCTTCCTCAGATACCTCATTTCTGAGATTTGGATCTGGCTTTTGTGGGTTGTAGTCATTGCCCATGATTCGCATCCATATGTTTTTTAATTATGTCTGCCAGGTGGTAATCTGTATTTTGATTCTTGAGTTCCCATGGTGATACCACCGGCTTGTATATACTACTGTCATTAATTGGTGCATTTAGGATTTCTAAGTGTACTAGTTCTTCCGTACATTTCCAAAGACATACTGCTATTAATGGATTTAAACAAAGTAACAGAAAAAAAATGACAAAGAAAGATAGCTGATTAATTTTTTTTTAAATGTATATAATTTAAATTACATGCAGCATTGTACAAGAACTGTGGCTGAACAAACAAGGAAACAAACAGGCAAACGAAACAAGTTAACACGTGATGTCTGAAATCAAAGGATGGCAGAGTATTACACAAACAGGCAAACGAAACAAGTTAACACGGGATGTCTGAAATCAAAGGATGGCAGAGTATTATTGAAGACAGAAAACACTGTTGAGAGATGGAGTGAATTGATAGGTGACTGACCAGACCAAACAGAAGTAGCAAGGAAGGACCATCAGTATTTGAGAAAGTAGTCAAAGATGCTCATGAGAACATAAAAAAGGAACAGCACTGTTGCTGTCTATTTTGCATATATGTTTAAAGACATCAACCTGTTAATTATTTTGACAGTCTAAGAAAAGGGAACTGGTGATTTACGTTAGTGACAGGTTTGATTCCTGGTTATCTTCCCTTGTCTTATGCTGACTGTTCGTCTTGCCTTAGTTTCGCTCAGGTCTGTAGCATCTCTGGGCATGCGCAGGTTTTGGCGCGAGACCGGGAAACTTCCGTCTTAGAGTGTACCCTGGGCGTTCTGATCGGAGAGAGGTCCGATAAGTTTTCCTAGCCATTTTTCGGGGATCTGGAAGTTCTTTGTATGACTAAGATTTCATCTTTCCTTCCCCAAGTAAATTCTATATGCCAGGAATGGCAGTGTAGTGTTTTGTGTTATATAGGATTCTGAAATAAGGTAATGAAGTCAATTTTACTACATTTCGATTACCTTTAGAAGCCATGTTGAACTCAGCTCACAACTGACTTATTATATAGAGCTCCATCTTGGGTTCTTGAGAACGGGAACCAGGACCAAGTTGTCTTTTGTACCTTAGAAGCCCAGAGGAAAGTTATTTACTGCTATTCAGACGGTGGGAGTGGCAGGAATTGGTACATGAATATATATATATATATATAACACTACAAGGTACCTGATATGTGAGGCCCGCTACTTGCGGGCTAATGATATCGCCATAAATTTCCGTTGTCACGGCTTTTGTTCTTCAGGAGAAGAAATGTCTGGCATGAGACGCCAGCAGAAGTCTTAGCCTTTTGGTTAGGCCATTAAACCGCCCTGTCCCGTGCGGTATATTTTGTACAGGGGTACCTGACAGGGGTTCTGTCAGGGTACCAGAACTTTTCTAGTATATAGAAGCAGAAAGTGGATTGACAGCCCATCATTATCGGCTCCATACATCTGTGATTATGCAAGTGCTTACCAGCATAATATGTTCCATGATTATTGTGCCATTGACTGTGTCGTCCATAATACTATCGTATGTCGTGCAATAAATGTAATGAAACGTCAGCAGCAGTTCCTTCCTTCACTGACCTCTGCATGTGGATGAGAGTGGGTTCAGGGTGAAGCTGTTCAGAACCCAACAACGCATTCGTCTACACACACATCCACCACATCATTCCACAGCAATATTCTAGTACTACACAGTTGAATACATGTATGCTGTTTCTGTGGGTGACTACGACACTCCCTGGCAGCACCTCATGCTGGTGACCTAAATCTTCACTACAACTTGGTACTGTCCAGGATAACACAACGCGCTCATTCTACTAACATTCATTTCACACACCCACGAACAGTACTTTACAAGCACAAGAGCCGCAGTATGTTAAAGCAGATGAATTAGAAGCACTAGACACTTTTAGAAGAAAAATAGCGTTTGAAGAAATGTTTACGGCCGGAAATTTGACTGAATAGCCTGAACGGCTCCTGTGATAAACCCTCTGTGGATGGGAAGGAGCGAAGCTCCTGACCGGGTTGGAAGGAAAGTCCTCAGGTTCCCCAGCTCGCAATGACATGTCATTGGGCAGAAGGGCTGAAAACCCAAGTGCCGCTGGTTAAGGAAAAAAAAATAGCAACAACATATGAATGGAAATTTTTGACAGTGGGTGCATGCCAGACGACCAATTACAATCCATTTGTATAGAACAAGACTAACATAACATTGATGATGAACAGTGTGGGCTTGCTGAGCAAAAGGAGACACACAGCTGCATACATAATATGAACGTTAAACGAGAGATCCTTGGAGGTACAAAAAGACCTAGACACGTGTTTTAAAGATTATACCAATGTATTGGACAAGGTAAAATGTCACGAGATCATCACAAAGTTAGACAATATAAATATTGATGCGAAAGATCTAGAAATAATTTTATTTGTTTTTTAAAATATGAGCTAAGGGTTGCAATATGAATAACACGCGCTTTTCTCTGACCAGTGGCGGATCTACTATGAAACTAATGAAGCTTAAGCTTCAGGGCCCCTAATCCCTGAGGGGCCCCAAAAGCGACTTTAGTCCACACTGCTTAAAAATGCTGGGTCTACTATATAAGAAGGGGTATTTTAAAAAAAATTATTATATTAATAATATACTGTAATTCAATACAAAATAATAGTTAAAATAAAAATTAAAATGTTATTAAAGTATCATGTATGCTAGCCGTAAACAAAAAAAAGCTTTCTCAGAAAGTAGATCTAAAATTTTGTCTTTTCAAAACATGCGACAATAGTCGCACGACTCAAACTGATTAATTTGTTGTTGTATATATTTCAACAATCCCAAAGTTTGAGAGTCAGTAGCACAGATGTTGTAAAGGTGGAGTGTCGCGGTGAGTTGGCTGTTCTGCTGTGGCTAATGAAGTGTTTTCCTCTTTTTAACAGAGGTCAAGACCCTAGTGGAAAAACAATGAGTTCACGAAAGTACTTAAGTGGATACCAAAAACGCAAACTCAAGGAAAAGCGATCTGACGAAATCTCTAAATGTCAAAAACTAACAAACTATTTGGCAATGTCAAGTTTATCAACACTTACAGTTGAAACAAACCAAGCAAACACCGTTGAAGCCACTGATAGTGCACAAACTATGGGAGCTCTTTCTAGCAATATTCAACCCACAGTTGACGCTTTTAATACAGATGACGATCACAGTGGTCAACATGAATGTACCGCGGAACAAGCAGAGACTGAGCAGAAACATAAAACAGGAAGCGAATTCAGTGATTTCAAAGAATACAATGACATCGAAAATTGGCCCATAACAGTTGATAATGATTTCATAGAGAATTGTTTAATGCAAGACATAGGATTTTTTTCAAAATAAAAAACCAGATGATGTATATACCGAATCAAGCAGGGTTTAGAAGGAGCAAAACAGAAGTTTCTCAAACAAATATTTTGAAGAAAAAAATGTCCAGACTGTGATGAGATCATGGTTAGTTTATTCAAAGAGCAAAGGCTGTATATATTGTTTTGTTTGCAAACTCTTTTCTAAATGCCAAACATCACTTACAACAGGTGGGTTTTCTGACTGGACGAATGTACTCAGAACTCTGGAGAATCATGAAGACAGCATGGAACATAAGAGGGCGATGTTGTGTTGGATAACAAGAAAGTCAAATAAAAATACTGTGGATCAGCAACTTGAAGAACAGATGACAAAAACCATACAGTACTATTTTGAAGTACTGAAATGAGTTGTTGCTGTTATAAAGTTTTTTAAATGAAAGAGGTTTGGCATTTAGAGGTCATGAGGAGAAGTGGGGCTCACCAAATAATGGAAACTTCATGGGGGCCATTGAACTCATTGCAGAATTCGACCCATTTTTACATGAACATCTCGAGAAATGTGAAAATGAAAAAGTAAATGCTACTTACCAATCCAAAACCGTGCATGAGAAAATGATATAAATTATGGGAAAACATGTGCAAGATAAAACTGTGAATCAAATCAACAACCTAGACACCAAATACTACTCAAGCTGTGAATTCAATCAACAACCTAGACACCAAATACTACTCTATTATGGTTGACTCTACGCCTGACCTGACACATGTTGACTAGCTGGTAATTGTGGTTCGATACTGCTATAATGGAAAACCCTGTGAGAGATTTTTAACATTTTTACCGACAGAAAACCATTCATCAACGACTTTGTTCAACAAAATACAACAAGTCCTGGGTGAACATAAGCTTTCACTTGAAAATATCCGTGCTCAGTCCTACGATAATGCATCTAACATGAAGGGCTCGAAGAAAGGGCTGCAAGCACTCTTTAAAAACATTATAGTCCGTTCGGAAATTCGTGCCCACAGAAAGCGTCAATTTTCTCCAAAACTGTTTGTTTTGTGGATATGAATTTTTGCATGCAGTCTTAGATTTTCCATGCAGTTAAGATTTTGCGATCATTACATCCACAGCTGTCACGAAATTTGCAAAACGGCGATTTTCTTTGATCTTCTTGGAACATTTGCCTAAATCTGCCCGTAACATTAATTCTTACAGTAAATCACAACATTTGTGCGACAAGACGGTTCGAAGACGTGTCCTAAATGTGTGATTGGTTGTTCACGTGATTTTGATACGAGGAATGATGTTCTGATAATGAACCATGATAGCAGTAAATCATCAGGAAGCTATGACGAATCGTAACTGTTTATGTGTTTTTATAGATTGGCATATGAAATTAGTTTATCACAAACGAAGGAATGCGATCGACGTGCCTCATTCCGAATCGGACGACTCCAATAAGTTCACAACAGTTATTGGTTGGATAAACTGCAAGCCATCTCGCTGCCAGTAATCTTCTTCTTCCTGTAGCACGTGTTCTTCACATTTAGCCCAGTACTCTGTGTCTATTCGTGAAAGGGCCTCACGAGTCATGTCTTTAACATCGCACATTTTAAAAGTGGTGTTCTGGGCGGCCACTTGCCCTTTAACTCTAGCCCAAACCAGCTCTATTGGGTTAAGGTGAGAATGGTAAGGTGGGAGTCGAAGAGAAACTGACTCTGCTCTTGGATGATTTTATCAATCAGATACACTTTTGTCTTATTCCTCTGTCTCACAAGCTGCAACAACTCTGGTTTTAAAAAGCTGTTGTCAGTGAAGATATTTTCATTCACAAGCCACCTCCTGATTTCGTCTTTCGTGCTTGCCGAAGTGGGAGCTTTATCCTCCTGCGCTAGAACATTATGATAGGACGCATTATCCATCACCAGGCAAGACGGCCTATCTAGAGTCGGGAGGAGTGTATTTACTATCCAATCTCGAAAAATTTGCCCATTCATTTCACTGTGGTAGTCCCTACTATCTACAGACTTTGATAGAAAAATAAGCTCTGCATCACGGACAAGCCCATTCTGTCTGCTACCAGCATGTGCTAATATAATGCGTTGACCTTTGCTGCTGGGAATTTTCCTTCTATGATCTCCGTCAACAGATTGCCATTCTTTCTCGTTCGTATGATGAGCATTAACCCAAGATTCGTCCAAATACACTATATCATAGCCGTCTTGCCTTCTCTCACGAATCTGCCTAAGGTATTTGCTTCGAGCTGCAACCAGATGTGGTTTTTCACATAAAAAATTCCTTCCGCCAGACGTTTTTCTAAAAGTGAAGCCAACACTTCTGACAAGTTGCCAAAGAGTTGTTTTTGAGACGTTAATATCGCATTCTGCTTGCAGCCGACTTTTCAGCATGCGGAGAGTAACAAGTTGATTGGCATTAAACATCTTCAAAATCAAACGTCTAATGACATCCTTGTCAAAATCATCAATTTTTTTTTCTTCCTTCCTTGCTTAACCGCAGCCTCTGTACAATCACCGTCCTGTTGTATCCAACGTCGAAAAGATCTTCTATCCACACCCAGGGCCTTTTGTGATCTCCTACCTGGTTCTTGGATGTCGTGGTATAAACAACCCATCTTAGCCTCTCTGCGAAAATGCCTGTACAATATAACAGTTACCTTCTGCAAAGTGATAAATTTGCTTTTCAGATTCATTGCGATTTTCATAATTATGCAGTTTAGTTTATTAATATATTATACGCTGGTGTCGTTTTGTTTCGTTGCAGCCAACTCATTGCAATTAGCATACACCGCTGAAATAATTACTCGCGACTGTGTGCAATAGTTGCGCACTGGTGCGGACATGTAGTCACTACACTAATTCAAACAAAAAAATATTGATTAGCACATTTCATCGCTTGTGCTGTGTTGCAACAAAAATTAAGTGCGCATTTTTTGAACGGATCTTGTAACTTTCCTGTAGAACTAATAAAAATTAACCCAGACAACGGTAAGAGTTTTTTATATAACTTAAAAAAGAAAATTCGAACATGACATGAGTTTTGTAAGGGCAAAAAATATATTAATAACTGCATTGATATCAGTAGGGCACGTAGCAAATTTCAATAACATCCGTCAAGGGGTTGCAAAGTTACAACGTTCAATATGTGGGCACGAATTTCCGAACGGACAATAACAGGTACGCAGACTATGTTCCATGTGCAGCCTGTGATGAAGTACTGAGATTATGTCTTTCAAATGGCCCATGTCTTTTTCTCCTTGCATTATTTACACTATTTTAGGAGGGATTACAAGTAATCCACCCCATGTTTCTTCTCCTTCTATTATTTACGTTTTTTTTCAGAGTGAGACTACGATGGAGTTTTATCTTATCTGCATTATGTTTCTTCTCTATGAATAGTAGGTGGTGTTTAGTGTTGTTGTGTTGGGAATTGTTGCAGTTTTATTCTAGAGGAATGACTGTAGAGCCTAGATCAGATTTGCACCAGTTTTAGTCTTTTTAAAGCTATTGCTTGCAATAGACGTATTTTTCGGGAGTTAAATTTTTTTCGGCCATTTTTTCGCTTCATTTAGCAGTAGAGGGCTGAGCTTAATTCCCGATCCTTTGTTTCAATGGAGGTAGTGACCTTTAGCACGCGCTAGCAATAACAGGGTGAGTCAGAGTTGTTTACAGTTTTGATTGGCTGAGATCAAACTGCATTGAAAGGCAGCCCGATCATTGGGGCTTAGAACAAAGCCGCACAAATGACGTCAGAAGTCAGCGCGGGGGTCTATGATTATATATAGGCTCGTATTTCATAACCCGTTCTCTCATTCAGCTTAGATAACCAGCGAACAAGACACCAACGTCCTTCTCAGGACGCCACTATTCGAAAAAAGATCGCGTTATCATCAACATGACCCGAAATAAACCACACGCAAAAAAGAGGAAGGTTTACACCAGCCCACCAGCGCAGAACAGCCAGGGGAATAACAAAGCCACAAGCAACAAAGACGGACAGCCAGAGAGCAAGACTGCCCCAAGTACTCGTGCCGGGACTGATCCTTCTCCAACTCTTGACACGACGACGGAGTTAGCTGCGACGTGTATCGACCCGACAGAAAGCCTGAGGGGCCCGACTCCTTGCGAGGCAGAGAAGGGAGCAGAAGCAAACGGTTCCGACCTTGATGATGAAGACCCAGAATATGACTACATGATGAGAGCGTTAGAGCAGATAGAACAGATGTCAGAAGATGAAGACAAGATTGAAGCGTTAGAACCGATAATTCAGATGCTGGAAAGAAGAGAGAAAAGACTACAGGAGACTAAAACCCAGGGGCCACCACCACACGTACCCGGATCGTCAGCAGAAACCCTGTCTACCACAGAGAAGCTACGCCAAACACAGAAGACACCACCACACGATGCCGGCGACACAGATGCGATAGAGAGGTGCGTTAAGATCACGCAGATGTCGGGAGGTGAGGCTTCACTCAGGGCCCTACCAGATGACAAAGTGATCTGCATTCTCGAGTCAATAACTGGCAGGAGAGGCGTCTCTAAAGTACGGAGGCACGAAAAGGGAGTCGTGCTTTCGCTCAACAGCACTACAGCAACCACTTCACTGATGACCGAACTGGAATCTAGCCCAAAAGAAGTCCAGTTGCCCCACCAAATAAAAGTGGTGGTGGAAATGTACAAAACAACAAAGAAGTTGGTCATCAGAGGGGTGGGTACCAGATGTTCCGAAGCCGAGGTCCACAGACGCCTTCAGGCTGAAAACGCAAATCTAAGAATCACGCAGGTCGAAAGGCTAAAAACCTGGGCCAAGAAAGATACCAATCTGATGATAGTTACGGTAGAAGGATCAACAAGACCCGAGAGACTGACGCTCCAAGCAACAACAAAAAAGACAGAAGCCTATATCCCTCCGGTGATGCAGTGCTCTAACTGCCAGCAGTTTTCACACACCAAGAAAACATGCAGGAGGGACGCAGTCTGCCGATATTGCGCGGGAAACCACCAATATGGCGACTGCCCCAGGGCGAAGGAGGACCACAACTACAAAGCAATGAACACAAACCGTACCTGTGCAAACAGCCTCGGAAACCACGGGGCAAGGTACCGAGGCTGCCCTGTGTTTCAGGAAACAAAGAGCATCTTGAAGGAGGCCGTGTCCAAAAACATACCTTTCAAAGAGGCAAAACACAGAGTGGCTGCGGATATTGCAGACAAACAGCGCACGATGGACAGAAGACAGTTACATCAGCTGAAAGCGGAAGTAACAGAAATTAAACGGAAACTCCAGGGCGAGAACAAAAACAGGCAGACTCTCGAGAAACAAATTGACAGTGAAGACGTAACTGAGCTACAGAACGCTAAAGAAATGCTGGAAGAAATGAAAAGAGTTCAGCAGCAGATAGAAGCAGATGTCAGGAAGCTGACAAAGCTGATAGAAGAAAACTCAGAAATCCTCAAAAGAATCGAAGCGGAACGAAGAGCCGTGGAGGAAATGACTTCAAACACAAGAGCTACCAAAACAAAAGAGCAATCATGTGAAGAGGTCATCGACGAAACATTAGAAAAACTTCTCCCAGCAATAATAGAAAAGGCTCTATTACAAACACAGGAGGGGAGGAGGACTCGGGAGTCGGAAGCGAGGAGGGCAAAAGCAAACAAAACCACACAAGCCAGATAGGGAGACAGGATATGAACACGCCACGACACCACAAACAGACAAGCAAAGAAGAGGTAACCAGACAATCAGCTAGTGGTCCTTTTAAGGACCAGTCCTTTTCAGGACTATCCACCTGCTAGCACCGAAGAAACAACAAGCTATAACAGCAACATAGCAGACAAACAAAAGAACGAACCATTTCCAGGACTAGGAACCTTGATACCAGCGAAGACGTTAACACACTATATACCCCAATATAACCGTTTGTAACCCGTCAATGGGTTCTGGTTGAACAGGGTATTACAGCAAAATATCAGATGCAAAGGAAAAAAAAAGCCCGTTCTCTCAAATGTAATTGCCAGCCGTGTACCAGAGCAAAATTGTCGATTTGCATTTAAGTGGGAAAATTCGAGTTTGCTAAGCATGATTTATTAGCGTGGTACTTTATTGGTTGTAATCGAGTATTAGCCTGATCAGTAAGTTTTCTTGGGAAGTTACAAGGTATTTTTAATTTAATTCTTAACGCCAGAGCCATCAATACTATCTTAGTGATAAACTGGGAAAACGTAGGTGGTCCATTTAATCCCTTCTTGAAGGAATAACAGTATTTATGACGGGTTGTGAGTTGAGATGTTACGGGCGTGCTTTGTATTATTTCAAAGACGGTCTGTAGAGAAACCCGCATCTGTGATTTATGGTAATGTACAGAATGGCGGGAGCGCGTGTAATGTATCTCATTGAGAGTTTATTCTGAGTTAACAGTTACACATATATATTTAGACGGGAGTGGAGTTGTGAAATTGTAAGCACGTGGGTGCTGCTCTTTAATGATTATTGGAGCTGTGGAATTGTAAGCACGTGGGGGCTGTTAATTAATGAATATTAATGCGGGACCACGTGGTTGGGATTTTAATTGATAACCTGGGGTTGTGTTTAACTTGTGGGCAGTATGCAGATTCTAGCGTAACTGTTTATACGTTATTGTTTGTGCATTTGTTGTTCTGTGTATTCAGAAGACGTGAGATGTCATTTTAAAGGAAATTATTTTGTATTACATTTTGAATGGGATTTATATTACTGTACGGGAATTTAATGATTCCTGGCGAGGTCTATTTTAATTTTGTTGATCACTGAATGAATTTAGTCAGTGTAGAAATGGGCCAAAGTATTTTTGCACAGGTAGAGCTCAGTGAAAAACTTTTGTGTTTCAGGGGTAGTCATGCAGAACAAAGACGATCTAAGTCAGCCGGGCTGCGAGCTGATTACCAAACATGGGAATATTTATTTTGGAATCGGGTAGAGAGAAGAGAAGGGAGTTGAGTGGTGGGAGAGCTGATTTTGGGCAAGATTAATTGGTATGGTGGTGCATAACGGGAATAGTCAGGGAGTTTTTTGTTATATAGGAATATGTTATTGATGTGTTGTTCAGCTGTGCATTTTCTATTGGTCTACAGCGGGTAGCGGCACAGTGGGATAGAGCGAAATTTGGCACCACAAATTTCCCCACGGCAAAGTTTGGCCTCTCAGACAAATCAGAGTTTTGAGATATTGCCAGAGGCGGAAAAAGAAGAGAAATACGTTTTCCAAAGGCAGAGGAAGACATTTCTCCAGTGGAATAGGATTGTTGGATAAATCCTGAGCTCTGATGCTCGATCTTGTTACACACGCAAATGGGAATGCTGCCAGCGTTGTAGTAATTATTTCGCTTCGTCCCGGCCATAATAAAGCCGAAGGCCTACAGCCCAGAGAGGGGTAAACGGGCAGGTGAATCCAGATGTGTTAGTAGTAACCAGCTACAGTTTCCAGTCCAGAATCCAGTGGGTTCTTTTTATACCTTAGTCGTCAATCTCAGAATTGTGGAGAGCAACAGGGTTAAAATCCTCTCTACAGGTGGTAGACCAGAAAGACAGAACTGAGACATAGTTTGGTATAGATCATAGCAGAGGTCAGCTGCTGAAGTTTAGAGGTGCAGTTAGCTGTGTAGCAGTGTTCCGGAGATTTCAGGATAGGCTGTGTAGTAACGAAGTCTGTGCAGAGATTGTGTAGACAATTCGTAGTAGTTCCAGCTGACTGTGTAATTAGCAGTAACATTAGAATTTAGAATAGCTAGTTGAGTGGAGGCTCGACATCTGAGACCCCACCAAGTTCAGTGTGGTTTGTTAATCTTAACTTCTTTCCCTATCCAGGTTGAATTTGTGGGTGAAGGGTTGGGTTGATGTAAAATCACGTTTTAACTGTGCATTCTTTGTTTCCAGGTGTGCGTACACGCACTTTATTTATTTGACATGTATTTGAGTTTTGTTTAAAGGTGTAAATAAAACTGTACATTATAGTCTGGATCAGTCACTTTATTTACGTACAGTAGCTATCTGTTGTCTGTATCGTGGTGTATGGGAATCTTAAGTTAACCATATCCCCTTAGGGTAGTTAGAGGTAGTGGAAACTATAGCGATCTAATACGTCCGGGGTGGCGAGGAAGAGTCAACTTTGGTTCTTAACCTCGGAGCCAATAGTTTCAACTGTTCACATTTTCACTATCATTTTCATCTAATCTATCTTTTTCAGTCTTTCTTCTCACTAGTGTCTTGTCATTATACGTAGATAGCCTCTAGTCTTAAATCCACTTCGTGACACTGCCCATTCACTTAACCTTGTTGGAGAAAAGGCAGTGTCTACTGTACCTGAAGTTGATGACTATTTTGGCATTTTGCAGGAGCTGTATATTTTCTTTTCTGGATCTCCACGAAGATGGGGATTTTAAACACACAGGGCAATCTACATTTTTCTCTAAAGAGCTTAAGTGTAACTAGATGGTCCGCACACTATGATGCAGTCCGGGCAATTAAAAATGGATATATGGGTATTTTACAAACTCTCAAACATATTTTTGAAGACTCAGAAGAGAAGCCTGAATGTAAACGAGGTCCAAAGAATTTATACAAGAAGTTGGTACAGCTGGAATATGCTATTTTAACAGTCGTTTGGAAAGAAGTGATGAAGCGTTTCAACAAAACAAGTAAGAAACTCCAAACCCCTGGTTTTGATGTATTTGAAGGTTATCTTCTGCTTTCATCTTTACTTTAGTTTGTTAAAGAACTCAGAGAAAATTCAGCCGATAGAATTGCACACTATGAATCAGAAGCAAAAGGTTTGTGTGAAGATATCACTTCAAGTTATTCTGATGCTTCCATTCGCATTGTTACAAGGAAATTTTCAGATGGAACAAGTGGTATTGCTTCTTTGAGAAGAGCTGAAAAATTTAGAATAGAAGTTCTATATCAACTGTATGACTGCTTGATAATCCAGTTACGCAAGAGGATTAACCCATATGAGCAGATTGCAAAAATGTTCAAGTTCCTCTCAGAATTGGTGAACAATTCTGAAATTGATGAGGACAGTATTAAACTTACAATATCGTATTACAAAGATGGTATTAACCACAAACTAGTAAACGAGTGTTATCAGTTCAAAGAATATTTGCACCTTAGGAAATCCCATAACGCAGAAGAAAACACGCCATCTAAAATGCAATGCGCAGAAGTTCTTCAGCTTATTTGTGAGCAACACCTAATTGAAGTGTTCCTCAATATTATTACTGCGCTTAAGCTGTACTTGACAATGCCCATCACGAGCTGTGAAGCAGAAAGGAATTTTTCAAAGCTATCCTTTATTTAAAAAAAAAAAAAAAAAATTTCGGTCTACCATGACTGAAGAGCGCTTAAATTCTTTATGCATATTGTCTCTAGAAAATGACATTGCAAGGAAGCTCTCATACGGCAAAACTGTGCGTGAATATGTTGCTAGAAAAAACAGAAATAAGAGTATTTTGTAAAATGTGCTTCATGTAGTATGTTCTGTTAAGTTTAACTTTTCCTTCTGTGCACAAATCTCTTATGGATACACCCATTTTATATTTTCCTCATTGCTAATTTTCTTAACTTATAATTTTCTTGGTATGTCTTCAACGAACTAATTCTAAATGATGGAGGCAATCATTAAAATAGTCAAGATTTAAAGTCACATATACCAAGGTGGATAGTGGTTTAGTGATCAGAACATATGCCTTCCAAGCAAATGTTCTGCATTCAACCCTCAGCAGAGTTGTTTCTTTTTTGAAAATTCATTCATTTGTCTTCAGTTTTTATATGTGTGTTGTTGTGGATCTACTATAAAGCTTGAACTTCAGGTCCTCCAAGTCCATTTATTTCTATAATACATTTCTTTCCCATCCTCACAATTTTTTTTTTAAATAAAAAGGGGCCCCTTCAAGAGTTCAAGCTTCAGGGCCCCCAAAATGTAGATCCGCCACTGCTCGTAAAAAAAAAAAAAAAAGATAAAGGAACCCGTTACACGCCCATTGAGGCATATTGGGAATATGGTGTTAGGCCCATATTATCTTGACCGTCGGCACACGAGGGGTGATGTGGTCGGCATCACGCCGGCCGCCTTAACCTTCCCAGAGTAGCTCTGGTACCCATTCGGGGCTGGGTCGACCCAGGAGCCGTTTGTGGCCTAAAAATTTTTCCGCCTCATCTGGGGATCGAACCATAGACCACTGCGCTAGGAAGCCAGTGCACTAACCACTATGCTACCGCGGCTCCTGCCACTGCTCGTGACTCATAATTAATATCAAAATATGAACAAAAGAACTATAATAATGAGTAATACACCAGACAACAAAGCGTTTTATATTTGGACATGCACTCTAATATAACCGACTGATCTTGTGTCTAGGTTGAACGCTGCGCGCCTCGCCAAAACTCCTATTTAAAAAAAACCCATAATAAATGTTTGATATAATTGTAAAAGAAAGTTCAGAACATAGACTCAGAAGCAATGATAATCTCCAAGTAAAGGACCCCAACTTAAAATATAAAATTGATATACAGAACAACATGGAGAACACACGCAGTTTCAAATACTTACGCACATTTATTATATTAGCTGGACAATACATCACTGATATAAGAACATAATATGCCAATCAAAGACAGCATACTGTCATAAGAGTTTTTGATGTTACTAAAGTATGGGATATCCTGGACAAATAGGTGTATCAGATGATACCAGGATAGTGCCAAATAAGAGACGGGTCTTATAAGAAATACCCCCTTCTCTGAAAAGAGCAAGGGTGTATAGACATCAAAGTGGGGTCAAGCTATGTAAGTTCTCAGAGAAGATGATGATGATGTACTCTGAGTCCCTAACTGCTACCTCTTGAGATCCCACAAAGATTAAAGATTAACTATGTTGTTTTATTTGGCAAATTGTCTAGGGTAATTTATTTAATATTACAGGTATTGATTTCAAACAGAACTTTAACTTTAATAAAATTATTAAGCAAGACTGTGTGAAAGTTTTATGTACAATTTAATTGTCCTGAACCTCAATCTTTTCAGGTCAGGAAAACCCAAAAGCAATAAAATGATATTCACACAAGAAATTAAATATATTGGAAAAACTGTTCCATGTTTGTAGAGTGTTCACTGGAATAACTACACATACAGTTTCTGTTCATATGAGTGATAACGTCTGCTATTACTATGCTGTAGGTTCTCTTTATTATTTTACTGGTCTTATCGGTTCATCATAAAAGGGTTGTAATTCTAGTTTGATTACTCTTGGGTGAATGAGTTAGATAAACTGACAATGGCCTTTTTAAAGGACTTATCTTCGAATCTTGTTGCTGATATTCATATATGCACAAGTCAGGACCACAAACTTAGTAGCTCCTGACTGAGAAGATGGGGTCGGGTGCCAGTTGTATGAGGACCTCTCAACTCCCACACTTCCTCTCAATTGAATACAGCCACGAGGTACTTTCGTGATATAACCTGGAATAAAAGGACAACCACATTCCATGTAGAAGTCTGCCTTAATTCATTCACCCACAAACAACATCAAGTCTTACCCTTTGTCAGATATTGTGCTAACAAGTTGCACAAGACCTAAAATCTCTTTGCCTACATTCCGTTCAAGTTGATCATTCCTTCGCTATATTAATTCCCTGTTAGTGTCCATAGTCCATGCTTGGCTTCCGTACGATAATCAGGTTAAGTACAAAACAGTATGTGACCTATTGATTACTTCATTCTAACTTCTCCTGTACGTTTATCACATGATCTTTGAACAGTGTGTCATTCCAGAAGAAATACTAATTTAAATCGCTACTAACACTTACTGTCGTAATTTGTTACCATATTTGCAAACACTATACACATTTTTTTCATTTCAAACAAGCCTGCAAATACTACACACATTCCTACTTAGGTCAGTGTGACACAACACATCCCGCCGGCAGTTTCACTTTCGAATTAATATGGAACACATAGGCTGTTTACTCACAAGTTAACAATTAATAAAATATGAACATAAATATATCTTTCTTACCCTCAGTTAAATATATTCATACACACTCAAGCTGAACGGGCCTTCTAAGGGATCTTAGAACTGCTTTCAGAACAGAAGGCGAAGACTTGATCTTTCTATCTTTCCAATGCTGTCAGCTCGGTGTAAATTTTTGAATCTAATGGCCCCGATAGTACCACCTTATTACTATTTATAGAACTACATCCAGGCAATCGGAGGAAAAGTCAAAAAGTTAATTTTTGAGACTTGTGCCTTATGCGGTTCTGAGCGTGTTTGTATAATCTGACTAATTTTAAATATTATATATTATAGTTATTAGCGGACCGATTTTAATTATCAAAAGTTATAATTAAACGGCCCATTGTTCTCTATCGTTCTATATATGGTTTTCCTTCTGTTTTTTTTTTTTTTTTTGTATTTCAATCTGGGTAATTTTTAAGTAATTAAATTTGGCATTACCCTGATATGAAAATATCACTAAAATAAATTTTTCTACTACAATAAAATTTTATCATGCGTGAATATTTAGGCTTATGTGTTAAGCAATATCAGCGCTATAATTTGAGACATTTCCTTATGTTTAATTATCTTTAAGTTGTTAAGAAATAAAATATATTCGTTCGGTCAAAAACACAAAATAGGCATTGTTATCAAGTTAAAAGGTTTCTTTATCCTTACCCAAAAAAAAAAAGAAGCATTATGATTGGTAGTTAAATTTGTACTACGCTCTTAGATAAATTTTGGTGGGCGGTAAATTTGACTGGGTTCTTAGACTGCTTCAAATACTATAGTTAGTTTTAGATTCAAATATTATGCTAGTTTTTGAGCGGGAAATTTGAGCGTGGTGTCATACAGATTAAAAATTTTTACGACATATCTCCCCCGTTTGAAAAGCGTGAACCACTAGTGCAGCTTTCATATCTATTACAATCACGTTTAAATTGACTCTACTATGCCTTAGTGTTATGCTGGATTTCTGCAGGTGGGCCAATTCAAGTAGGCACTACATCAAGAAATCTGCCTCAGACCTCTGCAATCCAAGTATCTATTGCAGGTTGTGTTAATAAACAGCTGCAGGTGCTACTGCCTGTCACATGCTGATTATCAATCAATATTCACCATTACCCTTCTCTGAGTCTGTCCAATGACATGTCCAGAGGTTTCAGATGTTCCTCGAGGTTGCAATATTTATGAGGAGGAAATCTATAAAATTGGTGATAGCAGAGTTATGTAGGGGATCCAGTAATTTCCTTATCAGCATGGATAAAACACTTGGAGTAATATCCAATCCAAAAAGCAACATATGAGTTCAATGTGCCCCTCGGATGTGATCACAGCCAACAATCGGTCTGAGCTCAGGCTTGAATGGAATCTGGTATTACCCTTTATTAATATTCGCTAATGGCTCTTTCACTTCCCTGCAATTCAGGTAGAGTCCATATTCACCAGCTGTTTTTCAGCCTAACGTCACTGGTGATATAATATATAATATGGGGAAATGAATTTCCGGCATCCAGAATCAATTCTCCCGGTAGCATTGCTATGTAATATGTGATCTCAATCCAATGTCCGTACAATACTTCCAATGGACTGTGTATAGGGCCGGCCAACTACCACTGTCACCGGTGCCCTTATAATGCTAAGTTAATAGCCGTATGTTGAAGTGAGCTTGACATTAGGCCAATTGGCCAAACGCCCGCTCCCAACTCTTCTGGGGGAATCCCTCAGTTTCGGTTTCAAATTTGGCTGACAACCGATTCTATTTTTAGCCAGTTCCACGAATTCCGGCGGGGGGTGTGTCGGGGTGGTCTGGACTGTGTTTTCTCTTCGTACCATACGCAGAGTTGCCATTCTAACTGGTTTATTTGAAGACTGTGTGTGAAAAGGGGTTTTCCTATCCACCGTGTCTACCTTATATTTATTTTTATTTTCAGGCCTAGGTTTGCCACAATGCTTTTCTAGATCCTGATTATTATTTTCCCAACTTGGGGATGTCACCTTGCTACATTGATCACAGGCCTCCACAAATTTTGCAATGTCTGCAGCTACGCCTGGCCAATAATATCTTACAGATGTCCTTTGACAGGTGGTGCCAATTTTCTGATGTCCACCGTCTGGTACAACATGTGATCTTTCCATAACCTTTTCCTTATATCTCCATGGCAGTACTAACTGTTCATATCCTTTGGGTCCTGCTCCAGCTTTCCTGTAGAGCAGTCCCTCTTCAAATAAAATTCTCCTTTCGTAGGGGGTTATGGCTGTTTGGCAATTTGCCAAAGCAAGGTTTTAAAGTTTTATCTTTTGCCTGGGCCTTTTTCATCTGTTTGGGATGAATATTTAGTGGTGGTTCATCTTCCTTACTTAGGGGTCGACCTGACCTGGAGTGTTGCCATAATCACAGGTTTTATAGGGCTTCCTAGAAAAACATATCTCTTTCCTAACACCAGCGGGTAATTAAGGTCATCACACACTGCTGCGCTAATCACTCCTTCCACATACCTAGTTTTGACATTTATCTTGGCTACAGGAAGTGTCATGGTGGCTGTTCCCTTTAATGCCCCTTGTATCTCCACCTTGTCTGGGGTATACTGGTCAGGGTGCACCAGGGTCACACTCACAACGGAGTCATATTCCAATCCTGAATCGTAAAGGCACATTACCTTATTGCCATTACACTTTACTTCTTCACAGATGGGGGGGGAATGATGAAGTTAATGCTGCCCTGTAGACAGTTTCTTCTTTCCCTTGTCCACTGTTATCATGCATGCAGCGTGAAATGGAGGAACTTTCCTACCATATTCAATTGTATTGTGGTTGCTCATACGGCAAATTTTACACCACTTATCACTTTGTTTATAGGATCTTTTGTCCTGTACCTGAGGGTTTCTATCAAATCGTGGCCTGTCATAAGTTTGTTTGAATCTAGGTGGTTGATCCCTATTATTATAATCATCCTGGTCTGGTGGGGTTTTATTACTATCTGATTGTTTCTTTCTAATACCAGCTACTGCTTTCTGTGCTGCCTGATATCTCTCAGCAACATTGAGAATCTCACCCAACCTCTCTGCACCTTGTTCCATGGGAAATTTTCTCATGTCTGGAGCCATGGACTCTCTTAATTGCTCCATCATGACCATTTCTTTCAGGTCTTGGGTTTTCCCCAGAGCAGTCCATTTCTCCAAGTAGGTTTCTAGTCTTGCAGAGAATTGGTGGTATGTCTCTCCAGACAGCAGCTTAGTAGTTCTAAATTTCTTTCTATAAAATTCAGCATTCTTCTCATATCTGACTAACAATGCTTGTTTTAGGAGGTCATAATCTTCTTGATCTTCCCTACTTAATTTGGAGAAAACTTCATACGAAGTTCCTCTCAGGCCTTGTGATAATTTTAAACTCCACTTTTCTTTATCTAGACCATAGTTAGTAGCTAATCTCTCATATCTATTTAGAAATGATTCAATGTCATCTTCTTTCTCTACAAATGGGTCTAAGTGGAAATTCATGGCTGAATTTGAGGCACCCTGACTTGCACTAGTGTCAGAGGTAGTTGGGCTGCTTCCATTATCTGTAACATGTCCTTGAAGTTCCATTTCTTTTAGTCTTAACTCATGTTCTCTTTGCAAACGTTTTTCCTCTTTTTCAGCCTCCATCTGCAATCTCTTTTCCTCTTTTTCAGCCTCCATCTGCAATCTCTTAGCCTCAGCCTCCATCTGTCTAGCCTCCCTATCAGCCTCTAATTGCAATCTCTTAATTTCAGCCTCCCTATCAGATTCTAATTTCTTAGCCTCCCTATCAGCTTCTAATTGTAATCTCTTCTCTGTTTCTAACTTCCTATCTTCTCTGTCTATGAATTTATCACATTCAGTAGTAACATACTGAATCAACGCGTCCCCACTCATACCAAGGTCTTTTGCCGCCTGTACTGTAGCAGATCTAAATTTGGCCAGGTCTGCCATTCTCTTTCACTCGTACACAAATTATTAACACTTATAGTATCAATTAGTAAATACTAACTAACTTACTTAACTATAACCAATGACAGCTCATCCAATTCACCACAAGTTGTTTAATTTTATTATCTTTATTATTCCCTACAGTGAGAGCCCCAGGGTATGATGGAAAAATCCCGGACGAGCCCCCAATATGTCATAAGAGGTTTTGATGTTACTAAAGTATGGTATATCCTGGACAAATAGGTGTATCAGATGATACCAGGATAGTGCCAGATAAGAGACTGGTCTTATAAGAAATACCCCTTCTCTGAAAAGAGCAAGGGTGTATAGACATCAAAGTGGGGTCAAGCTATGTAAGTTCTCAGAGAAGATGATGATGATGTACTCTGAGTCCCTAACTGCTACCTCTTGAGATCCCACAAAGATTAAAGATTAACTATGTTGTTTTATTTGGCAAATTGTCTAGGGTAATTTATTTAATATTACAGGTATTGATTTCAAACAGAACTTTAACTTTAATAAAATTATTAAGCAAGACTGTGTAAAAGTTTTATGTACAATTTAATTGTCCTGAACCTCAATCTTTTCAGGTCAGGAAAACCCAAAAGCAATAAAATGATATTCACACAAGAAATTAAATATATTGGAAAAACTGTTCCATGTTTGTAGAGTGTTCACTGGAATAACTACACATACAGTTTCTGTTCATATGAGTGATAACGTCTGCTATTACTATGCTGTAGGTTCTCTTTATTATTTTACTGGTCTTATCGGTTCATCATAAAAGGGTTGTAATTCTAGTTTGATTACTCTTGGGTGAATGAGTTAGATAAACTGACAATGGCCTTTTTAAAGGACTTATCTTCGAATCTTGTTGCTGATATTCATATATGCACAAGTCAGGACCACAAACTTAGTAGCTCCTGACTGAGAAGATGGGGTCGGGTGCCAGTTGTATGAGGACCTCTCAACTCCCACACTTCCTCTCAATTGAATACAGCCACGAGGTACTTTCGTGATATAACCTGGAATAAAAGGACAACCACATTCCATGTAGAAGTCTGCCTTAATTCATTCACCCACAAACAACATCAAGTCTTACCCTTTGTCAGATATTGTGCTAACAAGTTGCACAAGACCTAAAATCTCTTTGCCTACAGTCCGTTCAAGTTGATCATTCCTTCGCTGTATTAATTCCCTGTTAGTGTCCATAGTCCATGCTTTGCTTCCGTACGATAATTAGGTTAAGTACAAAACAGTATGTGACCTATTGATTACTTCATTCTAACTTCTCCTGTACGTTTATCACATGATCTTTAAACAGTGTGTCACTCCAGAAGAAATACTAATTTAAATCGCTACTAACACTTACTGTCGTAATTTGTTACCATATTTGCAAACACTATACACATTTTTTTCATTTCGAACAAGCCTGCAAATACTACACACATTCCTACTTAGGTCAGTGTGACACAACACATCCCGCCGGCAGTTTCACTTTCGAATTAATATGGAACACATAGGCTGTTTACTCACAAGTTAACAATTAATAAAATATGTAAATAAATATATCTTTTTTACCCTCATGTAAATATATTCATACACACTCAAGCTGAACGGGCCTTCTAAGGGATCTTAGAACTGCTTTCAGAACAGAAGACGAAGACTTGATCTTTCTATCTTTCCAATGCTGTCAGCTCGGTGTAAATTTTTGAATCTAATGGCCCCGATAGTACCACCTTATTACTATTTATTGAACTACATCCAGCCAATCGGAAGAAAAGTCAAAAAGTTAATTTTTGAGACTTGTGCCTTATGCGGTTCTGAGCGTGTTTGTATAATCTGACTAATTTTAAATATTATATATTATAGTTATTAGCGGACCGATTTTAATTATCAAAAGTGATAATTAAACGGCCCATTGTTCTCTATCGTTCTATATGGTTTTCCTTCTGTTATTTCTTTGCATTTCAATCTGGGTAATTTTTAAGTAATTAAATTTGGCATTACCCTGATGTGAAAATATCACTAAAATAAATTTTTCTACTACAATAAAATTGTATCATGCGTGAATATTTAGGCTTATATGTTAAGCAATATCAGCGCTATAATTTGAGACATTTCCTTATGTTTAATTATCTTTAGTTGTTAAGAAATAAAATATATTCGTTCGGTCAAAAACACAAAATAGGCATTGTTACCAAGTTAAAAGGTTTCTTTATCCTTACCCAAAAAAAAAAAAAAGAAGCATTATAATTGGTTGTTAAATTTGTACTATGCTCTTAGATAAATTTTGGTGGGCGGTAAATTTAACTGGGTTCTTAGATTGCTTCAAATACTATAGTTAGTTTTAGATTCAAATATTATGCTAGTGTTTGAGCGGGGAATTTGAGCGTGGTGTCATACAGATTCAAAATTTTTACGACACATAATAATAATAGCCCCTTCAGTCATAACTGACTATGGGAATGCGCCCCTGGGGTGGCAGCCCTCAGGTGCTTATTTTCCTGGTGCTCCTTTCGACGTTTTCTCCTCACCTCTGCTTCTTGTGTGAGCCTCTCTTCGCCCAATCTGAGGTGGCACCGTAAATAGCATCGCCACTTAGTGCGATCGGCAGCTTCATCCTCCCATGTTGCTGGATCCATGTCCAGTGCCCTCATATCTCTCTTGCACACATCTTTGAACCTCAGCTGTGGTCGCCCAACTGTTCTCTTGCCATCTGCTAATTGTCCATAGAAGATATCTTTTGGGATGCGACCATCATCCATGCGGCGAACATGGCCAAGCCAGCGAAGTCTGCGCTGTCTAAGAAGCGTATACATACTTTGAAGGCCAGCACGTGACAACACCTCGACATTTGTCACTTTATCTTTCCACGAGATGCCGAGGATGCGGCGTAGACACCGCAAATGGAAGGTATTGAGCCTTCTTTCTTGCTTAGCATAGGTCGTCCAGGTCTCGCTGCCATATAGGAGTGTGCTGGTGACGCAGGCATTATATACCGCAGCTTTGGTCTTCATTGTGAGTTTAGAGTTTCCCCAAACACGCGATGTGAGGCGGGCAAAGGTAGCTGCAGCTTTGCCAATGCGGCTGTCGATTTCTGTATCCAGTGAGAGTTTGTCATTGATGGTAGACCCTAGGTATGTGAAGTGGTGCACCACTGCCAATTCATAGTTATAGATAGTGATAACTGGTGCAGCACCCACATCCTGACTCAGCACATTCGTTTTCTTTAGACTTATTGTGAGGCCAAAGTCTTTGCATGCTTTAGTGAAGCGATTCATCAAGCTCTGAAGCTCCTGTTGGCTTTGAGTGACGACTGCAGCATCATCAGCGAACAACAAGTCTCTTATAGTGACCCTTCTGATTTTTGTTTTTGCCTTCAGCCTTGAAAGATTAAACAGACAGCCATCTGACCTAGTGTGAAGGCATATTCCTTCAGTTGCATCTCTGAATGCATGTTTCAAGAGTAAGGCAAAGAAGATTCCGAAGAGGGTCGGAGCCAGAACACAGCCTTGTTTAACGCCACTTTGTATATCAAAGGGCTGTGACGTGCTTCCAGCATATTGGACTGTTCCCTTCATGCCGTCATGGAATGACTTTATCATTTCCAGCATTTTAGAAGGGCAGCCTATCTTCAGGAGGATTTTAAAGAGTCCATCCCTACTAACCAGGTCGAATGCTTTTGTGAGGTCTATAAAGGCGATATATAATGGTCTTTTCTGCTCTCTTGATTTTTCCTGAAGCTGGCGGAGAGAGAAGATCATGTCTGTTGTTGATCTGCCAGCTCGGAATCCACACTGTGCCTCTGGATATAGGCGCTCAGCTAACTTGTGTAGTCGCATTAAGATGACTTTGGCAAAAACCTTACCAACAATACTAAGAAGAGAGATGCCTCTGTAGTTATTGCAATCACTTCTGTCTCCTTTATTTTTATACAATGTTACAATCTTGGCATCTCGCATGTCTTGAGGAATAGTTGTCTCTTCCCAGCACTGGCACAGCATCCTATGCAGGGGATGTAATAGCGTGCTCTTACAGCATTTGATTAAATCAGGAGGAATCCCATCACTGCCTGGTGCTTTGCCAGAGGCCAAGCTATCAATGGCCTTGCTGAGTTCCTCTAATGTTGGTTCGGCATCCAGCTCCTCCATAGTTGGCAGACTGTTGACACCATCAAGGGCTGCAGGCGTAACGGTATTGTCTCTAGCGTAAAGCTCGGAGTAGTGCTCGACCAACCTCTCCATCTGCTTACCCTTATCGGTTAGCTTCTCTCCGCTGATGGTTTTTAGCGGTGCCGTCTTACTTTTATGGGGGCCAAGTGCTTTCTTTATACCGTCATACATTTGTCTAATGTTGCCTGTTTGCGCTGCGATCTGGATGCTCTCACTGAGCTGGAGCCAATAGTCATTTGCACAGCGTCGAGCAGTTTGTTGAACTTTGCTTCTCGTAGCCCTCAGGATCTGTAGGGTTCTGGCACTCGGTGAACGATTGTATTCATTCATAGCACTGCGCTTAGCTTCAATGACAGGTGCCATCACATCTGATGAAGCATCAAACCAGTCATTTGACTTTGCTGTTTTCTTACCAAAGGTGGCAAGTGCAGTACTTTGAATGGTGTTCCGTAGATGCTCCCAGTTCTCTGTAACAGTATCACCATGCTGAGGGCTACTGAGCACTTTCTCGAAGGTCGCAGTGAATTGAGCGATCATGAAAGGGTCTGATATCTTGCTGGTATCAATGTGTGGTTTCCCTTCATGTCTGACACGATAGAGTTTTCTTGGTTGTGCTCTGATTTTGCAGCAAACCAAGGAGTGATCTGTATCACAGTCTGCACTATGGTGCGAGCGCGTGGAGAGCACAGACCTGAGGAGTGGCCTTCTGACGAGAATCAGGTCAAGTTGGTGCCAGTGCTTGGATCGTGGGTGTCTCCATGACACCTTATGCTGGGGTTTTGTCTGAAAGTAGGTGTTGGTCACGCAGAGGTCATGGTGGACGCACAACTCTAAGAGCTGATGTCCATTTTCATTCATCTTGCCAATACCAAACTTGTCCAGACATGAAGGCCATGAAACATTATCGGCACCCACTCTAGCGTTAAAGTCACCAAGGAGAACAAGCTGTTCTTGCCTAGGTATGCTTTTGATAATTGCTGTTAGATTCTCGTAGAACTCATCTTTAGCTTCTGAGGCAGAGTACAGAGTAGGAGCATACACACTGACAAGGGTGATGGGACCTGTGCTAGTTTGCAGGCGGAGCGTTAACAGGCGTTCTGATCCATTCTCGCCTGGTTTAACCATTTTAGTTAGCGATTTTTTGACCGCAAAACCTACTCCGTGTTCTCTAGCTTTATTAAGATCTTTCCCTTGCCAATAAAATGTGTAGTCCTTCTCGCTCACCGTTCCAGAGCCCGCCAGGCGCGTTTCCTGAAGTGCAGCTATATCCACCTGAAGTCGTTTAAGCTCATCATTAATTATGGCTGTCTTTCTTACATCGTTTACATCCTGTAGGTTTTCGGATAGTCCAGTCAACATAGTCCGGACGTTCCAGCATCCCAATCTGAGAGTTTGCTTATTTCTATTTTTTCGATAATTGCTTGGTGCAAAATTTTCTGTCCACAGTTCGGGTTTGACCCTAATCCCCATGCACCCAATGGGGAAAGCAGACAGTGGCGGGACAACACCTTATTGACTGGGGGCTGCCCAGCTTGAAGCGGGCGGTAGCTGTCCAGTGAGATCCTAGAACCTCTCCCACTGTCGGAAGTAGCCCCTGGCGTCATGCCCTACGCCAATTGGGCAAAATGCTTATAACCGGTAACTGCTACTTCCCGTGTTTTGCCGACACCTATAGGGTGAAGCTGGAGTGTCCTCTCCAGGGCGCGAGCTTGGGCACAGTTATATGGAGATCAAGCTGTTGCCCATGCAGCATGTTCCCCCTCTCCACACAGCCGGTAGATCCAAAGGAACGGCAGTAGCCGATACAGTTTGGTACCAGCCATGTCGCAGGAGTTGCCAGAATAATGTCGAATCGACATTAGACTGCCTTAGGGACTCCGACTCCGGATTTATCCTCAGGGTTTACTCCCGAAGCCAATTCCATAAATGGATATTCCCGCAAGGCAGCGGTGGTTTGAATTCAGAGTTCCTTCTCTTAGATAAGCTACCAACCAAGGATCACGAGCCCTATCTGCCCGAAGCTGCTGGTTTTAAGGCGCCAGTCGCTCGCCTTTGCCCCTTCTCCCGTCAGTGGAAACAGTTCCGCCGGGCTCAAATTGAGCCACACGTGAAGGCCAGGAGCTGGACTTGGTTGTCAGAGGCGGTTTGAGGCGCGTGCCATAGAAGTATTTTATCTGCAGTGAGAGCTTATCCTCACTACAACTCCCGGCAATAACAACCTTTGACACATACCAGCGTGAAATATTCCATGTAACAAATACGTATCACTTAACTCGAGAAGTAGGGTTTTGAAGTGATGCTAAGGAACCAATATTATCGAATGAAAGTGAGTTCTGGATAATGAATGCAAAATGAAACAATAAATAAAAAACCACAGGAGGCAACAGAGGTGGGATATCTCAGAAGAATGTTAATAATCATATGGACATAAGATAACCAACGAAGAATACCTGAGAGGAGATTATGAAAAAAGAAATGTAACAACAAAAATAATAGGAAAGATCAACCTAACTTTTACATATGATAAGTAGAAGATCACTCGAAACTATCGCGACCACTGGAAAAATAGAGGAAAAGAGAAATAGAGGCAGAGAGAAAGAGAGAGGCAGACAGAAAGAAAGAGAGAGATTAATTGATCTATTGACACTAAGGTGTGGAAGAAGATCAACAACAAAACTGATGAAGTGGGTTTAAAAAAACGCATGGCCCCTAGCTAGAGATAACCCGTTCAATCCGCCCCCAAACGGGAACTACGGATTATATTTAGTGTATAAGTCGTAATTTTTTTTATATTTTAAATTTTGCCTCTTTTTGTCGAATCGTGCCCCGTTAAACCTAGAGCGTCCAAATATAAAAGTCTGGTTGTGATAGTTATTGTGATTCTTGTTTAGAATATTGTCAGCCTGATGTTGTGTCCTCAATCACTCTTTTAGGTTTGTTTTTTTATGTCAGCTAAGGACTGGTCGCTGTGACAAGAACTACAAGCTAAATGTTAAGAGTCGAAATGTTTTGTGTTATTTCTGGTAGTGCAACATGTTTGAATTTATCAACCGTTCCTTGTGTTTTTGTCTACATCCTTCAAAATCAAGCCCACAATTCTATTTTTATCATTTCACGTACGTTCCAGCCAATGCAGACGATAGGTTAATGATATTTGCGCATGACTGACGTTTGGACGTACGCATGGATATTTCGTTTCACTCCGTCTTTTTTGTGTGTCCCTTTTCATTTACAGTATTTCATGTACCTACGTTTTAAAAACTATTGTATTATAATTAAATTATTTTATTATTGCTTTCTTTTCCTGTCGCTGTTTCCCACCGACCATACACAATTCTTTTTACCGTTGCAGACTCTTTTCAATAACGTGTTTCCCTTTTTCTGTTAAATTTTTATTTAAATCTTGTAATTATGTATTTCATTATTATTATTTTGTCTTTTCACATTCTTTTCCCCTTATTTCGTTATGTCTCCGAATTTTCCACCTCGTATTATTTCTGGTACACCATGTTGTTGTTGGTAAACTAGTGTTTTTCGCTCTTTCGTAGCCAAGGAGTCTTCCAATTGGTATTGGTTGCAAAAGAGCGAAAAGCTCAGCAGCACCAGTTAAACAACAACAACAACAATTTTCACAGTCACCGCTTTCATTTACGCCTAAATCGCTTGGATGAACAGGTAGACTATCCAGTAAAAAATTATCAGCTAGACCTACATGTTTGTAGGAGCCGCGGTAGCATAGTGGTTAGTGCACTGGCTTCCTAGCGCAGTGGTCTATGGTTCGATCCCCAGATGAGGCGGAAAATTTTTAGGCCACAAACGGCTCCTGGGTTGACCCAGCCCCAAATGGGTACCAGAGCTACTCTGGGAAGGTTAAGGCGGCCGGCGTGATGCCGACTACATCACCCCCCGTGTGCCGACGGTCAAGATAATATGGGCCTAACACCATATTCCCAATATGCCTCAATGGGCGTGTAACGGGTTCCTTTACCTACATGTTTGTGACAGTATGAGGTCACGCTGAAAAATACGAGCTTAAGATTAACGTAAGAGTTAGAAAAATATAAAGTATATAAAATCAGGTGCCATAACAGCAAGCCAGTCGTACGTACGGGCAAATGTTTTTTTCGCCAGAGTAATTTATTTATAACCATAAAAAAAAAGAACGAAATGCAAAAACACAGACATACACACACAGCGGAAAAAAAGGAAGGGGCGGTGAACCCGGAATAATCATTGTTTAATGCGGATACAACATGCTATTAGATTAAGAATGTCCCAATTAAATTCGTCATGGCCTTTCCCAAAGATCTGATGAGAACGGTTGGTGCGTGACTCGCACTTCGACTGAGGCTGTGATGTACGTCTGTGTGTTCTTGTTTTTTTTTTTTAAATCTTTAATTGTTAAGAACTTGATATAACAATGCCAGCATGCAACACGTGATTGTCGTAGTTTTGTGACATAACGTAGTTAATATGGTAACTAAAAGACGATTTATAAATAGTATATGCCCAACTTTTTGCTTTCAGTGTCAAACATGATCACTACAGGAACATAGAAGAAGAAAATCGCATCGCGCAGAATGAAATTCTTAAGATGAGCCATCAGTATCTCCAGGAGAGACACAATGGGAAATGATCTCCAGGAGAGACAGAATGAGAAATGACTGCATCGGAAAAATTATAGGAACTATATCCTGCATCAAATATATAGAGACAGAATGGATATTTTGCCATGATGTTTATGATTATGAGCTGCTGTGCTCCGCAGCCTTTGTGCTTGGAATTTTTGTATCAATAACTGAGTCGTATGAATCTTCTTACTGATGATCTGTAATGAACTGTCATCGATGATTATATACCTTTGGATTATGCATTCAATTACCTATGGATAATTTTGCTTACCTGATGTGTCATGATTTGTCGTGAACTGTAACCTGTGCAGTGTACCGTTCCTGATGTCGATGTTACTGTATGAATAAACCATGTACTGTGAATTGGATACGAATACTAGTCTTACCCGTTGGTCTATGCTTGACCGTACGTTGCTGTGGTGTGAGTGACTGTACCATAGACACACTTAAAGAACCTACACATTCGCGTATATATATTTACACATCTGTCGGCCACCTGTAAGCCCGACCTGACTGACTTCGCCCTCGTCAGCGATTCTTCACCACCCACCACAAACATTCTACAACTATCAATATTGACAGAACATATGTTATTGCTGTAATATTCGGTAACAGAACGGTACCACCTAAAAACATACTTTAACAAGCGCATATAGTTGAAGGCTCCTTAGTGGTATCTACACTGTAGATCTAGGCTTTTCTGCCATTCGGAAATGTGGAGTTGAAGCCCTGAGCTCCAATTTCTCCAGCTTAGCTTGCATTTAAAGGATCATCACATCTGGTCCCATGCTAGGTGGAAGAAGCATGCCGCATACTGTGCATTCCCTACCATCCAAGGGGGCTCTCCAAATATGCAGAGCTAAAATACTGTGCTCTGCTTCTGGGCTCTCCCAAGGAATCGCCACGTACATCACAGCATCATATCTCAGCTCCCCCTACCTATCATGGGGTCCATAGAGATCCTCCTGCATGCAGCCAACCAGGCAAAAAGCCAGTTTTTTAGACCATGACTTAATATAAGAAGACTCGAGGAGTGAATATACAAGACAGGGATATACCTAAGCGAAATAAAAATGTCCACATTAAAAAGCCTCGTCTTTTACATGCCTGAGAAGAAGAAAGAAAAAAAAAAGGGGGGGGGGGGGGGGTTATGTAGTACCTAAAAAAAACTCTCTACAGAGCATTACAACAGGAGCAATCTGATCATCAGAAATAGTCCCCCGAACACTGGGAATTATATCATCATGTCCACAATGAGCAAAGTAGCTCTTTGATCGGTAAATAAATAAACAAACAACACACAAAGATATGTTATCAGGCACTCAGTGAGACATAAAGAAGTAGAAGACTAGACAACAGAAATGATAGGCTTACCGGGAATCGAACCAGGACCTTCCGAACGGCACCCACCGCCTGGCCACGGGAGCGAATCGCCACTATCCAGTCGGCCAGCTAAGCATTACATCCGACAGAGGTCTAGCACGACCCCCCCCCCACCCCCCCCCCCCCCCCCCCCCCGCCCCCCCCCCCGCCCCCCCCCCCCCCCCCCCCCACGTGACCCGGATATGTATCATAGGACGACCCAACTAATTATAGACGCAATCACTTCTGCAGTTTCACTTTTAAACAGTATAGGCCGGTTTACACAAGACAAAGACCTTAATACTGTGTCTAGTAAATGATAGAAGAATGAGAATAAGTAAAGGACAGAATGTAGGTTTTTGGTATTTTATAAACGTATAAACATATAAGGAGGGGAAACTTGAGGCCTGTAAAACAGTAAATAAATAAACAAACAACACACAAAGGTAGTTATCAGGCACTCAGTGAGAAATAAAGAAGTAGAAGACCAGACAACAGAAAAACAACAGAAATGATAGGCTTACCGGGAATCGAACCAGGACCTTATAGCTCTTTGATCATGCCATTATGTAGCATATTATTATGCACCGCTATTAAACTAGCCGGGATAGCGGGATCGAGGTAAACCCGACCAACAGGAGATGTAAGGCGCCTCCTTCCCTCCGCAAGCCTGCGGGACACATCACGGGCAGGGGTAGAGTACCCGCTTAGCCTCCCGATCAGGGTCACGGCAGGCAGGTGATGGATAAAACAGGTGAGCAGCTGGAAAGTTTTTTTCAGGAACTGGTCATCACTTTAACTGGTCATACTTTAACTGGTCATCATTTTAACTGGTCATCACTTTAACTGTGCTAGCAGAGGATGCCAATATAGGTACAATGGCTAGGGCAACCCACCCAGTATGGGTACTGCCCTTACAGACAGAAACTGCAACCTACTCTGAGTATTTATGCAAAGCAAATCATGACTCAGAAACCACATAAGATGATAGTGAACAGCGTGTATGGGGTTCAAGGGAACACCTCACTCGGTAGGGAACTCCATGTGCGACAGGTGGAACCAGACCGTTATCAAGCGACTGTCAGCAATCGTACATCTAAAAAAAGATTGGAACATGAAATGTTAGAACAATGCTACAGATAGGTAAGCTGGAAAACATTAAGAAGGAAATGAAAAGAATTCTCGTTCATCGGATGGATTTATCATACTGTATTCATGTGGGGAGCAACATCATGGAGTAGTTGGGATTATATTGGACTCAAGAGACAGCAAAAACAGTGTAAGGTTCCTGGTCAGTTTCAGATCAAGTGATCATGGTTAAGCTACAGGGAAAGCCTTTTGACATAGGTATAGTACTGAACTATGCCCCAACAGCAGAACAAGAAGACTCAGAAATAGGGGGATTCTACGAAGATCTTGACAAGGCTGTGAAACAACTAAAATCACAGGACATAAAGATCGTAATGGGGGACTTTAACGCAAAAGTCGGACAAGGAAGAATTGAAAATATAGTCGGTCCATTTGGATTCGGTGAATTAAATGAACGTGGTGAAAAGCTTATAGAATGGTGCAAAGAACATGACCTCGATTTCGAATGCATGGTTTCAAAATCATCCAAGGAGACGTTGGATCTGGAAAAAGAAATCGAGAGCAACAAAAACAGTGATAATAAAACTATGCACACAAAAGTAAGGGAAATATCAGGGCAGCCTACCTGCATTCAAGCAGGATGTATTGGTTGATTGCTTGCGTCAGGGTCAGCGAACCAGAGCTGACCTTGTCCCTACTCCACCTCCAAGTGGTGGTCCTGGAAACAGGCTGCATCACTGCAGTCTGGCTGAGCGAGTAGGGATCGAAGAGGGAAGGTGAACCCGGCCCCGAAAATGCCATGCCGAAAACGGATGTATCGGGCCGAAAGGCGCGCATATATATCGCAGCTTTGCTGTAAACGGCGACACAACATAACAAACGCCCTTTTTAGGACGAACGCAGACGAAGAAAAAAGGAAGAAACAGGATGTATAAAGTCAAAGGAAGGAAATATTCTAATGGACAAGGAAGATATTTTATACAGATGGTCAGAATATATACAGGAGCTCTATGGTGATGATAGAAGCGATAAACCAAACGTAACAAAAAAATGGAAGGTCCACCCATATTGAAAGGATGTTGAATAAGCTATTAAGAAAATGAAACATGGTAAAGCACCAGGGCCTGACAATATTCCTGTAGAAATCTATGAAGTACTAGGAGAACTTGGCATAGAGGAAATAACAAAGCTCCTGAACAAGATATATGGACACAGAAGAGATGCTCCCAAACATCTGCAGATCAGTATTCATCACTATATCTAAAAAACCAGGAACAACAGAATGCGAATCACATAGAACAATCAGCCTAATGAGCCATGTCACAAAAATACTCCTTCGCATCATAATGGACAGGACAAGAAATAGAATACGACCAGAAATTTCTGAAACTCAGTTCGTTTTCATTGCTGATAAAGGTAACAGAAATGAAATTTTCACACTATCAATGCTCATGGAGAGATGTATTTAGGTACAAAGAGACCTTTATCTATGCTTTATAGGCTACTCAAAAGCTTTTGACAAAGTGAAACACCAAGACCTTTTTGAAATTTTAATGAACTAAACACATATGGGAATGATCTTAGGATAATAAGGAACATATATTGGGAGCAGGAATCCGTGATCAGATTTGAAGGAGAACTAAGTGAATTCAGAGCAATTAAAAGATTAGTTAGACAGGGATGTGTGTTATCGCCTGATCTTTTTAACATATACAGCCAGACGATACTTCGAAACATTGAACACCTCGAGGGAATTAAAGTTGGAGGACGAAATATCAACAATCTGAGATATACAGATGACACAGCCTTTGTTGATGTTGTATATATCTGTTTCGATGTTTAGTTTGTTTCCCACTCTTCTTACTACTTCCGACTTCCTGCTTCTAAGATGGCGAATTAAACATGTCGAGTTTGTATCCTGTGTGTTCCGGCTTAGTGATTATGCTTCATAATATGTAATGTATGACAGCCAGCCACGTCTCATTATATTTAGCAACAATTACTATATAAAACAGTAAAGATCAACATGTTGGCAGCGGTGTTTATTTCTACAGAATTCGAACTATTCTGCTGAAGATCTTGTAACACGTGTGCTGACTCATAGACTGGTAGGTTATTGCTTGCATACCATTGTTAGACATTTCGTCATGGCAGAACGACCCTTATTTCGGTTACCACCCTGCCTAGACATAAATAACGTCGAACCAGACACATTTCGTAAATGGAGACGACAGTTAGAACTATACATGCATGCAACAGAGGTGGCTTCGAAACCTGATTCTGTTCGGGCGGCCATCATTCTACACTGTGCTGGACCTCAAGCTGTTGAAGTTTTTGATCAACTTGCAGAGGAAGGAGACCACTCTAATCCTACTAAAATTCTCGATTTGCTCCAGAACCATTGTAGCTCACGAAGCAATGAAGTATTACATACGTTCAGATTCTGGAACACACCTCTTCAAGATCCCTTTAATTCCTTTTTAACTGAGCCGAGAACTAAGGCAGATTTGTGCAACTTTAACGACAAGGATCGTATGATAAGAGACAAAATTGTCTTAACTGTCAACAAAAGATTACAAGAGAAACTCTTGAGAGAAGCTGATCTCGATGTAAAGAAAGCCATTCACATATGCAGAGTCTTCGAGCAAACTGGAAACGACATAAGAGAGATGAGTAATACAGTACAACCTTCTGAAGCAAGGGTTGAAAATGTACAGAAAAAATCACTCAACCATAAACCTCCCAAGAGAGACACTGGGCATGCTGCTGGTAAAGCCTGTCAAAGTAACACTGACAAACAAATTTATTGCTAAGGTGGCTACTGACAGTTCAGATAATGATCATAACTCTGATAACCATCTAGGTGTCCTGGGTGAAGCTGGGTTGCATATTGATCCTAATATTCGCCCAAAGGCACGCCGTGCAGAAAAATACCATTTTCACTTAAGAGCAAGGTAAAATCAGAGCTTCAAAATCTAATGAACAGAGGCATATTAATACCAGTAGAGGAACCGACTGAATGGGTTAACCAAATGGCTGTTGTTGAAAAGTCTGATGGTTCTTTAAGAATATGCATTGATCCTAGACCCCTGAATGAGGCTTTGCAGAGAGAGCATTACAGATTACCAACTTTGGATGATGTATTGCCTGAACTCAACAATGCCAAGATTTTCACAAAGCTGGATATCAAGGAAGCATTCTGGCATATCAAACTTGATGAGAAGTCTAGTAAACTTACAACAATGATTACACCTTATGGTAGGTTCAGATGGTCTAGACTACCATTTGGCTTGAATGTAAGCAGTGAAATTTTCCAGAGGCATCTAGCACAAGCTCTTGAAGGTCTTCATGGTTGCATCAATGTTGCTGATGACATAGTTATTGCAGGTTGTGGATCAAACAGACAGCAAGCAATTAAGGACCATGATCTGAAGCTCAAAGCACTGAAACATATGTGTAAAGAGAAAGGCATTAAACTGAATGATGCTAAAGCTCAGGAGAAGAAATTACTTTCATGGGTCACCTTATTACTGCTCGAGGTGTTGAACCAGACAAGAAAAAGGTTGAGACAATACTAAACATGCCCGTTCCTAAGGACTGTCATGAGGTTCGCAGATTTTGCGGCATGATACAGTATCTAGCAAAGTGTCTCAACAATCTTTCAGAAGTTCTTCATCCAATAAGAAAACTTACCCGTAAGGATACTCCCTTTATCTGGTCTGTTGAATGTGACCAAGCTTTCAAGAGAGTCAAGAAACTGATTACTTCTACTCCAGTACTCGCATACTATGATCCTGATGAATCTTTGTGTATTCAAGTTGATAGTAGCAGCTATGGACTTGGGGCTGTCCTCCTACAAAATGGTCAGCCAATAGAGTTTGCTTCTAGAGCTCTAACTGAAACAGAACAACGCTGAGCTCAAATTGAGGAGCTCTTAGCTGTTGTATATGGTTTGGAACGCTTTGACCAGTACACTTATGGAAGGAAAGTTAGTCATCAACGACCATAAACCTTTGGCAGCCATCGTCAAGAAACCTCTGAGTCAAATTCCTCGAAGACTGCAGAATTTACTGATGCGCAGCCATCGATATGACTTTGAATTCCAATGGGTACAAGGTTCCGATCTTTTTATAGCCGACACACTGTCCAGAGTTTGTATTCATAATGTCACATTGGATTCCTTAGCTGATAGAGAGAGCAATGCAGGAGCTGATGCACCTGTAAGATTACCTGAAATACCAGATGTGATGATGGAAAAGATTAAAGCTGAAACTCTCAAAGACAGTGTGCTCCAGAGGTTGAAGTCGACCATTTTGGATGGGTGGCCTAAAAGAAAGTCTGATGTACTTATTTTGACATTCGCGACACTGACAACAGAACAAGGCATAATACTTAAAGGAGAGCGTATTCTTATCCCAAAAGCACTGAGGCCTGAATTCAAGCAGAAGCTACACGCTGCTCATCTTGCATTTGACAGCATGATGCGCCGAGCCAGAAGTTGTCTGTTTTGGATCGGCATGACGGCTGAGATTCGACAGATAGCTGACAGTTGTCCAGAATGTCAAGAAACGAAGGCAAGGAATACTAAAGAACCTTTAAACCAACACTCAAGAGGTTTATCACCCTGGGAGAAAGTTGGCACTGACATCTTTATTATAGAAGGCCGATATTATCTAGTTCTGATTGACTATTTTTCCAACTTCATTGAAGTAGACTTTCTACCTACAATGACAGCACAGTTAGTCATCAGGAAATTGAAGTCTCATTTTGCTCGTTATGGTGTCCCTAAAGTTATTGTATCTGACCAAGGTACTCAGTTTACGTCTGCACAGTTCAGATCATTTACTGCTAGATGGGGAATACTTCATGTTAAATCAGCACCAGGTCACCATAAAGCCAACAAATTAGCTGAATCTGCTGTGAAACTCATCAAGGGTATGATGAGAAAGACTGTTCAAAATAATGCAGATGCATATGAGGCACTACTTGAACTTCGTAATACGCCGAGACAAGGGTTTGATCAAAGTCCAGCAGAAATACTGTTCAACAGGAAACTGCGTACGCTGATACCTTCTGCAGTGAAACCCGTTGCATCTCACAGCAGAGTTATTGAAAGTAGAGGCAAGAGAGACAGATCAGTGAAGACGTATCATGATAAAACTGCTCATGATCTGCCTAAGTTGTCTCACCAGCTCACACCTGATCCCGCGGACTTGGAAACTGATTTCTCCTCTCCAGGTCTACCCGAGCAACAGGTTGCTTTGCCAGACATGGAGAACACTAGTGTAGTGAACAGTTCCAATCCTCCAGAAGTTGATCCTTCAACTCCAGCTACTTCTAGTCCTGGGAAAGCTGGCAAAGAACATTCTCTCCTACCATCTAGCCCAAGAGACCTCAAAGAGATCGCAAGAAACCCTCTTGGATGAATGACTTTGTTCACTCAGAAAGAAGGGGGGATGTTGATGTTGTATATATCTGTTTCGATGTTTAGTTTGTTTCCCACTAGAGTTACTTGCCCTTATGGGAACTCTTCTTACTACTTCCGACTTCCTGCTTCTAAGATGGCGAAATAAACATGTCGAGTTTGTATCCTGTGTGTTCCGGCTTAGTGATTATGCTTCATAATATGTAATGTATGACAGCCAGCCACGTCTCATTATATTTAGCAACATTTACTATATAAAACAGTAAAGATCAACAGCCTTAATAGCAGAGTCAGAGGAAAATCTACAAATCATTCTAGACAAAGTAGTGGAAGAGAGCGTGATGAAAGGATTATCTTTGAATGTCAACAAAACTGTATGCATGGTAGTTTCTAGGAAAATACAAATACCAGTATGCTCTTTGAACAGCTAAAGAGAAAAAAGTCAATCTCTTTAAATATTTAGGCTACACATTGACATCAGATGGCAGATGTGACACAGCGATAAAGAAAAGGATCGCCATGTCCAAAGAAGCCTTTACTAGGATGAGCAACGTATTGAAAAACAGAAACATCACCATAAGCACAAAAATTCGCTTACTAAGGGGCTTCATGTAGTCCATTCTTTTATATGAATGCGAATGTTGGACAATGGGTAACCAAATGGTGAAAAAAACTGGAGGCAGTGGAAATGTGGTTTTTGATAAGGATACTGAGAATATCGTGGACAGAGAATAAAACAAATGTCGAGGTATTGACAGCTGCGGGTGTTAATAGATCGCTCATCAAAACCATCAGGAAAAGACAAATGCAATTTATGAAAATTACAAATGAAGTTGAATTTGAATGCACGTGGATATCATCAACTATCCAGGAAAGAACAGGTCATCATTTTTCGGCTACGCACTGGACACAACAGATTGAGATACCATCTATACCACAAATTCAAGATTGGTGCAACAGATCTCTGCACCTGCGGTACCAGCCCGATGACGGTCGAACACCTCCTGCAGTATTGCCCAGCCTACAGTAATGAACGGAGTAGCATATGGCAACAACCCACTTCTGTCAACGAAAAACTGTTTGGAGATGTCGGGAACCTTGGGTTGACTACTGCCATTATTAGAGTCATAAATGTGGAAGTCTGAAGGCGAACGAGGAAGAAGAAGAAGAAGAATGCACGTGGAAAATGATCATCGGTAAAGAGTGTTCACCGTTGGTATGCAATAAATCAGTATGACAAGTGGTCGAAATGATTCGGTCATCTCGCCTGGTTGTACACCGAGGACGTCCTGAGCAGGGTCAATTTTCCAAATGTCCGGTAGCTTGAAATCTCTCAAGAAGTCTCTGAATGGTACAGCGGGACACTGCTTAACGTCTTGCAACATGACGAACAGATTGACCATCCTGAATCTATGCCACGGCTCGACCACGGTCAACAGTGCTGAGACTTCTCCTTCGTGGCATGGCTAATGCAGTGATCATTTCGACCACTTGTCATACTGATTTATTGCATACCAACGGTGAACAATCTTTACCGATGATCATTTTCCACGTGCATTCAAATTCCTATCACTTTTTCACCTTTTGAACTAGTGGGGCGTGTTGCAAAAAACCACGAGTTTTTGCAGCAACAATGGCAATTTTCACGTGCGGGTTAAAGTGACCCAGTTTTTGGACATTTAAAAAAAATTAACCTAGTGCACACAGAAATGTAGGCCTAAACACATTTCTCTGAGCTCAGTTTTAATGACATTTTCACTTGTCTTTACAGTTTGCCAATCAATTATATAAACCTTGTCTAAACTGAATGGCGGCCCTTAACTTTTGTCCAGTAGTATATTAACAGAAGAGGAGGAGTGGAGGAATTAATCTTGTGGGAAAATACCAGGTAGGAGAGGAAGGCAGAGAAAGATGTATGTGGAAAGCTTAAACAACTGGGCAACAAACAATGGCATGGGCAACAACTACCTCATTAGATTATCAAAAGACAGAAAAGATTGGTGGGTCATGATCACCAATGTCTGTTCCAGACCAGGCACCAGAAGAAGAAGATTAAAGTAGCAAAGGTTTGTCATAAATGACAGGGAAATAATTTAAAGTGGCTTTGAAACATTTCTCTTCTTTATCATAATGGCTTCATTTAGGAATTACTTTTCAGAAGTGCAGAAAATAAAAGTTGTAAATAAGGATATCTGTCACAGAATGTCTTTTGACAACTATGACTCACCTATGCTTCGCTAGGAGCACAGCGGTTGGAATATTATAGACAGACATTGAGTTGACAAGTGTTTTGTTTTCATGAGCTCAAGATGATGATGATGTTATGTGACCTGGTCATGTGACCATAGATCCGGTATCGGACTGGTCAGTCTGTGATGAGCTGAGGTGAACGATCTTTGAAGGACAGTCAGATTACCAGGCATTGGGCTTGTATGGTTGTTCAAGTCTTTGTGATGACCAAAGTTTCAGTCTGTTGATGAGTCTTTGAGGTGAACGATCTTTGAAGACATATTCTCAACATTAATAATTATGACCACAGTCAGATTACCAGGCATTGGGCTTGTATGGTTGTTCAAGTCTTTGTTTGCTTTTCGATGACCAAAGTTTTTTTCTTATTAGATGGTTGTGTGCTAATGATTACTTGTCAGGTTTGTGAGTTATATTGTATATTAGATTCACTGTAGTGCCATGAGATAAGAGAGTTAAAAGATATTTTGTCAGAAATGTATTTCAGCCTTGCTATGGCGCATTCTGATGCACTCAGTTGCTAATGGAGCTTTTTGGTAATGCCATTGATTGAATAAATGTATAAGGATTAAGAGTTTTGTGTCCCCCCCCATTTGGTGGCAAGTGTGTTTCTAAGGGTGTGTGCTCTTAGGTGTATATGCACGAGTCATGCATGTCTACTGATCATTTTCTCCACACATAGCCATGCATAGTTTCTTCTACAAACACACACTCTAGAAACAACTGCTGCCACCAATATCAGTTGCATGCCAATATCAAAAGGACTGCAACACTAAACTTTGCAGCTTCGATGGTTTATTATGGAAACAAAAACTACTGCTTGATAATAATAGTGATGAATACTCATTCTTGTGTGATAAACTTTTTATAGTTCTATGTAGTTCCCGGCAGCCTTTGAGGAGACAAAGAAAGAATATTATTACTGCTCCATTAGGCATTGTTACAAGAGGTTCTAATATGAAGTTATGCATTGGGCTAGTAACTTCATTATGTGAAACAAACTGTTACATAAACCATCACTTTAAGAGAACATGAATGTCTGGTGCAAGCTTTCCCACAAGGGGAACAACTGCAAGGGTGGCTCGGCTCCATACTCCAAAAGGAAAGAAAATGGGAAATAAATGAACAAAAACTTGTAATAACTTTACCGTGTCAATAACACACAAGACACACTGTAAATTAAGAAAAGTCCACGCTGCGTTTGTTCTTAAAAGCAATAGTGTATCAATAACACTTACAGATTGTCCTTAACTTATGACGACTCATACTTGCAACAACCATCTCATTAATCCTATTGTAATATTTTTATTATTATTTTCAACTCCCTGCAATCTTGTCATAACTTGTATTTATTCACTACATGTATTTATTACAGTACAGTACTGTACAATGCAGTAATTGTCTGCGTACATTATATTATTTCGCTTTAAACAATGAGCACAATTAGTTTTACTAATATAACAAAGCAGATCTACATATTTAGCATTCAGGAATGTTAACTATTTGTAGTAGTAGTTGCCACTTCTGTCATAACTGACTACAGGATTGCACCCCTTGAGGTGATAGCTCTCAGCTGCTTTTTTTCCTGGTGTTCCTTTTGGCTTGTTCTTTTCTCTTCTGCTTGCTGTGATAGCTTTTTTTTTTTTTTTTGCCCAATTTGAGGTGGCGCAGTGTCGTAGATTTTGGATAGGTGATTAAGATAGATTCTGGTCCCGCCTGAATAGAACTGACAAAGGTGGTAACTCAGTGAGAGATAAGGTAAAGAAATAGATTTCACGAGTGAAATGGTGAAAAGGTAGAGTCTGTCCCTGGATTGAGAAGATACTCTAGTCCAGCCTATCTCTACGAATGAAATTTGTTTATCAGACAGTTTACCTTTATGTATATATTAACATATATACTATAACCACTCACATACACACACACAGATAAGTGACGACAACTTGATGCACAAACGTGAAAACTATAGTAATGGTGTAGGGATATTCTCTCTATGTGCGTTAATTGTCTGATCTGTCACTATTCCACGATTTGCCCAATCGCACGCGTGATAATACAGTTAACGGCTCTACTCGCTAGTTGTTTACCTGTCTCGCCGTGGACTAGTTAATAAGTCTTGTATGTAAACATTCCTAGTGCTTGTAAAACATAGAGAAACGAAAAAAATAGGCGTGGCTATAATTATGAGTTCGACAGACATTGAAGCGCATGCCTTCTGTGTTAACAAAACGTGAATATTAATAAGCAAGCAAAGGTGGAAAACCAGGTGGAAGCAAAAACATGTGGATTCATGTAATATATTTACATAACTCTGTCACACACAGTAGGGAGCATATGAACTATTAACATATTGTTAAAGCCCATATAGCATATAAGTATTTTAAACTTACGATCTTATCAGATTACGAGGGGGTCATTAAAACGGAACCTAGTCACAAGTCGAGGACAGACTGTATATATACACATGCACACACACAAACACATGCACACAAACAATAGCACATTTGGTGAAAAAAAAAGATCCAGTAAAAAGCCTTGCCCTGATTTAATCTTAATTAAAAACGTTTATTGCCACTGTCTTAATCTCTAGACATAAAAAGCCACTTTAAAAATGATGTCACTGAACCACAATTATGTTTATGAAAACAAACTGCAGAACAATGCAACCATGCAAAAATATAAAACATCCGCAACAAATGAAATGCCCAGATTTCAACACACAAGCAAGTTTTTCTAGCTCAAAGCTTCATCCAGCATCTGCTAATGAATCTCTAAATCTAGACACATGAAGATTACAAGTTTCATTGCTGAATTAGTAAAGAGACCACGGGTGGCCAGCTACATGACCTTTGAGAGGCACAATACTGGAGTTCATTTTGGAAAGAGCCATCCATAAATATCTGCCAAACAAAACACTGTTTGTATATGATATGTCAAAAAATAAAATAAAATAATTTTCTTAAAAATGAATGTCTTTGTCACCGCCCCAGTATTGTTTGTATAGCATCTTGATTGTACAACAATATGACTCTGTTTTGAACATTATTCAGCCCTATTTGTACATAATTTCACATACATAATGACAGAAGTATCACAGGCTTGTGAGAGCTGCATGTGGATCCCAAGTCACACCATGGTCACCCTTGATACAGACCAATCTTGAGGCATAGTCTGTTTAAACTGCAAGTGCCAGAAGTTTTTCTGTTTATTAAAATGTATGCTTAATATTTGTGCTTGTATCTGGACATTTGTAAAATTATCTCAACATCACCATCATTTCCTTTTTGGCTCCATATGAAGCCCATAGAGCCCAGGCTACAGTTGGTCGATCCTCTTACAGGAAACTTGCAGCTAACCCATCACTTACTCTTGTAGTGATAGTTTCTATAACAATTTGTTTTACATGATGAAACTGCCAGTTAGTTGCGTTAGTTATGTTACTTAGGGGTCTCTGAAAAGACAAGTAAAGAACATGCCTACTGCTCTCTCTTAACTAAATCACAAAATTCAAGCATTTGCGGGACATGCGGCTGCCGGTGGACTAATGCCCAAGCTTCAAGATAAATAAACTTTAACTTCTGTTTCTATACAACAAAAATGACAAAGACAAAAACTTTAACCTTAAACTGAATAAAACAATTAATTTAATTCTTGCTCCAGAAGGAGCAATGGGCTACCATTGTAGTTAGGCCCCTTCTAAGAGCCTGTATCGTAGCAATGTGTTTTTGCTGGCTTCATGAATAACTTCCCATTAGTGGCTCGTACAACTGCGTCTAAGGAAAGAGTGGTCCTATTCCTTCTTTGCTACTTACAGATCCCCGAGAAAACACTGGAGTATATCCTTTAATTATTTTTGACGAAAAGAAAAGCGTAATCATAAATTGTTTAGAAACAAAACGACAAGTATAATCCTAAATTGTTTTTTCTTGTAAAGGCATGAGCCTAAATTGTTTTTAAAATGAGAAATACAATAAATTGTTTTTAAAATGTATTAAAAGTTTAACATTAAGTAGTTTTTTTTTTTTTTAAAGAGCATAATGCTAAATTGTTTTTAAAAACTATTTTTTAAATAAAGATATAATCCTTAATTTGTTCCTTAAAAAATTAAAAGTATAACCATACATTTTTTTTCCAACACGCACACCCCAAAATTATTTTTAAAATGAGACAAGTGTAACACTAAACAGCTTGAAAAAGAAAAAAAAAGAATGAAATGTATAACCATCTGTGTTTTTTTAAAGTTTAATTCTGAATTGTTTTAAACAAAACAAAGAAAAGGTAACTTAACTGCAAAAAAAAAAAAAAAAAACCCATCGCCGATTTTATAAAAAAAAAAAAAACATCGCCAATTTAAAAACAAAAAAACACAAAAGGTATAATCATGAATTATTTGAAAAAAAGTCTAGTCCTGAGTTGCTGATTTAGGTACACAAATGTGGAACATAATAACACCCCTCTACAGCACCATCAGTGAATTTGGATTTCATTTGCTGAACATGAAGGCTAGAGAACTGTACACAGCAACTTCTCTAAGATTATCTTTCCTTGCATTTCTTCTTTGTTCCTACATCAATGTCTGCTCCTCTCAGGACTTTCTTTTCCATTCTGCCTGGTGGTCCACATCTTTCACCTTCCTGTCCTGTGCCATCCGCTCAATGTTTTTCCATGTCTTCTTAATCCCCTTCAGGTCTGACTCCAGTTCTCTTCTCCATTTGTTCTTTGGTCTTCCTCTACCTCTTTTACCCAGGGGATTCCAGAACAAGGTCTGCCTGGTAATGCTATCAACAAATCCCACATTAGAGATCTTGTCAGGTATGTGACAGGGTGTCCATAAAGTGTTTGTGCAACTTTAAACTTTAATAACTTTGGACGTACACATAATAGAAGCAACCTGTAAACAGCATTTAAAAACATAATTTACCAAGTTTCAACTGAATACAGCTCAAATTTTTAGGCGTCAACATGATTGCCATCTTTCGTGACATATTATTCAGTTCAATTCTGCAACACACAGTGAACCTTCCGTTACAAGAACTTAAAAAAAGTTAACTCTAAATTGGTAACATTAACATTTTAAAATTGTATAAATTATGTTTTTATATGCTGTTTATAGTTTGCATTTCATTCTTTTTTTTGTGTACAGGCATACATCAGAAGTTATTAAAGTTTAAAGCTGCACAAGGACTTTTGGGACACCCTGCATATTTGATATTTCACCAGATAACTTTATTTCTGACCCTGTTCTATCATTTAAAGAATGAATCCTCAAATGGCTATTTACCTTCAACAAAGTGAAATTTGCCTCATTTTAGTGAGGAAAATCCCATTCAACCTAGACAACAAAGTCTTTGGTTATATTACGGCATCTTCCATATAAAAGACCTTGTGGTCTGGTGTAACAGTGGCCATTGCAAAGTATTTAAAAATATCAAGCTTTTTTAATTGACACAAAATGTATCATCATCATCATTTTCTTGTTGGCTCCTTATGAAGCATGGAACCACCACTGTAACTCGTCCGTCTGCAGGAATCCCATACCAAACATTCACATGTTCTTGCAGTGGTTGTTTCTGCAACAATATGTTTAACATGATGAGGTTGGCAGCCTCATTCACATTCTCATATCAGTCACCTTGTATGACATGACTGAAGGAGCAGTAACACTATTCTTTCTTTGTATCATCCCAGGGAACATCTCTGGGAACATCACGGGGGGCACACAAAACGTAAGTTAAAGATGTAATCTATGATGGATGAAAAGAACGTATTCTCTGCTTTCGTTTATTCAACCTCATTAATCCTGTTTCTATACAGCAACAAGTTGGAAAAATGGCATATTCATATCAGTTACTTGACATCAACATCACACAGTCACTGTCTAAAATATGGGTCAGGAAGACCAAAGCATTTCAGATAAGATGCATGAGAATAGATGTTTATGTCCCCTTCATAGACAGACCAGCTTATGTCCCCTTGAAAGACAATGAGAAACGAAGCAATTATTATAGGGTGATTGAAAAGTCACTTCCTATTTTAAAACGTTAATATCTTCATTCGAGCAAAGTGGAATCAATTTGTTGTTGCCCTACAAGACGCCACTAGGTGTGATGGCCACTGACTGCTTTGACGGTCGGCAGCTAAGGATCAAAGAAGAAGAAGAATCTTCATTCGTATCTATTGGATATACGTGAACAAAATGTTCAAAATAGGAGAAATACCTGCCATTTGATTAATAAATGTTATCTTTTATCTGAACACCAAAAATCTAATCTGAAAATCAATATATATATACTGTATACATATATGTACTGTTGTAACACTCAGGTTTGAGTCTCCTATTATATCCTACATGAAGAATTGTACTAAATGTGCTCAATACAAACAAGAAAAAAGCAGTAAACAATAACTTATGTGAAAGCATGGGCAAAAACAAATCTCTTTTGTTTTCTCAAAGAACAAAATGGTCAGTGCATGGTTTTTTTTAATTTTTAATTATTTATTTTTTGCACAGGTTTTTAACAATTGTGTTCAGGTTTTTCAGATTTATTGTACAGGTTTTTCATCTCCAGTGGTTGACATGTATGAAGTTGCACGAGAGTGAAGAAAAAACAATTTAAAAATAAGAAGTAACTTTTCAATCACCCTGTAGAGCTAGTGGGAACAACACCATACACGCAGAAAATAAAATGGTTTGGACACCTTGTCTATTTGCAGCTAATTCAGCTACCACCAACCTTCAAGAATAGCAGATCTGATTTCTGACTGATGGAGACAAAGATGAATAAACAGTATTAGCTTAATTCTCTTAAATCCCACCCCCTGCAGACCCAAGTAGAACAGTCCCAACTAAGATGGTTTGGCCATGTCTGCAGAATGGGAGAAGACCGGCTACCACGACAAGCATGGGAAACAAAGAGCCAAGGATCCAGACCCCCAGGACGACCCAGAGTCCGCTTGGAGGACAACATTAGACAATCTTTGAAGGACCGAGGACTAGAATGGAACCAGGCCAGGAGGAAGACAGCCGATAGGATAGTCTGGCGCTCTCTCTTCCAAACCTCTACACCTCACGGTAGAAGGGGAACGACTAAGTAAGTAAGTAAGTAAGCTTAATCCTCAGGAAACATTTTTTGACAATATATCTATTCAAGGCTTCATCTCTTCTCATCCTGTCTGGCTGCTTAAATGGCATTACAGACATCACTGCAGCTGGCTTTCCTGCAGGAAGCCCCTGCCTTTCTTGCAATGGTGATCTCTGAATTAATTTGTTTTACATGATGAGACTGCTGACTGGACTCCTGTTATTCCTCTTTCCCCCCCCCCCCCCCCCACTCCTTTTTTTAATGACATTCTTGAAACAGCAAGCGTCTGATTGGCCGAGTGTGGTTAGAGTTCTGGTCTCTCGTGGCAAAGGTGCCGGATTTGAATCAAGGTATCAATATGCTTCCGTCTACCCAGTTGTAAATGGGCAACAGATTTTTCTCTTGAGTTAAAGAAGGAAAAGGCAGCAAGAAAGGGAACCGCTCACCCCACCTCTCAATGCTGGACCTAATATGGTGAAGTCTCTAACACTTCACTACCCTACAGAAGTATCTGCTACTGGACTACCTTTTACACCACCTGAAAGAGCAGTTGTCCTACTTTTTTCTTTGCAACCTCAAATTCTATTCCTCTAAATCTGTTTTAGAAAAAAATCACTACACATATTAGGTTGACAGTGAGATAAAGGAAAAAAAAAGATCTTTTAACACCTCATGGAGTGATATGTGTTAGACCAGACAGTTTCTTAACTTAACAAGGAAAAAAACAATACCAAACTGTCTATAATGCTTATCAGCAGAGACTTTTTAAAGCAAACCAAAGTAACAATAATTATACAAAGCAATATCTTAAATGCAGACAAACAGTCCAATGTGGCAAGTTGAAAGACAGAAAATATGAAAAAATCTACACAACAGTTCAAAATGAACAAGCTATGTAAAATATATACAAAAGCTGAACAAGTGCTGAGTGCAAACACTGCATAAAGTGAAATGTATGTAAGTGAGAATGGTGATTATTCATTTATACAAGTGTACAATGTATAAATATTATTTTATTACATCATCGACTGGTACACAAAAAGTGCATGTCAAATGAACAAAGTCTCTGAGAATATAATAAGCAATCAACATAGAAAAAAAATACAAAAACTGTAATGGCTTTAAAAAAAAAAAAACTGAATCTAATCATGGATATGAGTTCTTCATACTGTTGTCAGGACTAACTTTAGGTACAACAACATGAGTTCTTCTTACTGTTGTCAGGACTAACTTTAGGTACAACAACATGAGTTCTTCTTACTGTTGTCAGGACTAACTTTAGGTACAACAACACGAGTTCTGAATGTTGTATTTGGTGAAGCCAACAACAAGAACTACAACACAGTCCCTTATGATGTGCCCTCAGCCAACAAAGTGAAACCAAAACATGAATTCTTTGTATCATAATGTGAACTAATAATAGGGGCTATAAAAACTAATTTTTGTACTCATACTAAGAATTAATTAGAGAAGTTTTTTGGTTTTTTTTTTCTAACCAGTGGCACTCGAGCTTTCCAGCCCTTTTGGCCCAATGACATGTCATTGTGAGGCTGGGGAGCCAGTGGACTTTCCTTCCAACCCGGTCAGGAGCTTCGTTCCTTCCCATCCACATAGGGTTTATCTGCAAGAGCCGTTCAGGTTATTCAGTCAAATTCCCGGTCGATGACTCTTACAAATGGCCGCGCCCTGGCTTGAACCATGAAAACCTGGTCACAAGCGCAACGTCTTAACCATTACACCAGCACGGCTCCCAATTAGAGGAGTTATAATGTCGGATCTTCTTGTCATACCCAGAACTAATAACAGAGGCTATAACACTGGTTCTACTTGTTGTCTTATCCAGAATAACATAGGCAATAACACTGGTTCTTGTTGTCATACTCAGAATTAATAACAGGGGCTGTAATTGTGGTTCTTGTTGTCATACTCAGAAGTAATAACATATAGTCTATGTCTGAAAAGAAGGTATTACAGTCTGTGTTTTTAAATGTTATATCTGGATAGTGATTCCTCATACTGTGATCAAAACAAACAATAAAAAGCTCTACTGCATGGGTTCTTTGTGTCTTATTGCAGACTAATAACACTGACAAACAACATTTTTCTTTCTTATATAAGAATAAGTGTTCTTAGGTCAATTTCTTGCGCTGATTTCAAATCTGAAATCCGTTTATCTCTATCACGTCGGGTTCTTAAGATATTTGTGAATAAATATATTTTTGGGAAACCGTTATTTGTTCCGTTTCATTTTTACTATATAACTTATTAAAAATTAATAAAAAGCAACATAATTCTACTTTTTATACTGCTAAAAGATGCATGACATATGTTACGCGATTTTTCAAATAGTTACTGTATTTTGAAATAATTCTGAGCAAAATATGGCTTCTAGAAGTTGTAGAAATTCGGCTGATCTGTTCTGTTACGTGTGCGGATATTTTACCGATCGTGTTGACCAGAAAAACTTTACACCATTACTAAAGATAGCATATGAACTTTATTTCGATTCGAAAGTTGATGATGCAAATAAATCTTGGAAGCCAAATGCGGTTTGTTCGATACATTGGCAGGTTGGTTACGAAAATCGCCGAAGCATAAGTCGATGCCTTTTGGAGTGCCAGTAATATGGCGTGAACATACAAATCACACTACTGATTGTTACTTCTGCTTGACAAATATCCATGGTTTCACTTTTAAAACTAGAAAGTCTGTGGTTTATCCAAATATTGAATCGGTTTCGAAACCAGTGCCTCATGATCCAATCACGTGTCCGATCCAAGTACCACCAGAACAATATCCGTTGGACGTAAATGAACCATCAGAAAGTGATAGTTTACCTGCTTTAGAAACTAATTCTGACTCAGATTACATACCGGTGAATGATGGTGTTTACTTAATTAACCATTCAGAACTTTCAGATCTAATACGTGATCTCGCTCTTACCAAAGGACAAGCGGAATTACTCGGTTCGCGACTCAAAGAATGGAATCTTTTAGCGCCCAATACTCCGATATCTAAATTTCGTCATAGACACAGAGAACTTGTTCAATACTTTGAGATGGATGATGACATTTGCTATTGCAAAGATGTAAACGGTCATGAGCACATAGTCAACGAATGGCGATTTTTCATCGATTCTTCCAAGACTAGTCTAAAAGCCGTGTTATTGCATAACAGAAATTTTTTTTCATCAATTCCAGTCGCCTACTCTGTTCATATGAAAGAAACTTATGACAATATGGCTATACGTTTGGAAAAAATAAAGTACAATGACTACCAATGGCGGATTTGTGGAGACCTAAAGGTCATTGCAATTCTCACGGGCATGCAGACTGGGTATACTAAATTTTGTTGCTTCCGATGTGAATGGGACAGCCGCAACAGACAGGAACATTATGCAAGAAAGGTGTGGCCTATCCGGGATCGTATGCAGCTCGGGCATAAAAATGTAATACGCGAGCCATTAGTTAACAAAGACACCTTCATTTTACCACTGTTACATATAAAGTTGGGGCTCATGAAGAATTTTGTAAAAGCGTTAGATAAAACGAGCAAAGCTTTCACTTATCTTCGAGAAAAGTTTCCGCAAGTTAGCGATGCAAAGATAAAGGAAGGTATCTTTGTAGGACCTCAGATTAGGAAAGTTATTGCAGACAAACAATTCGAGAACTTGTTACATGGTAGTGAACTTCGCGCATGGATGGCATTCAAATCGATCGTCGATAACTTTCTGGAAAATCACAAATCTGTCGACTATGTTGCATATTGTTAAGCAGTGCATAGATGCATACAGAATTATGGGCTGTAACATGTCCCTCAAAATCCATTTGCTCGATTCGCATCTTGACTTTTTCCCTGACAACCTTGGCGAAGTCAGCGATGAACATGGAGAACGATTCCATCAAGATATCGCCGTAATGGAGTCACGTTATCAAGGACGGTGGAGTGTGACCATGCTTGCCGATTATTGTTGGATGCTTCATCGCGATGTACCACATGCCATTCACCGACGAAAGTCGACTGCAAAGAAATTCAAGCCTACATAACTGTTATACTTCTTGTACGAATGATGTTGTAATACTGTATGCGTTGTTAAAAAACTTCAATTGCGTATTTCTAGAGATCCCGACCTGATAGAGAAAAACGGTTTGCAGATTTAAAAACAGTGCATTAAAATTGACCAGAAAAACATAGAAATGTTAGAGAAAGAAAAAAAAGTTTTTTTTTTGTTAGTCAGTGTAATAGGTGCCATAACAGGTGTTATCTATACTTTTTTTTTTTTAAATGGTGTTACATTATGTGAGTGACAGATTGGCTAAGCAGTTAGAACACTTGCCTCTCGTGGCAACGTTACTGGGTTCTGAGATAAAAACCTGGAAGCGTAATGCTCCAGCCTACCCAACTGTAAATGGGTACCTGACTCTATTCATGAGTTATAAAAGGCAAAGGCAGTAAGAAAGGGAACTGGTCATCCCACCTAATAAAAAATAGATGGACCTAGCATGGCAAAGTCTCAAACACTACATTCCCCTAGGGCAGTATCTGCTATGGGACTACTATGCTGTCTGTGCTGAAAAGGGAATTAATAACAAGTTCATCACACGATACCTCATGATGGAACTAACAACATTTAAAACACCATCTCCTAATCACATCTACAATATAGCAAGAAAATTAAAACAGCAAGGAAAGATATGTCACAAAATATCACCATTGTGCTGTGGACAACATCAAAATATTTTTAAAAACATTCAAATCTGAAGGCCAGTTTTTGTAAGGCTCATTCAAATATCTTTCAAAAGTGTACACAGCCTTTCTAGGATATCTTCAACATTAGCAATGGCAAAACTTGACACACACACAAACACATGTCAGACATCAAGTCCATCCAATGGACAATGCAGACATGCTTTTACTTCGGTGTTTGTCATGTGGTAAAACTGCTCAGTTTTTGTCATCAAATCTTACCACGCCTGTACAGTTCTGCATTTAGTTCATTCTTATCAAAACCATTAGAAAATAATACACCAGAAAATAGTTTTCACAAAACATAACAAAAAAAATCTGGAATGATTTTTGGCTGTATCGCAAAGCTGAGAAGCAAACAACAAGTCAGCTCAGTTTGGCAAAACAAGAACTATTTATTTTGAAGCCTACATTTTTACTTCCTTGCATCCTTTATGCTTTGATGATGAAACAGCTTGTACGAGGGGCGTTCAGAAAGTAATGCACCACATCGTTTTTCTCAGCTAATAATGAAGACAGAAGCATGAAATTTTGCACACTTTAAATATGGCATGTGCCAATTGTGTGCACCAAATTGCACCGCAATCCACCAAATATTACAGCTGCCCTAAACCGTTGAAATGGAGCGTGTTAGCAACTTGCGTTATAAGCAGCGAATTGTGATAGAATTTCTCGTTGCAGAGAAGGAAACTGTTGTGAATATTCACAAGCGTCTATGTGATGTGTATGGAAGTTTTGCAGTCGACAGGAGTACAGTCAGTCGCTGGGTTCAGAGAATCAAAGAATCAGGAAGTGGAGATACGGAGCTGCTTGATCGGCCGCGCTGTGGACGTCCTGCCACAGCCACCAAAGCAGAAATGTTGAAATGCGCTGAGGGCATTATTCTGACTGATAGGCGAATCACTACTCAACAATCGGCCTTACAGCTGTCAGTCAGCATTGGTAGTGCAAATGCAGTTATAAAAACTCTCGGATTTTCTAAGGTTTATGCAGGATGGGTTCCTCGAAGTCTCACAAATGACCACCGATTGCAAAGGAAAGCAATTTCTTCTGAATTGTTGGAGCGTTTCAATGCTGATGGAGAGAACTTTTTGGCTAAGATCGTTACAGGTGACGAAACCTGGGCACATCATTTTGAACCTGAGACAAAAAGACAGTCAATGGAGTGGCATCATCCGCAATCACCAAGAAGAAAGAAATTCAAGACAATTCCTTCAGCTGGAAAGGTCATGATCACTGTCTTTTGGGACATTGAAGGTGTGATTCTTGTGGACGTTATGCCAAGAGGAGAGACAATCAATTCACAAGCTTACATTAAGACATTGAAAAAACTCAATCAACGTTTTCGCAGAGTTCGGCCGCACAAGAATCCAGCAGACCTGCTTCTCCTTCACGACAATGCGCGCCCTCACACAAGTCTGGCAACACGGGAAGCAATCACCAAATTGGGTTGGACTGTACTACCCCATCCACCCTATAGTCCCAATTTGGCACCCTCTGATTTTCATCTATTTGGTTCACTTAAAGATGCACTCCATGGGACAAGGTTTGAAGATGATGGACTGATTCATGCAGCGAAGAAATGGCTACATGATCAAGACAAAATCTGGTACGGGCTAGGAATACATGCACTTGTTTCGCGCTGGCATAAAGCCGTACAAGTTGATGGGGATTATGTTGAATAATACCGATGTTTACATGACATATCCATGTATATTGTGTATAAATGCTTTTTGAATAAACAGCTACTGAGAAAAACGATGTGGTGCATTACTTTCTGAACGCCCCTCATAGTAGTTATCATGGCTTGGTATCTGACGTTAATGTATGCATTCTTCTTCTTCTTCAAGTACCATACTTGGTGCCATAAGTGATCATGTCTCCACAATATCCTGTACTTTTGATCAATTCTCTTGTTGATTATTTCCATGTCATGATGTCAAACAGTCCTGTATCTTCTCTTTGTCATGCTCTATATCTTTTGTCCTTCAATCTTTCCTGTTGTCACAATATATTCCAGCTTTCTTTATCTCGTAACATGCTCAAAGAAAGTGGATTGTGAGTAATAAGCTCCCTAATGGTTTGTGCACAGAAAAAATATCAGCCGGACAGCCCACTTCAGGACCCATTTTATGTGAGAAAGCCATAAAGTGTAATAAAGACTAATTAATAAAATGTTTTTTTGTGAGTAAAAGTTGTTTTACATAATCCAGTAATCTGAAATTTCAGAACAACCCCTGTCACAAATTTATTTGAATAACTGAAGTTCTACTGCACACTGTACATCTCTCATTATCACTGCATTCCCAGCTATGACCTGCTGTTGGATTTGGTTAAAATATGTTAAATTCAAGAACAGTCGTGACTATGCATAACTACGATATAATTTGTAGTGCATGCCTTTATCCCCCCCCCCCCCCCCCCCCCCCCCCCCCCCGTAGTTTCCAGGGGTCTCTAATGAGATAAAGCAAGAATAGGATACCACTGCTACAAGGTCATGTGAATATTTTGTGCATGCTTCCTACCAGGGCAGCAGCTGCAATGGTGGCTCTATGCTCCGTAGTGGAGCGAACAGGAAAATGATGATATGTGTTTGATTGAGTATTTTTCATTGGTTAATCAGATAAGATAAATGATCACACTCGGTATGTTTAATGTTTTAATTATTTTTCATAACTTAATAAAAGTGTTTTGCCCAGACAGTACTCATATTTTGAGCAGCAAAATAATGTATGTGCAATTATGCAACATAATTATTTCTGTTTCTGAACATCGCATATATATTTTTTAAAAGACCACTGTAATTGCACACAGAGATCAGGCCATTTCTGTTCTGGCTAAATAATAGTTGTCTTTTCCCTGGAATCAACACAGATTTTGCTCTAACCAAGAGTAGTAGTAGTAAAAATGTCAAATTAGCCACACACAAAACATCTCTGACATTATCATTAAAAACAAAAGACTAAATTGTTTAAAACCTGGTAATGCATATATAATCAAAATTAATCGGATAATCTAAATTAGCTCTTATATTTTACATAACTGCAATATATGACAGGATATGATTGTACAAACAAAAATAACAGATGATAAAACTTTATAATCACACACAATCATGTTGAGCTATGGAAGTTTCCTTTTTCGAGACAATGTTCAGATAATCTAGTAAGGGGATGTGACTTGCCATGAAGTCTTCGCATTTTTCTCCCTTCATCAGACATTTGTCGTAAGGAAACATCATCATCTACTGTGGAGAAGCCGCCATAACTGCCCCTCTCCTTTGATCTTTGCAGTGTGTCCGAGGATGAGAATTCATGCTCCACGTATGATGCTGAGCGTTGGATGTGTTCTGAACTCCTGGGTCTGACAGGCCGCCAAGATTTCTTCTCCAAGCTCTCCAAATTGCTACGGTTAAAGGGAACTGGTCCAAGTTTTGTTGTTGAAAAACTTGAAGAATATCCTGAAGATGTTCCTTTCGTGATGCAAGTGTCTGTGTCACTGGGCACTTCAGTTATGTCAAAGGACGAAGAGCTTTGCTTCTTAACAGTGGCTGAATTTTCAGCACTGTCTAGGGATACATATTTTCTGTGAAGTGATAACAGAGGTGATCTTGAAGATATGGAAGATGCTGATGAGGAGGTTGCTGGATCACAAATTGTTGCTGATGATGAGCAAGGCGGCAGAGAAAGACTGTCTGCTGGTCTATAAAGTGACTTGGAAGGTGATGCCGAGGTCTGCTTTATGGTGTTCTCCACAGAGGATGGTAGAAGAATTGGTTCCTCCTTCTCAGACCTTCGTAAAGCGGTTGGTGAAGAAAACGAAATGTCAAGGATGTCTTTGTATTTATGGATTAAATCCTGATTGAAATCTGAGAAAATTCTGTCAGACTCTGGGCTTTTATTCTCAAACCGTCCGACCAGATGTTTTACCACTGATGGCTCTGGTGATTCATGTCCAACACTATGGCTGGGTGAGCATGGGTTGGATGCTGACTCTGACCTCACAGTATCAACCTGTGCTGCTCCTTGCTCTTGAAGCAAAATATTCCTTACATCCTCAAGCATGTGACTTGATCCTTGCGGGCATGTTTGATTATCTATCTTGAAGTTTAAACCCAATCTGGAAGAAGAATCACTACTGCCAGTTTCACCATTTTTAAAATCCTTCTTTTCAAAACTACCAATCTGTGTGACATCCTGCTTTATTTTTGATTGAACAAATTTTACCGGGCTAAAGAAATCTGCACATACTACTGCTGAGTTTGTTGCACCTGATGAAGGGAGAAATTCTGATGGCCTTTTTATAGGGGTAGCAGCAGCCTGAGAGATAACTGGTATATTACCATGATTAAAACTCTCACCGCCTGATAATGAACATCTAACTTTGGTAGACTCATCTTTGCTTGGAGAGGTGGGCTTTATTGTGTCATTATCAATGAGAACATTACGATTAGAAGTGGAAACAACTGACTGGTTCTCAATTTTCCTGACAAAATACCTCACCAAATTTGCGCAGGGTTCACCTTCTTCTGCATCTTTTGGTTCTGGAGGGCTGGGGCTCATTAGCAAAGCAGAGCCAATTTCTCGAATTAGAATTTCTGAATCAAAATTTTCCCTGTCGTTCTCCTGCTGTCTCCATAAGTCAGTATATGAAGACTGAGAGTCAGACTGCTTGGTTTCACTGTCCTCTGATATATTTCTGTCTCTCATTCTAAGGCTGTTTTGCACATTAGGTGGCTTGATGGTGATGGGGCTTGTGGGTCGCGTGACTGTTCTGGGCTGGGTCTTATCTGTCTCATATTTACTTTCAAGTTCTGGATTTTAAGAATAAAAAATATTTTTCTCATGCATCAAAGTTTATAATATGAGAACCTTTAATCCAAATGTCAAGTCAGTCCTATTGTATGGCTCTGTAACATGGAGAACAATACACACAAAAAGCTAGAGTTTCATAAATTGGTGCTCGTGTAGAATAGAAGATCACTGATGTGGAACTGATAACAAGAACCAGATAAGTGCCAGTGGAACAAGAGATGAGAAGACAATGCTAGAGATGGAAAGGATATACCTTGAGAAAAACCTGTTAATAGCATTACAAGGTATTCCTTGTTCTGGAATCCCCAGGTTAAGAGAGGTAGAAGGAGCACGTGGAGAAGAGAACTGGAGACTGGCATGAAGGGGATGAAGGAGACATGTAAAGATGCTGGGCTGATGGCACGGGACAAGGAGACAGGGCATAGGTTTGTCAAAGGCCTATGCTCCTTCTGAAAGGGTGATGATGATGATCAAAGTTTTTAAGACATAATGTAATAAAGATATGGACAAAAACAAACAAGTAGAAAGGAAATCAGTAATAACAGAGATTAAACAAACACGTTGAAAGGAAAGCGAATAGATGACAGGCAAGAAGGTCTCACAGCAAACAGAGGACAGGAAAGAAGGTCTCACAGTGAATAGACGACAGGCAAGAAGATCTCACAGTGAATAGATGACAGGCAAGAAGATCTCACAGTGAATAGATGACAGGCAAGAAGGTCTCACAGTGAATAGATGACAGGCAAGAAGATCTCACAGTGAATAGATGACAGGCAAGAAGGTCTCACAGTGAATAGACGACAGGCAAGAAGATCTCACAGTGAATAGATGACAGGCAAGAAGGTCTCACAGTGAATAGATGACAGGCAAGAAGATCTCACAGTGAATAGATGACAGGCAAGAAGATCTCACAGTGAATAGACGACAGGCAAGAAGATCTCACAGTGAATAGACGACAGGCAAGAAGATCTCACAGTGAATAGATGACAGGCAAGAAGATCTCACAGTGAATAGATGACAGGCAAGAAGATCTCACAGTGAATAGACGACAGGCAAGAAGATCTCACAGTGAATAGACGACAGGCAAGAAGATCTCACAGTGAATAGATGACAGGCAAGAAGATCTCACAGTGAATAGACGACAGGCAAGAAGATCTCACAGTGAATAGATGACAGGCAAGAAGATCTCACAGTGAATAGACGACAGGCAAGAAGATCTCACAGTGAATAGATGACAGGCAAGAAGATCTCACAGTGAATAGATGACAGGCAAGAAGATCTCACAGTGAATAGATGACAGGCAAGAAGATCTCACAGTGAATAGATGACAGGCAAGAAGATCTCACAGTGAATAGATGACAGGCAAGAAGATCTCACAGTGAATAGATGACAGGCAAGAAGATCTCACAGTGAATAGACGACAGGCAAGAAGATCTCACAGTGAATAGATGACAGGCAAGAAGATCTCACAGTGAATAGACGACAGGCAAGAAGATCTCACAGTGAATAGATGACAGGCAAGAAGATCTCACGGTGAATAGATGACAGGCAAGAAGATCTCACAGTGAATAGACGACAGGCAAGAAGATCTCACAGTGAATAGATGACAGGCAAGAAGATCTCACAGTGAATAGACGACAGGCAAGAAGATCTCACAGTGAATAGATGACAGGCAAGAAGATCTCACGGTGAATAGATGACAGGCAAGAAGATCTCACAGTGAATAGATGACAGGCAAGAAGATCTCACAGTGAATAGATGACAGGCAAGAAGATCTCACAGTGAATAGATGACAGGCAAGAAGATCTCACGGTGAATAGATGACAGGCAAGAAGATCTCACAGTGAATAGACGACAGGCAAGAAGATCTCACAGTGAATAGACGACAGGCAAGAAGATCTCACAGTGAATAGATGACAGGCAAGAAGATCTCACAGTGAATAGACGACAGGCAAGAAGATCTCACAGTGAATAGACGACAGGCAAGAAGATCTCACAGTGAATAGATGACAGGCAAGAAGATCTCACAGTGAATAGATGACAGGCAAGAAGATCTCACAGTGAATAGATGACAGGCAAGAAGATCTCACAGTGAATAGATGACAGGCAAGAAGATCTCACAGTGAATAGACGACAGGCAAGAAGATCTCACGGTGAATAGATGACAGACAAGAAGATCTCACAGTGAATAGATGACAGGCAAGAAGATCTCACAGTGAATAGACGACAGGCAAGAAGATCTCACAGTGAATAGACGACAGGCAAGAAGGTCTCACAGTGAATAGATGACAGGCAAGAAGATCTCACAGTGAATAGATGACAGGCAAGAAGGTCTCACAGTGAATAGATGACAGGCAAGAAGATCTCACAGTGAATAGATGACAGGCAAGAAGATCTCACAGTGAATAGACGACAGGCAAGAAGATCTCACAGTGAATAGATGACAGGCAAGAAGGTCTCACAGTGAATAGATGACAGGCAAGAAGATCTCACAGTGAATAGATGACAGGCAAGAAGATCTCACAGTGAATAGATGACAGGCAAGAAGATCTCACAGTGAATAGATGACAGGCAAGAAGATCTCACAGTGAATAGACGACAGGCAAGAAGGTCTCACAGTGAATAGATGACAGGCAAGAAGATCTCACAGTGAATAGATGACAGGCAAGAAGGTCTCACAGTGAATAGATGACAGGCAAGAAGATCTCACAGTGAATAGATGACAGGCAAGAAGATCTCACGGTGAATAGATGACAGGCAAGAAGATCTCACAGTGAATAGATGACAGACAAGAGGACCTGGGAAGTGGCTCCGTGCAGCACATGATGATTCTTTGGGATAGCCCAGAACAACAGCAGAGTAATTTAGCCCTGTATATTTGGAGAGCCTCCATGGATGGTGCAGAAAGAACAGTATGCCATGCCATCCCCTCTGCTTTTTTGTTCCCTTTTTGCTTCTTATGGAGCATGCAGCAACAACTACAGCTGGACCCCATGTCTCCACCATAACATTCATGTGCTCTATTAGATGTGGTTTCTGTAGCAATGTTAACTCATTCCGCCCTGTTGCGACTAAATGCGACATTACCCATTCCGCCCTGATGCAACACAAAGCGACACAAAGAGACCGGCCCTTTTTGTAAGCGTCTAGCAACGGAACTCTTGTATCGAGTGATATCCAGCGAGAACAGGAAAAAACTATAGAGTTTCACTTTCGATTCGTTGAAAACTGAATGTTTTTATGTGGTTTTGTTCGGATTATATAGACGTTTGAAGTCAGACCAGTGTGTGCCGTGTGTTGAGGCCTTTTTTTTTATCAACAATCCACGGCAGACACAAACGTGACCGGCCGTTTTAGTAAGCATCTAGCAATGGAACTCTCGTATCGAGCGATATCCGGCGAGAACAGGAAAAAACCAGAGAGTTTCACTTTCGATTCTTTGAAAACCGGATGTTTTTACGTGGTTTGGTTCGAATTATATAGACATTTGAAGTCAGACCTGTGTGTGCCGTGTGTTGAGGCCTTTTTTTTATCAACAATCCATGGCAGAATGGCCTTTTAATTTATTCAGTCATTGATTGATAATGATGATCCCGATGATAACAACCAAGAGGACGAGTGCAATGTTGACTTAGATGATGAGGCAGTGGATTTATTTGATAACAATTAACAGTGAAACTAGTGACAACATTGGTGAAACAGAAGCAGACCTGGAGTGGTCTGACATGCTGAACACTGTCAGTGACAAAATGGGTGTATTAACTGAAACACAAGGCGCCCTTCATAATCAGGACCTAAATAGCTCACCATTTGACTATTCTAGCCTCTTCTATCCAGTTCTTCTTCTTCTTCTGTCCTTAGCCACCGACCGTCAAAGCAGTCAGTGGCCATTACGCCTAATGGCGTCTTAGGGCAACAGCAGATAGGTTTTCTTTGCCATTATTTCCCATCACGCCTGGTGGCGTCTTTAGGGCAATGGCAAATCAATCCATTTGCTGTTGTTTCCGTAATCGAATTCTATCCAGTTACAATAATCAAAATATTTGTGGAACAGACAAACAAATATGCTGAGCTGCAGCAGGAAACTAAAGGTGTGCAAGACTCCTACTGGAAATTAGATGTTTGTTTTTTTTCTACAAATAAATTACCATTAAAGTCATATAAATGTATACATTTCTTGAAAGTTCGTTCATTTTTCTTTGTAGCATTTTTTATTTCATTGAAATTGGGGAATATTTGCATGCTCAAATATGCTTTCAAAGATTACAGGTCATGTGGTAAACAGAGTTACATCCCCTTGGTTAGGGTTGGGGAACAAAAATGTGCCAGACCTCCAGGATGGAATGAGTTAACAAGAGGTTGCCAAAATCACGCATGACCTCATTATTAGTTGCCTCTTACAACATACCTGACATCGCAGTAGTTCTATTCTTTCTTTGTCTCTTCCAAAAAGCCACACGTCATCTTCATTGCATCGATGTCGTATTCATCTTATCCATGTCATCTTCACTGCACCCATGTCATCTTCATTGTACCGTACCCATGTCAGACATTATCAAGCAGCACAGAAAAAAACAGTGTTTATAGCCATAATTTGATTTTATATGAGAACAACATTAGAGCGCTTGCATTTCACAGTAAAGTTAGGGTTCAAAACCTGGAAGTGTCATGCTCCTGTCTACTAACAGTAAATAGGTACCTGAATTGAGTCAGGGAAGGCAAAGACAGTGAGGAAGGTAATTGGTCACCCCACCTCATAAAAGATGGACCTAGTATAGTGAAGTCTCTAACACTTCACTCCTCTATGGCAGCATCATCTACGGGACTACCTTTAAAACTCACCCATTCTGTGCTTACGGACCAGTCCTGCTTCCACTGGTGGTTTCTCCAATTCAGATTTGTGAAGGTAGAAGAAGCAATCATCCATTTCCTCAGAATCTACAGTTTGACAGAAAGAAAGAGAGACAGAAAGAAATACACCAAATATTACTTGTACGAGAGAAATTATTTGTAACGTTCTATAACAAAACAGAGATGAATGACATTATTATAACAACATTTAGGTACGTTTTCTGTTGTGTAATTTATATCACCACAGAAGCTGGTCCACCAGCTGGAAGAGTAATAAAGAGAATATAAAACACCTGTTGACTCTCTTTTTTTAATTTGTTAGATCTTATAATCTATCTCATGTTATTGAATGCAGTTTTGGTCATTTCTAATCTCTTCTTGATTTCTCTTTTGCGTCTGGCATCTTCTGTTATTATGTGTCTAAGATATGAGAAACCCTTGACTTGTTCCATCATCTTCATATTTATTCTTATTTGTAACACTGCCATAATTAATCAAATTTTTTTCAATGAGCTGGTGTGGATCTACTGTCCTGGTCATGCTGGGGTATGTGGTAATGAAAGAGCTGACAGATTAGCATCAAGAGCACCCATAGTGGGGACACTAGATATGGATATGGGAGATATATTGAGAGCAATTAATGATCGCCTGTTAGAGAATGACACTGCAATAGATGAATCATCAAGGTTAAGACTGTTGGAATTTGGCATCAAACGTAAGGCTAGTAGAGATGGACATATGAGAGGATGCATCCGTCGTGTTTATAACCAGCAAGCTACAGAAACAGTTAGCATTCACACTCTTCGACATATACTGATGGAGACTGAGCACCTATGGGTTTGCCCGGAGTGCAATGATGTCAATTCTGTATAACAATAACACTGCCATATCGTCTACTTTGCAGGTATATGCTAGGGCTGCCTCTTTTCACCCATCCTGTTCTTAAGTATGACTGAGACCTTTATAATGAAAAAGACAAATGATGGACAGATGTACATTATGGGGCTCAACAGAACATGAAAAATGCCTGGACTATGCAAATGACATATATTCAAAATTAAAACAAACCGTAAACGAATCAAAATAAACAGAATAGTGGAAACAGTTATAATTGTTGAGTTAGAGATAGAAATAAGGAAAGTGAAATGTTTTGGAGACAAAGTACAAAACACAATAAAAATATCCAAGACAGAACCTTTAAAGTAAATAATAAATAATTTAACTGAGAAGAACACTAACAAGAGATGGCAAACTCATGGTGAAAGTCAAACTGGAGAGTTTTGAAAAAGAACATGGCAACGAATTAACCACTTCATCTATGGAGATTTTAAAAAATTGTCTCAAAACAAAGTTAAAACTCACAGCATGCATTAGAATTGTTCTCTTGTATGGAAAAGAAATACAGCAATGAATTAACAACTTCATATATGGAGATTCTTGTGCATATATTACTGGGGCCCTGAAAGGGGAGCAAAGAATTATCATCATCATTTTACACTGCACTCCCTATAGAGCATGGAAGCACCAATGCAGCCCCCCTTCCCCTTGTAGAGAACCTGCATCAAGCATTCCCATGCTCTTGCAGTCGTGGTTTCTGTGGCAATTTGTTTGACATGATGATGTTGCCAACCTCATGCATAATCTCATATTAGCCATCTTGTATGACATGCCTGAGGGTGCAGTAGACATTGTCTCTTCAGAAACCCCACCGGGAACTCCTCGGGGTAAGGAGCAAAGAATGTTAATACTATAACCTACCAAGCATGTCATAAAAGGTCATTAAAGATGGTTGGGCATGGGGCCAGTTAACCCATCCTGTAGAAACTTTAAACCACAAAAACTTCAGCAAGTAAAGAAAACTTTCATAAATGTGTTCTTGCACAGAATAGAAGAATTAAAATGGTATGACAAGATCACCAATGTATAACTGATGACAAGAACTAGTGATGAGAAGATGATGTGATGGATAAGACACACACTGAGAAAACCCGTTGATAGCATGGCAAGACAGTACTTGTGCTGGAATCCCCATCATAACAGAAGTAGAGGAAGACAGAAAAATACATAGAGAATAGAAATGGAGTCAGAAATATATGGATAATGAAGATACGGAAAGATGTTGAGTGGATGACAGCAGGACCTGGCACCTGGCATATATCTGTTGAAGGCCTGCCTAGGCTCGTTTGCCAGCTGAGGGGTAATAAATGAAATGCAGATCAAAGATTTTGTCATAGAATAAATTATTAAATAAAATAATCAGACATGCATCAGAACTATTACCCTGTGTGTATTAGAAATAAGGGAGATGGGTAAGAAAACAGAAAGCACCCATAGATTTGAAAGGAAAGCTTCAAGAACAACCTTAGGATTAACTTGGACTAACAGTAAGAAATATGACTTTAAGAAAGACAAAGAAATCAAGATCTAATGACACAGGTGGATGTGGTCCAGTTACATACAATGCAAGCAGACAAAGATAAATGGCCAAGATAAACAGCTGGACTCCATAGGGGCATAGAGAGAAAAGGTACACACAAACACATGGATACAAACCTCTGAAGCAGAACTCTTTAACGAAAGAGAGAATGGCAGATGAGAGAGAATGGCAGACAGAAGCCCACGATTGTGAGGATGGAGAATTTTGGTCCCTATCTTATATGATGTGGGTACAATGAAGATGACATAAGTGCAGTATGACTGAGAAAAATAAAATACCACTAAGTTTCCAGATTTTGTCTACTAAATACAAAATTCACTAAAGCGAGAGTAAACTCCATTTAGAATTGACATCATTGTTTTGCAGATTCTTTTTTCAATTTGCTGATGTCAAACCTTTTCTGTGCAGTTTGACATCAGCAAATTGAAGGACCCCCTTACCAGAAAAGATTTTGCGGCTGACATAAAGAAACAATATCAATTTGCCAAAAGCCAGGAAAAGACATTGACTGATGATGTAGACCAGAAATTCAACACCATTTCAACAATATATAAAGAAAGCAGCAAATCATGCTTGGGATTCCAGGAAAGGAAGAAGCAAGACTGGATAACACCAGAAACATTAAACACCATAACACTGAGAAAGGAAATGAAAAGAAAGAAAACAGAAGCGAAGTCCCCCAGGTTAAAGCAACTATATAGCGAACAGTATAGTCAGCTGGACAAGGAAGTTAAACGCCAAACCCGAGCCAACAAAAGGAATTTCCTAGACGATCTTGCAAGACAGGCAGAAGAGGCAGCACTGAGAAATGAACAAAGCACAGTATACAAAATAACTAAATTCATCAGCAGAAAACAAGGTGCAAACAATATTACATTAGTAAGAGATAAGCAAGGAAATCTCATCACGACAGCAGAGGGGCAGGAAACAAGATGGGCAGAGCACTTCAGAGAAACTCTGAACAAGGAACCACCAGAGACACAATTGAATGTTCCTGAGGCTGAAAACAATCTAGATGTAAATACAGACATTCCACGAAAAGAAAAAATCATCACAGCAATCAAAGGGTTAAAGAACGGAAAAGCTCCTGGCCATGATAACTTAAATGCAGAGCTATTTAAGACAGACCCTGAGCTAGCAGCAGAACTATTAGAACCACTATTTGCACAAGTCTGGAAAATGGGGACAACACCATCAGAGTGGAACAAAGGAATAATTGTCAAATTGCCCAAGAAGGGAGATCTTGCAGACTGCAATAATTGGAGAGGAATCACTCTTCTCTCAGTTCCCAGCAAAATACTAGGCAGCATAATTATACAGAGAATTTCAAAAGCAGTAGACACAAACTGAGGAAAGAACAAGCAGGATTTAGAAAGAACAGAAGATGTGTAGACCATATATTCACTCTCAGGAACATTATAGAGCAGTGCTCAGAATGGCAAAGACGTTGATTTTGAAAAGGCAAACTTTACGTGTAGTGTTGGGCAGAGCAACCTAACCTCTGAGGTGAAGACAGGAGTACAACAGGGATGCCCCTTATCAACCACTTTATTTTTAACAGTCATAGACTGGGTGATGCGCCAGACAACAGATGGCAGTCCAAGAGGAATAAGATGGACTACATTTTCTACATTGGAAGATCTGGAATATGCAGATGACATTGCACTACTAGCACATTCACATCAACACAACCAGGAAAAAACGGATAGACTTAATAAGTTTAGCCAGCAGGTGGGCTTGAACATCAATTTAAAGAAGTCAGAGGTCATGACGCTCAATGTGAGCAGCCCTGAGCCCATATCAGTAAGGAATCAGCAACTGGTACAGACAGACACCTTCACATACCTAGGATGCATTGTAACACCAGACGGCGGGGCAGGCAAAGACATCAACATCAGAATGAAAAAGGCAAGAACAGCCTTTTTTAGCCTAAACAACATCTGGAAGTCCTCACAATACAGCACAAGCACAAAATTAAGATTATATCAGAGCTGTGTGCTTTCTGTGCTTCTCTATGATGCGGAATGCTGGAGAGTTACAGAGAAGGAAATGTCGAAATTGTCCTCTTTTCACACAACTTGCCTAAGAAAAATTCACTGAATCTTTTGGCCGAATACCAGCACCAACCAAGATCTGCTTACTCGGAGCAAGCAAGAGGACATGCACACCATCATAGCTGGCAGACGCTGGAGCTGGGTTGGTCATGTCCTCAGAAGAGACCCCGATGCCATCACAAGAACAGCTATGCTTTGGACCCCTGAAGGAAAACGAAAGAGAGGCCGACCAAAAACAACCTGGCGGAGGACTGTGGAGGCTGAGATGCAAAGAATGAACCAGAGTTGGGGCACCGTACGAAGGATGGCCACCGACTGAGCAAAGTGGAATCATTTTGTTGTTGCCCTACAAGACGCCACTAGGCGTGATGGCCACTGACTGCTTTGACGGTCGATGGCTAAGGATCAAAGAAGAAGAAGTTTTGCAGATTAATAAATGGCAGTTAAAAGAAAGATGCATCAGAGTGGCAGATGGTTAGAGCGCTTGCCTCTCAAGGTAAAGGGTCCAGGTTAAACAACCAGGTTGTACCGTGCTCCAGTCTATCCAGATGTAAAAATGATCACCTCCTCATAAAGCAGAGGCCTAGTATAGGTGTCTCTAGCATCTCACTCCCCCTATGGCAGTATCCATGATGGCACTACTTTTTTTAAATAAAGGGAAAGAACCTCATCTCAAACTTCCTTGTTGTCATGAACACCTGGTCGCTGTTAAGATAATAATAATATACTTCAGCATGAACAAGATATTCACTGCCCATCTAGACAATTCTTCAGTTAATCTTATCACTGGTATATTAGAATGGCTTTAGTCTCCAAGATAAAAACAGGAAATAATAAAGATAATACTGGAACATGTAACACTGGAATATATAAAGCAAGAAATACTGAAACATTTAGACATCTGGTCAGAATGAAAAACTACCATCATTACATATCCTACAAGCTAGGTCAGCAGAAATGTCATAAAAGAAGACCTAGTGAAAGATGGTCAAGGCAGTGGTTAAAGCTTCCAAGAGAAGCATCATCAAAAAAAGGCCCCAAGAAACACCCTGGAATGCAGTAATAACTTAACAGAATTCCATGATACAAATGGAATAGTGTCATTGGTTTTGATTGGTTGGAATGTCAAGGACCATCTTCACTGCACATGGATGCCATCAGTGCTCCAATCTCCTCCGTTAGATCACACAAGGAGGATCTCAGCACAGTGCACAAACTCCATAGCTCCGGAGAGGATCCCAATGTGTGTAAACAGAAATCACACATTCTATAAATACAGGGTGTCCATAAAAGATTGTACCCTTTTCACAAAATTTCTTCTCGGCCCCATGATGTGGTACGAGGATGCTCTCTATCACAAAAGTAAGATAATCTCTGCAAGTTTTTAACCTTTAGCACGCTGCATAAAATTTCAGAAAACTTGCCCTACAGCTGCATTCTTTTTCACAACCCCCCGTTTTTATAGTGGGCGACTTGTAATGTCTATAGTTTTTGTGTTTCTTGGTCAACTGCTATCATTTTTGGAATTTATGTAAATAAATGAATGGTGAATCTGATGATATAAAATTTGTTTGTGTACATGTTAGATGTGATAGGAAGAGAGGAAAGGAAAGATGAAAAAAACGAAAAAAATTTAAAAAAATGTTTTTTTTAATTTCAAAATTTAAAAAAAAAAATAAAAAAATGACCAACGAACGAAGCGTCCATATCCCTTGCATCTCAATGAAAGTCATTTGACCAATAGAGCAATACAAATCAAATGACGATCTTTTCGTTACACCCATCATCAGTAGCAAAGCAACAAACTCCCTAGCCAGCCGTGACATTCGGCCGTAATCCTATTTTTTCCGATATTCCTAATCCTAACCCCGAAAATTATACATACTTGAAAGGCCATTTTACTTTCGTTTCCATCTCAGCCATCAAACATATTCTGAGAACCGATTTCAGCGCTTATAAAGACAAAAATTTCATCCCCACCGCATGGCGTCAGAATGCAATAAAATTAGAGCGAAATGGCCGCGCGTCTGATGCCGATTCATTTCGATTTAAAAAATTTACAAAAAATAAACGCGGATACACCCATCACTTTTTTAAGATCGGAAACGGAAGCTAACTCTCTTGCAAATAAAATTTTAACTTAACATCCGGGGCTGAAAATCACGTGTACACAAGTCATGTGCTAGAAACGATGACAGCCGCAAGGCGAGATATCTCGACTCCAGCTGGCAGAACATAGGTTGCGTTCGTCGAGATATCTCGCCGGCAGCGTGCTACAGGTTAAGCATACCTTATAAAGGCTCAAAAAGAATGTACCTATTTCTTTTTTTTTTCACCTACTTGACCAGTGTTTTGACAGACGTAACAATTACCGATTGCAACTCAACTGCGAAAATTTCACTTGAAATACCCGATGCGCGCATACGCACTTTTTTGAGTCTTTGTAATGTATGCTTAAAAACTTGCAGAGATTATCTTACTTTTGTGATAGAAAGCATCCTCCTACCACATCATGGAGCCGAGAATAAATTTTTCGAAAAGGGTACAATCTTTTATAGACACCCTGTATGTGGTGGGTAGGTTTCCTAAAAGGTAAAGGTAGTCCCATAACAGATACTGCCATAGGGAGTGAAGTGTTAGAGACTTTACCAAACTAGGTCTAGCATTGAGAGGTGGGGTGGCCAGTTCCCTTCCTCACTGCCTTTTCCTTCCCTACCTCAAAATCATGTACCCATTTACAGCTGGGTAGACTGGAGCGTGTTGGTACCATGATTCGAACCCGGCACCTTTGCCCGCGCTCTAACCACCCTGTCAATCGGACGCTCATCAGGTTTCCTAATTTCTTTAATTTTGCCAGGGCAGCAGCTGAATGGCCTACTCTTTACAATTTCCAATTGAGAATTTGATTTTACTACTGATTACAAAGCAGCCAAGTGCATAATAAGGTGACTTACTATCACCAAGTTCTTCATCATGGTCTTCTATCCGACCAGGTGATACAGATGTCAAATTAACCAATCTTTCATTCCAGACTGCGACAGACTGACGACCATCCAGGGACTTCCCATCTAGAGGTGACATGATCGGCCCACATGTTAGTCTATGGCTGTCTGTGCATTTTAAATGTGAACCTCTCTCTTGCTTTGGACTGGACGTGCGCATTACTGGCCATGCTGTGCCAAAGAGTTCATGATCGCCTTCACCACAGAAGAGTCTGAATGGACAGATCAAGACATTAGCCCAAAGTTGCATGAGAAATTGGTAATAAGAAAGCCATCAAACAAAACTAAACAGCTTCTTTTGGAAAATATATAAATATGGCAAATTAGGATCATCATTTTCCTATGAGCTACCCATGGAGCACGGAGTCACCACTGCATCTGGTCTCCCTGCAGCAAGCCGGCAGCATGCATTAACTCACTCTTGCGGCAGTAGTTTCTGAGACAATTTCTTTTACATGATGAGGTTGCCAATCCAAGCACAACCTCATATTTGGTCGTGCCTTGTATGACCCGCCTGAGGCAGCAGTAGTAGTTGTATTTTTTCTTTATCTAGTCAGAGACCCCTCGGGAACAACATGGGGTGGCAAATTAGAATACAAGCAGTAAAACAAAATCATACTAAAACTATACAATAATATTTCTTTTCTTCAGCTTATTTTGGGTCTTACAACACCACCAATTTTGACCATTTAGATTTGTGTTGAGTGAGCCAGCTCCGACCATTCCAGATAATTTTCTTTGTCTGTTTACTCAAAGAATTTATGTCATGAACATCAGTTTGTCTCTTGTATTTGTGTGTGTATATTTAATTATTTTCAAAGTAAATTGCTGGCAAGCGAAATCTTTCAGCTAAATGAAAAAAATAAAAAACTAGGTCTATCACTTAAATCTTTTGAACCTGGGTCTCCACTACAGCAGTGGCATTCTTACATGCACAATACTGAATTACTGCTGTGGCTGGATGTGGAACTTCCTGCTTTCTTTCTTGAATCACAATTATAAAAATAGATAACCAATCAAACTTTGACATTAAATAAACATAATTTAAATATGGTTATTTTTGTGCAGTTTTTATCTCATGAATTTGTGCTTAAAAATGCAAATAAAAGATTTTAAAAACTTTACAAAACCAGCTACTCAACTGTGGAACAAACAATCCAGCTACTCACTGCAGAACAAACTATCCAGCTACTTACCTGCGAAACAAACTAAGCTAAAGGTATTTAGTGGTGTAATTTGATAAATTAAATTTAAGTTATGAGGATGAAGTTTAATTTTCTCCAATCTACCTTGAAAGCGACAGTATCTGCTGAGAAAGTGCTAGCTGTAGTTCAAGTAGTGAAAATGCCAAAATGAAGGCAGACGTGGCACATAAAGCTTTGTTATAGTTCATATATAATATCTAAGGTATTTATGTACTTCAACATCACAAAAATGTATCAGCAAATTACCACTTTTAACACATACCAGGGTGGCCATTTTTGCTTGTTAAGTACTACCAGTGCTAAACACCAACTAACCATTACTAAAAATTGTCCAACAAAAGTCCATCAAAACTTAAATATCTAAGTAAGTTCTAATTCACTTCTGTTTAAAAAATGAAGTAAAAATAAAATTAAGAATAAAATATATCTTATAACAAGACTTCTTGATAGCCTTATTAACATTTATTCTACAAAAAACACCTCTATCTTTATTATCCTACAACACACACCACTGTGTACCCTCTATTTTCCAGCAACACCATCTGAAAACCAAAATATACTGAAAATCAAAAGTTTCTTTGGCCGACTTTGGGACCAAATGTGAGCGATTTCTGACTTCTTTGGGCGACTTTGGGCTATTTTTCAAACATATTTCGGGCAGCTTGGGCAATTTTGGCAACATCTGAAAACTGAAAAAATCCGGTTTATGAAACAAAGCTGTCCCTGGCAATTTCAAATAAAAGGGCACTGACATGTATTTCAATTAGTTCTTGAATTTTTTTCCCCCTCTCTTTTTTTTGTGTCCCTGATGAAGGCCTTGTGGCCGTAACATAGGTAGTTTCTTTGTTCTTTGTCCTAGTAAAGACATATTACCTATTTTTGTCAGTCTTTACTCTACAGGATGACTGAAAAGTCACTTCCTATTTTTATATATTTACATCCTTGTTTGTATCTCCTGGGCACACATGAAAGAAACGTCAAAAGAAGGGGCAATAATTGCCATTTCACTAATATGTTTTTAGGGAGCCATGGTAGCATAGTGGTTAGTGCACTGGCTTCCTAGCTCAGTGGTCTATGGTTCGATCCCCAGATGAGGTGGGATTTTTTTAGGCCGCAAACGGCTCCTGGGTTGACCCAGCGCGAACTGGGTACCAGAGCAACTTCTGGGAAGGTTAACACATTAACTACCGCAAGCCGCTGTCAGCGGCTCACAAAATAATCACATTTGGACCGCAAGCCGCTCAGAGCGCCAATCTAATTTTAGTAATAAAACGAATGAAAAATGTACTGAAACACTCTCTGATCTGGTTCCAGACTTTAAGTTGCCACCGGAAAACAAATTCCCAATGCATGGTTGTTGTAGAACACTGGAAAATTGATATTATGTTCATATTTTTCAGCGTTTTGGGTTAGTTACCAAATCGTGTAAAACTGTTTACCGTGGCAACTAGTGATAGGACTACAAAAAAATGCGTGTACATCTCGTCTAACGGCTGAATAGGATAGAAACGTGTTTCAACAATTGACTGATAGATCTAGCGACGAGGACAAGAGTGAAAACGGTGTGCACATTGATTGCAATTGTGATTTTGATAGAGATGGGGCGCAAGCAGTTATAATTGTGAAAATATTGCAAGTCCTCGGCCATCGGAGGGCCGTTAAATAGCAACAATCTCTATTAGAGTTACAACCGGTGTTTATTGTAATAGTACATTCATTTATCTTTAAAATGACGTGTAATTCATAAAAATCTGTAAACAATTACGAAAACTACAGCTTACTTTGTGCAAACACCTACAGGATGAAAATGGGAAAAAAATTTAATTCGGCCACAGTGTGTTTTTCAATTCGGTAGTTAATGTGTTAAGGCGGCCGGCGTGATGCTGACCACATCACCCCTAGTGTGCCGATGGTCAAAATATGTTTTACCTCCAATTTCCAGATATGGAATTAAAAAAGTAAAATTTAAAATGGCCACTAAATTGACATTAAAAGGGACAGCAAAAATTGCTGCCCATTATAAAGTCACGTGTTGAGCAGGCCAAATCTCATGTTAAGTTGTAAAGTTAGTAACAGAAGTTTATATAATAAATTAGTATTTAATTCTCTTTATTTTGATGTTAATTTTATATAAATTAGTTAAAGTGCAGCAAAAACACTGCTGTTTTACTGTATTACACTGTATGCTATAGCAAAAACATTTCTGTTTTACTGTATTACACTATATGCTGTAGCAAAAACACTTGTTTTACTGTATTACACTACATGCTGTAGCAAAAACACCTGTTTTACTGTATTACACTATATGCTGTAGCAAAAACACCTCTGTTTTACTGTATTACATTATATGCTGTAGCAAAAACACCTCTGTTTTACTGTATTACACTATATGCTGTAGCAAAAACACCCGTTTTACTGTATTGCACTATACGCTGTAGCAAAAACATCTGTTTTACTGTATTACACTATATGCTGTAGAAAAAACGTGTTTAACTGCTGCAGCAAAAACACCTGTCTCTGTATTACACTATATGCTGTAGCAAAAACCTGCTGCACTGTATCATGCTATATGCTGTAGCTAAAACATCTGTTTTACTGTATTGTGCTATATACTGTAGCAAAAAACACCTCCGTTTTACTGTAATGCTAAAACACAAACATTTGTCTTTCATCTATTATGTTAAAACACAAACCTATGTCTCTCCTCAATCTCCAATCGTGTCCGTAAGACCGTGCCAGGTGTCAGAGGGATCTCCTCTTTCTCATACAGGGATAATGGGGCAGAACTGTCTTCCTCAGAGTTGCATAGTTCCACACAACTGTGTGATTGGCACAGAGAAATGGCTGGCCGGTGCACAGATGTCTGCTCTAGCAGATTACGCTCATCATTCACATCTGCTGTAGCAAAAAGAAATAGCGATAATAATCACAGTCTGCATACTCCCTTATGCATTTCACTCTGTTCCCATTGAAGCATGGGACATGCACTGAAGCTCTTCAAAGAATTAAGTAATAAATAAGCCAGCTGTTTTCCTTTCTGCCAGTTGATTCTGATGAATCTAAGTTTGATGTCCAGAGTTCTCTGCCTTAACTCTTTGACTCCATAATTATTTTCCACCCTGTGCCATAATTATTCTTTGAAGAATTCTAAACGGTGAAGTGTACTGTCTTTTAGTGTAAATTTTATGTTAATCTTTTTTCTGTGAACATGTACTTATTATATACCAAACTGTAGGGAAATGGATAGAGAATTGTAATATATAACGTCTTTGGTAGTATTAACACAAGTGTGTTTGGTATACTTAAAACATTTTGCATGTACAATTGAAAAACATCATACCTGTCAACCTGTACGAATTTTTCGTACAATGTACGTATTTTTGGTACTTTTAGCAGTGTACGGCCATACAGACTCATTGTACGGATTTTTCCCTCCTCCCCAAAAAAAAAAAAAATCGAAAATTTTTTTATTTAAAAAAAATTCTAAAAATATTTTCCAAGCCACGTTTTTTTTAAATTTTAAATCAGAAAATATTTTCTAGCCCAGATTTTTTTTAAACCAATTTTTTTTTTTATTATTCCGGGAATTTCGTCGTCTGTTTTTAAAGTGAGGTCTCTCCCAGCAACCAATCAAATCCTTTTATACCCAACAAGTCGGCAAAAACTTTGAATTCGGCCTTAAACAATTTTGGTTTTCAGCGTGACATGGCATATTTTTAAAGTTACCTGTTATCAGCCACGCTTGCCAAGACACTTCGGCGCCATTTTGTTTAAAAAAGCTAAGTACTTATAACTTGGTTAAATATTGCTGTTGTTTTACTTTGTTGCAATTTAATCGCTGTCTTAATCTTTCCAGTTATATCTTGCCCTTCAATATATTTCCGATAAATTAATGCCATAATATTCTGTGTAGGCCCTACATAACTAGAAAAAAAAAGTTTGTTTGCGTTGAGTAGGCCTACTTTATTCCAGCGGTCGAGATTCGCTGCTTTATTTTTTAATAAAGTGGCGATCTATTTTCACCGGTCTAGGCTACCAACTTTTAAATAATAATATTGTAAATTTTTGGTAGTACGTTTTATCTTCCTAGATTTGATATTCTGTTCATAATTTGGTAAATTTTTTATTTTTTGCTGTTAGCTGTTTTCTTTGCTTCGTGTATTTTATTTTTGTCGTTCTCTTAATCTTTCCAGTTATATTTTGACCATTTAAGTATTTCCAATAAATTAATATCATAAAATTTTGTGTAGGCCCTACAAAAGTAGAAAAAAAAGTTTATTTGCATGGAGTAGGCCTACCTACTTTATTCCAGCGGTCGAGATTCGCTGCTTTATTTTTTAATAAAGTGGCAATCTATTATTACTGGTCTAGGCTAGCAACTCTTAAATAATTTTGTAAATTTTTGATGCTAAGTTTTTCTTCCTAGATTTGATATTGTGTTCATAATTTGGTAAAAAAAAAATTTTTTTTTTTTTTTTTGCTGTTAGCTGTTTGCTTTGCTTTGTTGTATTTTTTTTTTTTTTTTTTTGGTGTCATTCTCTTAATCTTTCCAGTTATATTTTGATCATTTAAATATTTCCAATAAATTAATGTCATAATATTCTGTGTTGGCTCTACATAACTAGAAAAAAAGTTTGTTTGCGTAAACTTCGCTGCTTTATTTTTCAATAAAAAAATCCACACAGACTGCAGGAGGTCCATGAATGCAGACACACTCACTTCTTTTTTTACAGTGTAAGATAAACATTGATACATGCTGTGCAGACTTTAAGCCCACAAATGCAATTCTGCAAAGTGCTAAAAGTGCATGTGTTGATTATAATACAAAACACTGTGCATCGAAAGAATAGTACCTCACGATCACTAAGTTTTTTTTATATGTAAAGAACAGCATGAGACTATTAGCATGTTTTACAAGGGGATTGACATAAGTCTTGGGCCTGACCATGAAGGAGTCACAGGAGGAAGATGAAACTTGGCATATTTAAAGTTCCTCATATTTGCACTGAATGTGTAAAGTACGCGTTTGTTTCTTCAATGGGTTTTCCCGCTACGGTGCACTGCGCAATGTACCCTATTGATCGGATCTGATGCTCCAAAGATTTGACAAAACAATGGAAAAGAAGGAGGCCAGAGCTGTGATAAAATTTCTGATGTTTCAGGGAATAACACCTACAGAAATACACAAGGAAAAGGGAACCAGTGTTTCTTGATTCTTGTCCTTCATATACTTCGGTAAAAAAGTGGTGTCAACAGTTTAAGTGCGGTCGCTCAAATGTTGCTGATCTGCCAAGATCTGGTAGACCAGCCTCAGAGTGCAACGATGAAAATGCAACAAGAGTGAAGAAAATCATTGACCAGGATCGAAAAATGACAATTGTGGAGATAGCTATTAGAGTAAAACTAAATGAAAGAACAGTTTATAGAATTTTACACAACAGACTGAACATGAGAAAAGTGTGTGCACGCTGGGTTCCGCGACTGTTGACACGTGAACAGAAGCAAACGAGGGTAAATTGCTGTCAACAGTTGCTCAAAAAAGTGTCAGTCAAAAAATTTTTCGGAGACCATGGTGACAGTAGATGAGACTTGGGTACACCATTATGACCCCGAATCCAAAATTGCCAGCATGCAATGGAAAACCCCAGGCTCCCCAACACCAGTCAAGCCGAGGGCGCAGAAATCTGCAGGAAAAGTGATGCTGACTGTTTTTTTGGGACGGCAAAGGTACCCTTTTGAAAGATTATCTGCCTCGTGGCAACACAGTTAATGGACAGTACTATGCAGATCGTCTCACAAAACTAAGAAAGGTTGTGACCAGGAAACGAGGGATAACGCGCACTCAAAATCTTCCTTTGCTTCAAGACAACGCGCCCTCTCACAAAGCACGGCTTGTGCAGCTAGCAGCCAACGATTTGAATATTGAAATTCTTCCAAACCCATGATATTCTCCAGATTTGGCTCCATCAGACTTTTTTCTATTCCCAAATCTTAAAAAAACAGCTAAAAGGAAATCATTGTGACAGCGACGAAGAGGTTATACTGGCATGTGATGACTGGTTTAGTTTGAAAAATAGGGTGTTCTACTCCCAAGGCCTTTTCAAGGTCAAGCAGAGATGGCAGAAGTGTGTCAATTCAGACGGTGGCTATATTGAAAAGGAATAAACACTATACAAAATTTCAGCTCTCTGTGACATGTCCTTCACGGTCAGGCCCAAGACTAATGTCAATCCCCTTGTATATCACACTAATTCAAATGCTAATAGATTTGTATGTGTCAATTCTCGTTTTAAAACTGTATTGTGTATAATTTATTAATATATTTTTTGCGTAAGGATTTTTTGGTGTTTGTGAGGATTATTTTGGTCCGGCGTACAGGTTTTTGTCTCAGGAGGTTGACAGGTATGAAACACTAAAAAGTTAACTGTAGAATACGATCTTACCAAAGATAAATTACTGTTGTAGATAATAAAACGTTCTTTTTAGTCTTCAAACATCAAGTTAATCCATATACAAAGTAAAAAAAAACATTGCTTATGGCCACCATTAGTACATTTAGTGTTATTCACACCAATTTTTACTGTGGTCCCGTGTAAGATAAAAATAAATTATGCAATCGTGCATTACGTAATTTTCAAACAAATAAAGAAGAATAACATCATATAAAAACTTTTTTACACTTGTTCCCTAGCTTCATCTTCTACCTAGGACTAGTGATTTGATGTTACATTAGGTCTAGTTTTGTTGCTTTTTGATCGGCCAGAATATGATTATGCCCACTCATCAACTAAATCTAATGTGTCTAGCTTTTCTGCACCGATTTCATATTTTGACAAACTGTGACTACCAAACAATCATCATCAATGTCAGCAATGTTTCAAAGTAGTTTGACACAATTATTTGCTTAGGAGGCTTAGAAAATGTAAATATAAAGCGTGACATATTTCTCTACCAATAACAACGAAAAACGCAAACACGCGAATCGTCACACAAACTGTGATAATAACATCAAAACACGCACATGTGCTGCTTAACTACAGTCAAATTAGTTGTTTAAATAGTAGCGGAAGTCATTCTACGAGTTTTAAAATATGAACTGTATTAAACTAACAATTTTTGGGGTTTATTCGTGATAAACTAAAAACAACGCTCTGAGCGTTGAGCTGGCATGGTGCATTGAATTTTGCAATGCTCAGAGTGTTGGTCTGGAGTCAAAGAGTTAATATGAGCGGCCTTTCTCTTTATCCATTACTTCTCTGGTTCAAATGTGTGTCTAACATGCCCTCTTGTAAAATATTTGCTCGAGACAAAGGAAAAATGCCTTCTATTACAGCCAATATTTAAAAACACATAAAATAAAGTGCACAATATTGTAACAATACTATGAAATGAGGAACATTATGCTGATAGAAAAATACATAAATAAAAAGAAAAAACAAATATTACAATGATAAATGAACCTTTGAAGAAAGAATTTAAAAATTTGGAAAGAGAAAGTGAGAAAGTGCACAATTTAAAAAAGAAATGTGACAGCAAATGTGTAAATGTGGAACCAGATATGTTGTTGTTGTTAACTAGGGCTGATGAGCTTTAGCAGTCAATACCAAGTTGAAGACTCCTTGGTATTATCTACACTGTAGATCTAGGCTTTTACTGTGGCTTTTCAGCCATTCCTAAACATGTTGATTTGAAGTTATGAGCTCCAGTTTCTCCAGCTTGGCTTGCATTTAAAGGATAGTCACATCTGGTCCCAAGCTAGCAGTAAGAAGTGCATAGCATACTGCATTCCCTGTCATCTGTCATGGATTGCGTCCACTGCTTTGCAGTAGTGGTCCAACAATGGCCAAAACTCAAGAGTATCTGAATGGATCGTCAAAGGTGTTTACCTTCGCACAAGATTACTCTTGGCAGAGATGTAGATAGAAGTGTAGTGGCGCTTCTATCCGAAGGGAGTCTTCACAAGATAATTCAGAAGTAAGGAACCATGCGGCGTAGCGCTGAGCAATGGTTAACTTATATCTGTCTGTCGCCTTGTGTGAAGGATTTAAGCAATGGTTTTTAGCCCGTTCAAGTCCCCAGCTGCGTTAATTCAGCTAATTCCTCTTATAATGGTATAGCTCTGTTTAGAGGTAAATATATGTCTAGGTATAGATATATATATATATATATATATATATATATATATATATATATATATATATATATATATATATATATATATATATATATATATATATATATATATATATATATAATATTCTGGCTCATACGTTTGCTTTCATACATATAAAAAACTGAAGCGACTATGATTGTTTAGTTTTAAAACAACATGTAACAATTTTAATAATGAATTAGTCTTTTACAGTTAAAATAAATATGGAAAGATTGGTGAAATTTTGCTGTAAATACAAGTTTTCGTCACTGAGACGTAGGTGAGGATTTATCATAAGTCCGTTGCTTTCCCCTATTTTATACGAAACTTAACCCTAGGTGAATCCTGTCGCCGTGGTTTCTGTCACTTCTTTTTGGCGATGAGTGCACTTCTCCACATACTAGCAGCATCATAACGTTAGTACTTTAAGCCGTCTGATGCTTGCAACCACGTACTTTTAGAAAAAATAGAAAGACAAATACCTCGGCTAATTACACTGAGCTGGAAGCTTAACAGGCGTGTCCTCTCGTTGTCCACCCACCAATGTTAATCTCTCAGAAGAATTGAATTCTTGAGTATACACAGTGCAACTCAGGAAAGATAAATAAAATTCACCAATATTCCTCTGGGTATTAACTGGGAAAATGTGTCTGGACAGTGTGAATAATGATTTGTGCCTGAACTAACATTAACAAGTCACTTATATCTCACAAAATGATATGCTACACTTGAGGCACTTGAGACAGGTAATCAGTTCACACATTTGTTTGTGAGAGTGCACAAGAGGTCACTGGAAATATTACATCTTATTATAAAGAGGTCACACGTTGGATATTAAAATTAATATTTTAAACACTGGGATATTTTGAATTTAAACACCCCAACCCACGTAGTGCGAAAAGAGCTTACAATTGGATTGAAGTGAGAGCCGGAATGTACAATGAATCTCATTGGCAAGTTTGTTGGGAAGTACAGTCTGTGATTTGAACTGGAAACTGAAAATAAAATCTAGCAAATTTCAGAGACACAGAACAGACAGCTTCGCAACTTCAAACGAGCTAGAAAGAGAAGAATCGGACCTAGAATTGTATATTTATAAGTGACAGATCGAAGTATTTGGGAAACTTAAAACCTTAAAAAGTAAGCATGCCTTTATAAATATAAGACTGTAAACTTAATCATTACTATAAACTGCTCCAGTCGGAGTCAGGGGTCACCTCTGCTGTAGGGTTTTCTGCATGACCAGCCAGAAACAATCCCCAGCGCTTGCTGTAGTGGTTGATGAATATACTATTTTCATATGTTGAGGTTGCCAGCCTCATATATAACCACTTAGCAAGAAAACATGTTAATTCACATTTGTAAAAGAAAAGTTCACAAATTACCCCAAATTTTTGGGTTATACACAATCTCCTCGCACAGGTTTCGGATGGACACAAGCAATTTCTGTGCATAAGCTCTCAAATCAATTGGTCTGGGAAAGTATAGTAATTCCTTCTTATGATGGGTGTTCTGTGATACACTTGGCCTGGGAAACTAGTAATTCCTCTTCGACGGGTGTTCAGCGATACACTTGGTCTGGGAAACTGTAATAATTCCTCTTTGATGGGTGATCCAATTCCTTTAGGCATCTATACTCTGTATTTAAAGTCCTGGCCCCTTAAGTTTACAGTCTTATATTTATAAAGGCATGCTTACTTTTTAAGGTTTTAAGTTTCCCAAATACTTCGATCTGTCACTTATAAATATACAATTCTAGGTTCGATTCTTCTCTTTCTAGCTCGTTTGAAGTTGCGAAGCTGTCTGTTCTGTGTCTCTGAAATTTGCTAGATTTTATTTTCAGTTTCCAGTTCAAATCACAGACTGTACTTCCCGGCAAACTTGCCAATGAGATTCATTGTACATTCCGGCTCTCACTTCAATCCAATTGTAAGCTCTTTTCGCACTATGTGGGTTGGGGTGTTTAAATTCAAAATATCCCAGTGTTTAAAATATTAATTTTAATATCCAACGCGTGACCTCTTTATAATAAGATGTAATATTTCCAGTGACCTCTTGTGCACTCTCACAAATAAATGTGTGAACTGATTACCTGTCTAAGTGCCTTCCACCAAGATGTCTATCCAGACAGATTATCTGCGCTAATCACACACAGGGCTGGGCCTGTGAAACTATTATCTTATTATCGCCTGTGCGTTCGTGCCTTCTTCAGACAGTCAAACAAAAGGGTTGCCGGCCGCTGAGACAAACAATATGGTTGTCCAACGAGGATCGTCTATTATCAAAGATTGGCTAGGCGACTCAAAGCGACACACGTCTTACCGCTGGCCGGTGATAATGACCGGGTATTGTTACGATAATACCACAGTTCACCTGGCAGAACGTAAATAAGTCTGATGAGTGGTAAAGCAAAATTGTAAGAGATAAAGATAGTCCCATAGCAGAGTGGAGTGTCAGAGACTTCACCCTACTAGATTCAGCATAGAGCAAAATAATGAATGAAAGGGCAAAATATTGCCAAATAATAAGTGATCGGAGAGAAAAATGACGAAGAAGAAATGATACTGCTGTAGGGCTGAAGGTGTGAGAGAGCCACCAAATGAACACATACAGGCGTTTTGTCACACATCCAAGGGGGCTCTCCAACTATGCAGAGCTAAAATACTGTACTCTGGTTTTGGGCTCTCCCAAGGAATTGTCACATCCTGCACAGAGCCACTTCTCAGCTTCCCCTGGGTCCACAGTGAGATACTTCTGCATGTAGTCAACCAAGTGAAAACCAAAGAATTATGCCTGGGGCTCAAGTGACTTCTCCAAGCTTAGTGTGCAATGCTGGGTTCTCAGCAAGTTTCACAACAGGGGGAATCCCTGGAAGAGTGTGGATGATTTCAAGAGTCAATGAGGATGTAATTAGCCATACAGACATATGTTCACTTCCACGTACATATATTGTAGCATTGTGCATAGCTGTTGGTCATATAAGGTTGACTCCAGATATGTCCCCATGCATGGAACCGGATATAAAAATTAGAGGGAATAAAGAGACTAGGTGGGGTGGAAGATAAGAAAAAAAAATTAAAGAGAAAGTGATTCACAGGAAGACTGAAGTGAAAAAAATACAATAAAGAGGGAATAAACAAAGTAAATTTAACAAAGTGAAAACATGAATAAATATTAAAAGAAATAAATAAATTAAGAAAGAGCTAGAAAATAAAATATACCTTGGTCTGCAGTCATTTCTTTGAGATCATCTTTCATGCTTTCATCCTCAATATTGTCTTCATCTTGTGAAATCTGTCCTGTCTTGTTAATATCTTCCTGCATCTTTCTTACCTGCAACACAACAACATGTATTACATCTTTCTTACCTGCAACATGATAACATTTATTACATCTTTCTTACCTGTAACATGACAACATTTACTACATATTTCTTACCTGCAACATGACAACATTTATCACATCTTTCTTACCTGCAACATGACAACATTTCTGACATCTTTCTTACCTGCAAAATGACAACATGTATGACATCTTTCTTACCTGCAACACGACAACATTTCTGACATCTTTCTTACCTGCAACATTAAAACATTTATGGCATCTTTCTTACCTGCAACAGTACAACATTTATGGCATCTTTCTTACCTGCAACATTACAACATTTATGACATCTTTCTTATCTGCAACATGACAACATTTATGACATCTTTCTTACCTGCAACATGACAACATTTCTGACATCTTTCTTACCTGCAACATTAAAACATTTATGACATCTTTCTTACCTGCAATATTACAACATTCATGACATCTTTCTTACTTGCAACATTAAAACATTTATGACATCTTTCTTATCTGCAACATGACAACATTTATGACATCTTTCTTACCTGCAACATGACAACATTTCTGACATCTTTCTTACCTGCAACATTAAAACATTTATGACATCTTTCTTACCTGCAACATTACAACATTTATGACATCTTTCTTACCTGCAACATTACAACATTTATGACATCTTTCTTATCTGCAAAATTACAACATTTAGTACATCTTTCTTACCTGCTACACTTACTTACTTAGTCGTTCCCCTTCTACCGTGAGGTGTAGAGGTCTGGAAGAGAGAGCGCCAGACTATCCTATCGGCTGTCTTCCTCCTGGCCTGGTTCCATTCTAGTCCTCGGTCCTTCAAAGATTGTCTAATGTTGTCCTCCCAGCGGACTCTGGGTCGTCCTGGGGGTCTGGATCCCTGGCTCTTTGTTTCCCATGCTTGTCGTGGTAGCCGATCTTCTCCTATTCTGCAGACATGGCCAAACCATCTTAGTTGGGACTGTTCTACTTGGATCTGGAGGGGGTGGGATTTTAGGCCTTGACGTATCGTCTAATTGCGTACCATGTCTCTTCTTGTTACTTCAACAACCTTCCTCAGATACCTCATTTCTGAGGTTTGGATCTGGCTTTTATGGGTTGTAGTCATTGCCCATGACTCGCATCCATATGTCAAGACTGGGACATAAGTGGAGCGGTATACAGCCATCTTCATTTTCTTACCAACCTCTCTCTTGCTGAAGAATCCTCGATTTATGGCCTGAAAAAGTCTCACTGCTGCTGCTTTTCGAGTGGCCAACTCTTCTTTGATGCCTCCCTTTCGGTCTATAATAGCTCCGAGATATTTAAAGTGGTCGACCTGCTCCAGGACCTGTTCTCCCAGCTTAATCTGATGTCTTCTTACCTGCTACATAACAAAATTTACTACATCTTTCTTACCTGTAACATGACAACATTTACTACATATTTCTTACCTGCAACATGACAACATTTATTACATATTTCTTACCTGCAACATGACAACATTTATCACATCTTTCTTACCTGCAACATGACAACATTTATTACATACTTCTTACCTGCAACATGACAACATTTATTACATACTTCTTACCTGCAACATGACAACATTTCTGACATCTTTCTTACCTGCAACACAACAACATTTATGACATCTTTCTTACCTGCAACAGAACAACATTTATTACACCTTTCTTACCTGCAACACAACAACATTTATTACATCTTTCTTACCTGCTACACAACAACATTTATTACATCTTTCTTACCTGCAATGCAACATTTATTAGATCCTTCTTACCTGCAAAACAACATTTATTACATCTTTTTTACCTACAACACAACATTTAGTATCAACACAACACATTTATGACATCTTTCTTACCCGCAACACACCAAAATGTATGCATCTTTCTGACATGCAAGACAACAGCAAACATTGCTTGTCTGACCTGCAACACATCAAATACTGCATTTTTCCAACCTACAACACATCAACATTGCATCTTTCTGACCTCCAACACAGCTAGAATCTCACCTTTCTCACCTGCAACACAGCCCTAATTGCAGGAAGCCTGCACCAAAAGCATTCACATATTTTTTTCAGTGGTTGTTTCTGTGGCCAGCTGTTTTACACAATATGGTTGCCAGCCCAATCTACAAACTTCACATTAGTTATTTCTTACAATATGGTAGCCAGCCCAATCTACAAACTTCACATTAGTTATTTCTTACAATATGGTAGCCAGCCCAATCTACAAACTTCACATTAGTTATTTCTTACAATATGGTTGCCAGCCCAATCTACAAACTTCACATTAGTTATTTCTTACAATATGGTTGCCAGCCCAATCTACAAACTTCACATTAGTTATTTCTTACAATATGGTTGCCAGCCCAATCTACAAACTTCACATTAGTTATTTCTTACAATATGGTTGCCAGCCCAATCTACAAACTTCACATTAGTTATTTCTTACAATATGGTTGCCAGCCCAATCTACAAACTTCACATTAGTTATTTCTTACAATATGATTGCCAGCCCAATCTACAAACTTCACATTAGTTATTTCTTACAATATGCCTGAAGCAGCAGTGGACCTATTATTTCTACAGGAACCCCCAGTAACAACACAGGGTCTGTACTTATTAATCAGTAAAAAAGTGAAAGAATATCAACAAGAAGCCCACAGGCACAAGTCCTGCATCTTAATGAACAGTAAAAAAAAATACAGAGCATCTTTTTGACCTGTAGCATGACATAAACACTGCATCTTTCTCATCTGCCACAGCCACAACATAATAACCTCACCAAATTGTGCGAGATTTTAGCCATCACACTTCCAAAAGTCTGACTTATATGTGAATGTGTTTGACTGTCATGTATGGAGCTAGTAACCTCATCATGTAAAACAAACTTTAGAGCTAGCAACCTCATCATGTAAAACAAACTTTAAGGCTAGCTACCTCATCATGTAAAACAAACTTTAGGGCTAGCTACCTCATCATGTAAAAAAACCTTTAGGGCTAGCTACCTCATCATGCAAAACAAACTTTAGGGCTAGCTACCTCATCATGTAAAACAACCTTTAGGGCTAGCTACCTCATCATGCAAAACAAACTTTAGGGCTAGCTACCTCATCATGTAAAACAACCTTTAGGGCTAGCTACCTCATCATGTAAAACAAACTTTAGGGCTAGCTACCTCATCATGTAAAACAACCTTTAGGGCTAGCTATCTCATCATGCAAAACAAACTTTAGGGCTAGCTACCTCATCATGTAAAACAAACTTTAAGGCTAGCTACCTCATCATGTAAAACAACCTTAAGGGCTAGCTACCTCATCATGTAAAACAAACTTTAGAGCTAGTAACCTCATCATGTAAAACAAACTTTAGAGCTAGCTACCTCATCATGTAAAACATCCTTTAGGGCTAGCTACCTCATCATACTGTAATGCTGTGATTGAAAATAATGTTTCTCTTATTTCCTGATTTCTTAGATATCCCACATTATACTGTTGTGGGTGCTTGCGTAGAATAGAAGGACTGAAATGGTATGACAAAGTCACAAATGTGGAATTGATGACAAGAACCAGACAAGTGCGAGTGGAACAAGAGTCGAGAAGATGCTGGTGATGGATAGGACACACATTGAGGAAACCTGTTGATAGCATTACAAGGCAGTCCTTGTTCTGGAATCCACAGGGAAAGAGAGGTAGAGGTAGACCAAAAAACACATGGAGAAGAGAACTGGAAACAGAGGTGGAAATGATGAGGAAAACATGGAAAGAACTTGAGCGGATGGCACAGGACAGGAAGACTTGGTATGTGTTTGTTGAAGGCCTATGCTCCTTGGGGAGCTAAAGGGTATTGATTGACTTTGTCATGTAAAAAATCCTTTAGGGCTAGCTACCTCATCATGTAAAACATGCTTTAGGGCTAGCTACCTCATCATGTAAAACAAACTTTAGAGCTAGTAACCTCATCATGTAAAACAAACTTTAGAGCTAGCTACCTCATCATGTAAAACAACCTTTAGGGCTAGCTACCTCATCATGTAAAACAAACTTTAGAGCTAGTAAACTCATCATGTAAAACAAACTTTAGAGCTAGCTACCTCATCATGTAAAACAACCTTTAGGGCTAGCTACCTCATCATGTAAAACAAACTTTAGAGCTATTAACCTCATCATGTTAAACAAACTTTAGGGCTAGCTACCTCATCATGTAAAACAACCTTAAGGGCTAGCTACCTCATCATGTAAAACAAACTTTAGAGCTAGTAACCTCATCATGTAAAACAAACTTTAGGGCTAGCTACCTCATCATGTAAAACAAACTTTAGAGCTAGTAACCTCATCATGTAAAACAAACTTTAGGGCTAGCTACCTCATCATGTAAAACATCCTTTAGGGCTAGCTATCTCATCATGTAAAACATCCTTTAGGGCTAGCTACCTCATCATGTAAAACAACCTTTAGAGCTAGTAACCTCATCATGTAAAACAAACTTTAGAGCTAGCTACCTCATCATGTAAAACAACCTTTAGGGCTAGCTACCTCATCATGTAAAACAAACTTTAGAGCTAGTAAACTCATCATGTAAAACAAACTTTAGAGCTAGCTACCTCATCATGTAAAACAACCTTTAGGGCTAGCTACCTCATCATGTAAAACAAACTTTAGAGCTAGTAACCTCATCATGTTAAACAAACTTTAGGGTTAGCTACCTCATCATGTAAAACAACCTTAAGGGCTAGCTACCTCATCATGTAAAACAAACTTTAGAGCTAGTAACCTCATCATGTAAAACAAACTTTAGGGCTAGCTACCTCATCATGTAAAACAAACTTTAGAGCTAGTAACCTCATCATGTAAAACAAACTTTAGGGCTAGCTACCTCATCATGTAAAACATCCTTTAGGGCTAGCTACCTCATCATGTAAAACAACCTTTAGGGCTAGCTACCTCATCATGTAAAACAAACTTTAGAGCTAGTAACCTCATCATGTTAAACAACCTTTAGGGCTAGCTACCTCATCATGTAAAACAACCTTAAGGGCTAGCTACCTCATCATGTAAAACAAACTTTAGAGCTAGTAACCTCATCATGTAAAACAAACTTTAGGGCTAGCTACCTCATCATGCAAAACAAACTTTAGAGCTAGTAACCTCATCATGTAAAACAAACTTTAGGGCTAGCTACCTCATCATGTAAAACATCCTTTAGGGCTAGCTACCTCATCATGTAAAACAAACTTTAGAGCTAGTAACCTCATCATGTAAAACAAACTTTAGGGCTAGCTACCTCATCATGTAAAACATCCTTTAGGGCTAGCTACCTCATCATGTAAAACAACCTTTAGGGCTAGCTACCTCATCATGTAAAACAAACTTTAGAGCTAGTAACCTCATCATGTTAAACAAACTTTAGGGCTAGCTACCTCATCATGTAAAACAACCTTAAGGGCTAGCTACCTCATCATGTAAAACAAACTTTAGAGCTAGTAACCTCATCATGTAAAACAAACTTTAGGGCTAGCTACCTCATCATGCAAAACAAACTTTAGAGCTAGTAACCTCATCATGTAAAACAAACTTTAGGGCTAGCTACCTCATCATGTAAAACATCCTTTAGGGCTAGCTACCTCATCATGTAAAACAACCTTTAGAGCTAGTAACCTCATCATGTAAAACAAACTTTAGAGCTAGCTACCTCATCATGTAAAACAACATTTAGGGCTAGCTACCTCATCATGTAAAACAAACTTTAGAGCTAGTAAACTCATCATGTAAAACAAACTTTAGAGCTAGCTACCTCATCATGTAAAACAACCTTTAGGGCTAGCTACCTCATCATGTAAAACAAACTTTAGAGCTAGTAACCTCATCATGTTAAACAAACTTTAGGGTTAGCTACCTCATCATGTAACACAACCTTAAGGGCTAGCTACCTCATCATGTAAAACAAACTTTAGAGCTAGTAACCTCATCATGTAAAACAAACTTTAGGGCTAGCTACCTCATCATGTAAAACAAACTTTAGAGCTAGTAACCTCATCATGTAAAACAAACTTTAGGGCTAGCTACCTCATCATGTAAAACATCCTTTAGGGCTAGCTACCTCATCATGTAAAACAACCTTTAGGGCTAGCTACCTCATCATGTAAAACAAACTTTAGAGCTAGTAACCTCATCATGTTAAACAAACTTTAGGGCTAGCTACCTCATCATGTAAAACAACCTTAAGGGCTAGCTACCTCATCATGTAAAACAAACTTTAGAGCTAGTAACCTCATCATGTAAAACAAACTTTAGGGCTAGCTACCTCATCATGTAAAACAAACTTTAGAGCTAGTAACCTCATCATGTAAAACAAACTTTAGGGCTAGCTACCTCATCATGTAAAACATCCTTTAGGGCTAGCTACCTCATCATGTAAAACAACCTTTAGGGCTAGCTACCTCATCATGTAAAACAAACTTTAGAGCTAGTAACCTCATCATGTTAAACAAACTTTAGGGCTAGCTACCTCATCATGTAAAACAACCTTAAGGGCTAGCTACCTCATCATGTAAAACAAACTTTAGAGCTAGTAACCTCATCATGTAAAACAAACTTTAGGGCTAGCTACCTCATCATGCAAAACAAACTTTAGAGCTAGTAACCTCATCATGTAAAACAAACTTTAGGGCTAGCTACCTCATCATGTAAAACATCCTTTAGGGCTAGCTACCTCATCATGTAAAACAAACTTTAGAGCTAGTAACCTCATCATGTAAAACAAACTTTAGGGCTAGCTACCTCATCATGTAAAACATCCTTTAGGGCTAGCTACCTCATCATACTGTAATGCTGTGATTGAAAATAATTTTTCTCTTATTTCCTGATTTCTTAGATATCCCACATTATACTGTTGTGGGTGCTTGCGTAGAATAGAAGGACTGAAATGGTATGACAAAGTCACAAATGTGGAATTGATGACAAGAACCAGACAAGTGCGAGTGAAACAAGAGTCGAGAAGATGCTGGTGATGGATAGGACACACATTGAGGAAACCTGTTGATAGCATTACAAGGCAGTCCTTGTTCTGGAATCCACAGGGAAAGAGAGGTAGAGGTAGACCAAAAAACACATGGAGAAGAGAACTGGAAACAGAGGTGAAAATGATGAGGAAAACATGGAAAGAACTTGAGCGGATGGCACAGGACAGGAAGACTTGGCATGTGTTTGTTGAAGGCCTATGCTCCTTGGGGAGCTAAAGGGTATTGATTGACTTTGTCATGTAAAAAATCCTTTAGGGCTAGCTACCTCATCATGTAAAACATGCTTTAGGGCTAGCTACCTCATCATGTAAAACATGCTTTATGGCTAGCTACCTCATCATGTAAAACATGCTTTAGGGCTAGCTACCTCATCATGTAAAACAAACTTTAGAGCTAGTAACCTCATCATGTAAAACAAACTTTAGAGCTAGCTACCTCATCATGTAAAACAACCTTTAGGGCTAGCTACCTCATCATGTAAAACAAACTTTAGAGCTAGTAAACTCATCATGTAAAACAAACTTTAGAGCTAGCTACCTCATCATGTAAAACAACCTTTAGGGCTAGCTACCTCATCATGTAAAACAAACTTTAGAGCTAGTAACCTCATCATGTAAAACAAACTTTAGGGCTAGCTACCTCATCATGTAAATCAAACATTAGGGCTAGCGACCTGAGAACATAAAAAGAACTTTAGAGCTAGCAACCTCATCATGTTAAACAAACTTTAGAGCTAGCAACCTCATCATGTAAATCAATACTTAAGGCTAGCAACCTCATCATTAAAACAATACTTAGGACTAGCAACCTCATCAAGTAAAACAATACTTAGGGCTTGCAACCTCATCAAGTAAAACAATACTTAGGGCTAGCAACCTCATCAAGTAAAACAAACTTTAAGGCTGAAAACCTCAATATGTAAAACAATACTTAGGGCTAGCAACCTTATCACGTAAAACATAAACTTCAGAGCTAGCAACCTTATCATGTAAAACACAAACTTCAGAGCTAGAAACCTTATCATGTAAGACACAAACTTCAAAGCTAGCAACCTTTTCATGTAAAACACAAACTTCAAAGCTAGCAAGCTCATCATTTCAAACACAAACTTCAGAGCTAGCAACCTTATCATGTAAAACACAAACTTCAGAGCTAGCCACTTTATCATGTAAAAAAAAAATAGCAGGGCTAGCAACCACATAACAAAAGCATACTTCAGAGCTAACAACCTCGCCATGCATCTGTGTGCGAGCGAGTGTGCTCATGAGCATCTGTGTGTGAGCAAGTGTGCTCATGAGCATCTGTGTGTGAGAGTGTGCTCAGGAGCATATGTGTGTGAGCGAGTGTGCTCACGAGTATCTGTGCATGCACACACACACACAATATCAAAACAAGCTTTCACATAAAATCCCTAAGGGTTATCCCATAAAAGGATCAATTTCACATAAAGTAAATAAACACAGATACAGTTATCTACCCTTCCAAGATGGAGGTGAAATTCGTTTCTCACCTTAGACGCCGAAAGAAAAACATCAGGAATGTGTGTATTTCGATGGATAGTACCATGTTATGTTAAATTATAGAATAAAAGATACACCAGAGTATCTAGTGGTGTAGATATTTTCCTATAACTGACCTCGAAACCCTCGAATCGGTCGGTTGGATCGGAGGGTTGATCAGTGAGTTAACAATTCACTATCGTAAAACAAGCTATTGTTACCGAAACAGAACCAGGCTCGACAGTAAACATGACTCACTCTAATATCTTGGGGGCTAAGGAGATTTTTAAAATTGGATACTGGAATGTAAGGACTATGTATCAAGACGGAAAATTGGAAGAAGTAATTAAAGAAATGGATAATTATAAGTTGGACTTATTGGGTGTCAGCGAGTGTAGATGGACGGGGAAGGGCATAAAATATATTTCAGAAGAAAAAAAGCAAATTATATACTCTGGTAGTAATGATAATCGTCACACAGAGGGAGTAGCCATCCTAATGACACAGAAAGCAGCAGCATCGCTTATCAGCTGGGTACCTATCAATGAGAGGCTAATATTAGCTAGATTTCAGACACGATTTTTCAAGCTCTCAATTGTACAATGTTATGCACCAACTAACGACGCTCTTGATACCACAAAAGATGACTTCTATGAAGCACTTCTAAGTACCATCAACACAATACCCAAGCATGACATAATAGCAGTCATGGGTGATTTTAACGCCAAAGTAGGTGACAACAACGATGGAGTACAAAGATATCTCGGTACTCATGGCATAGGCTGTATGAATCAAAATGGCGAAAGACTTCTAGAACTTTGTGAAATATCAAACCTCGTTGTGGCAGACACCATCTTTCCACATAAGAATATCCACAAGATAACATGGAATTCACCTGATGGCAGAACTAAGAACCAGATAGATCACTTCTGCATAAGCGCTAAATTTCGCTCATCAGTTCAAGACGTCAGAGCATACAGAGGTGCAGAGATCGGAAGCGATCATAACCTCTGCATAGCTAAACTGAGAATTAAACTGAAGAAGTTATACCAACAGAATAAAAATAGAAGAATAGATGTACACAGACTGCAATCAAATGATATAAAGGAAGAATATAATGTCAAAATGAACAACTATTTCGATGCTTTAGGCAAAATTGACAACGATATCACCACCAAGACAATCGATACTAAATGGGAACAACTGAGAACAGCAATGACAGAAGCAGCAGTAGCGACCACCGGATACCTAGTACATAAAAAGAAAAAATGGATGAGAGAAGATACTTGGGATAAAATACAAGAAAGGAAAACAGCAAAACTTAAACTACTAGCGGCAAGTACACATAATGCAGTTGAATCTTGCAAACTAACTTATAACTTGTTAAATAAAGAAGTGAAGACAAAAACTCGAAGAGATAAAAGACATTTCATCAATGAACTGGCCGTAGAAGCTGAAAATGCTGCAAGAACTGGTAATAGTAGGTGCCTTTATCAAATTACAAAACAACTATGTCACCAGCCTACTGCTATGGAAACACCTGTTAAAGGTAAATTAGGGAATTCAATACCAACAGAAAAAGAACAAATGAAGAGATGGGCTGAGCACTTCATGGAGGTGCTAAACAGACCACCACCAACAGTAACACCTGATTTTAATAATGAAACACTCACAACCACCTTGCCAATAACTTGCGATGAATTCACGCTGGACGAGATCAAACAAGCCGTTAAAAGATTAAAAAATTTTAAAGCTGCTGGAGTTGACGAAATTTCAGGGGAAATGATTAAAGCAGTTAATGACAACAACCTCTTGAGAATTTTAGATATTATAAATGAAGTATGGAGAGAAGAACAACCACCACAACAATGGAAAGACAGTATTATTGTAAAGTTACCGAAGAAAGGTGATCTATCAGACTGTAATAACTGGCGTGGTATATCTCTATTATCAGTACCTGGAAAATTATTATGTTGCATGATGTTAGAAAGACTTAAATTGCATGCTGACGAAAAGATCAGAGAAGAACAAGCGGGTTTCAGGCCGAAACGATCATGTATTGATCAAATATTCACACTAAGAACAATTATAGAAGAATCAGTGGAAAGGCAATCGCCACTTATTATCACCTTCGTCGATTTTCAAAAAGCCTTTGATAGTCTACACCGCCCATCATTGTGGAAGATACTTACAATCTATGGTTTTCCAACAAAATATGTGAATATAATCAAAGCGCTATATGACAATGCAAGATGTTGTGTTAGAACAAATAAAGGGAATACAGAATGGTTTACAGTAGAAACAGGGGTGAAACAAGGCTGTATTATGTCACCACTACTTTTTGGAATAGCTATTGATTGGGTTATGAGAAACTATACCCACAATGAACAATTGGGTATAAAATGGACAAATGGAAAATTCCTGGGGGACCTGGATTTCGCAGATGATGTAGCATTCTTAAGTTCAACACCAAGACAATCCCAAGAAGCAATAAATAATTTGTGTCATCTCTCGGTTAAAATAGGTCTCCAAATAAATGCCTCTAAAACTAAAGCTATGAACTTTTCTAACGAGACCTTTGATATCATCTTGAACGGGGAAAAACTACAGAAAGTTGAAAGTTTCAATTATTTAGGCAGTAAAATGACTCAGGATGGTGACACAACAAGAGAAATCCATACTAGAATTGCTTTGGCAGCTAGCGCCTTCAATAGATTATCTAACATTTGGAAATTACGATCATTGAATATACATACCAAGCTTCGTCTGTTTAATTCAAATGTTATCTCAGTTTTAACATACGGCTGTGAGAGTTGGAAAATAACAAAATCATTGGAGAACAAGCTGAATACATTCGAGAACAAATGTCTTAGAAAACTCATGAACATCAGTTGGAAAGAATTCAAGACTAATCGACAAATAAGAGAAGACTCTAGGCAGAAATATGTCTCCGACTATATAAGGAAAAGACGATGGTCATATATCGGTCATGTCCTACGAATGCAAAACAACAGAATACCACTACAGGCGCTCACTTGGGTTCCTGAGGGTAAGAGGAAAAAAGGAAGACCAAAAGAAACACTCAGAAGAACAATAATAAGAGAAGGAAGAACGTTGGGCCTAAATAATGTGCAAGAGCTAAGAGGAGTGGCGTCACAACGAACAACCTGGAGAGCACTGGTTTCTGCCTTATGCGCCGTGTTTGGTGCTTAAAGAATTTATTATTTATTATTATTAAATAAACACACATACTTCTATCATCATACACTGGTTTGCATTCGTTGTTAATTCTAATGGAAGATTTGTAATGGAGTAATGGGACCACACCTGGAGTTCAGCTCTGCAGCATGGTCGTCGGCTGCTAACTCACATCTGCGGTCATTGGACAAGGTGCAGAATCAAGCTCACAGGCTCATTGCAGGAGCCATGAAGACTACGCCGATAGCAAAGATGCAGAGAGCTACTGGATAACAGACGTTGTCCTATGGAGGAGACACGGGAGGCATGATCCAGGTGGAAAAGTACAACAGCATGCCAACACACCCAATGAAGGCAAGACTAGATGATCTGGCATTGAGACGTCTAAAACATAGCAGCTTTGTCCATCAGGGAAAAAGACTTAAAAGACAGCATCAGGAAGACTTGTCCATGAAGACAACACTGCTGAAGCCCACCCTATACCCTGTACCATGGGAACAGGCCAGCAGTACCCTCCAAGTTGATACATCGGTCGGTGGTCTCACAATTGGATATGAGTATGGTGATCTGCGGGAACAAACTGCTGCATTGAGCGTGATCCAGGAAGGCTATCCCAGGCGGCGGTCATGGATGCATGCCTGCACGGATGGATTGGCAACAAATGCTGTTAAGAATGGAGGCGCCGGTATCTCATATCCTGACAACCACTATGAGACTAGGCATATTCCCTCTGATAAATTCTGTTCCAACTATACAGCTGAGGTTCGGGCTCTAGAGAAAGCTGCAAATATGATTTATGACACAGGCTCTGGCTGCCACCAGGTGGTCACCCTCATAGATACACTGTCTAAACTACAAGCTCTCAAGGGTGGTAAACTCCCACGTCTGAGAAGTGAACTAAGCAGGGTGTCTGCCAGGGGGCGAACCATGCTTCAGTGGGTGTCATCCCATTGTGGTGTGCTCAGAAATGAGAAGGCAGATGGGCTTGCAAAGAGGGGAGGAGAGTGTGAACAGGAAGATAGTGAAATCGCATGCTTTGAGAAAAAGAGAGCTATCCAGGCTATCAGAATCAACCCAACAAAGACTGCCACACTCTTGACCGGCAGGGACAGATCGCCGTTCTTCGCCTCAGGACAGGGCATAACAAACTAAATAAACACATGTACAAACTATGACTGTCTGCTTCACCACTGTGCACTTGTGGATTAAACGAACAAACTGCTGAGCATGTTCTACGGGATTGTCCTCTGTATGACCAGTTAAGAAGATACACTGGCCCAATGACTCAACACTAAACTCAAAGCTGTATGAAGCTAAAGAGGAATTCCAGACAACTGTCAAATTCATCATGAGAACTCGTCAGACGGTGTAAACATCAAAGAGGCGATCACAAGAAGAAGAAGACATAAATAAAGTAAATAAACACACATACTTCCATCATCATACACTGGTTTGCATTCGTTGTCAATTCTAATGGTTATACGTAATAAATAACTGGGGACATAAATAAAGCCTCTAACACAGGTTTTATCTACATTATGTGTAAAGCATAAATTACCTTTCCTGGCTTCCAAGGAATTTTTTCTCGAAAAAAATATTGACGAACGCCAAGTTCAATTTTGCTTTGAGAACTTTTTGAGCAGGTGTTGCAACCCCCAGCAGCTTCACTTCTGTCAAATTTCAGGTCATCAACTTCTGGTTTGTCCAGGATAAAATCTCTACATTTATGTGTCTTTTCTGCTGATTCCTCTTGCGGTTTGCTGGTAAGAACCTGATGTGATATTTGCTCTAAAAGTGCCTGTTTCACGGCACTTCTTTGCACATCCAGCGACAATAAGTTATAAGAGGGAAATGCAGCAGGGTCTGGAAGTTTCTTCTGACCATAACTGAGCTCACTTAAAGTAAGTGATGAGGAGGAGAGATCTGATCCCTGCTGTTCACTAATAATATCTGATCTAGCGACACCTGCATGTTTAATATCTAGGGGGTTTTGAATATTTCCTATGTAAAACTGAACACCAGCTGTGGATTTTTCTGAGTAAATATTGCTACCATGTGAATTACAAGATGAAGAATAAAGCATAGGTCCAGGCACTGTAGCTGCTGCAGAAACTACTTTTGACTCTCCAGTGTAGCTTGTCATAGGTTTTAATACTTCCCACTGTGATATAAATTCCCCACTAGCATTACTAATACTAGGGGAGCCAAAATTGGGTAGAGCACAGCTTTCGGAATTATCACAAGGTAAAACATCTATGAAAGGTAAAAGGTCACTGCAGGTATCACCCTTTTCGAGCTCCATAGGGTCCCATCTAATCCAAGAGCTGTCTGGTTTGATCCTTGAGCTTAAAGCTCCTAAGGATGTCCGACATTGTAAAGAACTGCTGCCTTCTGATGAAGACCATGCTGTGAGGGTCTCTACCTCTGAGACCATCTCCTGTTCTTGAGTCATTTCTTTATCCAAAGTTAGAGTTCCAACAGATGGCCTTGTTATGGGCAGTGGTGCTGTTGTTGTAACTGAAGCTAAGGATACTTGCAGTGCAGATGGAGTTAATTCATCCTCTGGTATTGCAGATGGTGTATCAGGGATAGCATCCTCTATGGAATCTGCACTACGGGACTCTGCTGCTTCAAGGTCTGTATCTACTGGTAGAATGTCCATGTTATATGTTTCATCTGAAAGAAAGAGAAAGTAGATGGAACACAAGCACAAAGTATACAACTTTATCTAGAAAGAAAGATTTTAGGTATAAAACTTTATCTAGAAAGAAAGATTTTAGGTATAAAACTTTATCTAGAAAGAAAGATTTTAGGTATAAAACTTTATCTAGAAAGAAAGATTTTAGGTACAAAACTTTATCTAGAAAGAAAGATTTTAGGTATAAAACTTTATCTAGAAAGAAAGATGTTAGGTATAAAACTTTATCAAGAAAGAAAGATTTTCAGCACAAAACTTTAACATTCCTACCACAAGAACATTAACTCTTCCTTTGTCGGGAATATTTCAACTTTACTATGTGCCAAAATGAATGCCAAATTTTCTTCACGGGCAATTTTTTAATAAGCAATAAGCAAATGAATTTATGAGAAAATATCTAATAATAAATACAAAATTATTGTAAATTGACTGAAGGATATTTGCAGATCTTATTTGCAAGAAACAAGTTTGTTTTATACTGCTAAAACTAGTTAACGGAAATAAAGATGCTGACTACAACTAAAGGTAGTTCTTGTTCTGGAATCTCCAGGGCAAGAGAAGTAGAGGTGGACCAAAAAACACATGGAGAAGAGAACTGGTGGTAGAAATGAAAATGATATGGATGACATGGAATGACCATGAGCTGATGACATGCAACACGTGTTTGTTGAAGGTCTATGGTCCTTTGGGAGTTGAAGAGTATTGACTGACTGACATTACCCAGACGGTCATAAGGAGAATGATGTACCATGTCATGGAGCACCTAATAGCTTGTTGGATAGAAAGAGTTAAAAGAAAAAAATACCTTTATGCAATAAGCGAAAACACTCTTCCTCACAAGCCACATCCTCAGAAGCTAATGGCCAATCAGTGTGCGACATCATGTGGAAGAGACTGTCTCCTAAAAAAGAACCCTGTGAAAGTTCTGCCTCTTCTTTATCCAAGAGGCTCTGCTCTGACTTGCAGCGAAATATGTCTCGTTTATTGCTGTAGCAGAAATTAGAAACATTCCAAAAAAAGAAAATGTTTTTAGAAAAGGAAACTATGAGGAATAAACATATTAAGAAAATGCTGTTCCTTATCTGTATCTGACCTCTAAATGCATTAAAAAGTACTAAACTAGATTTTAAGATATCAGTAAATTTATAAAATCAGAATAAAATACTAAATGATTCAATTCACAACACTCCAAAATAATGAAATGTTAAAGATGTCCCATTGTAAGGCTCTGAAACATGCAGAATAACAGAAATAACAGACTTTCATAAATGGGTGCTTACATGGAACAGAAGGACTGAAATGTAGTGAAAAAGATCATCAATGTGAAACTGATAGAAAGAACCAAGCAAATCACAGTGGAACAAGATGTGAGGAGAAGAGGATGGCATTTGATGGGATACACATGGACACACAAAAAAAAACCCAGTTGATAGCATTACAAGGCAGTTCTTAGTCTGGAATCCTCAGAGTAAAAGAAATAGAAGGAGATTTAAAGCAACATGGAAATGGGAATCAGACATCGACATGAAGGGATAAAGAAGATATGGAAAGATCTTGAATAGATGGTATGGGACAGAAAGACTTGTGTGAGGCAATTAATGTGAGGTGGTGCATGGAATTGCCAACCTCATCATATGAAACAAACTGCTACTGACCCCACCACTTCCAGGGCTTATAAAGTGCCTTCATAAATACTTCTCCTAGCAGGCCAAGCACAAGCAAGGTGCTATTTTCTTTAAGGAGCTTAAAGACTGATAATAAATGAAGCTGGTAATTCAAGGAATCCATCCTGATCACATCCATGGCAACCTCATCAAGTAAAACATATTGCTACAGAAACTATTGCTGCACAGGCATATGAATGCTTTAATGTAGGCTTCCAACAAGGGAACCAGTTGCAGTGATGGCTCCATGCTCCATAAGGAGCACAAGGGGAGAAGAACTGTTCTTACAGTTTAATAATGAAGATACTCCATCCAAGAACAAGGGGAGAAGACGAACTGTTCTTACAGTTTAATAATGAAGATATCCAGCCAAGAACAAGGGGAGATGAAGAACTGATCTTACAGTTTAATGATGAAGATAATCAAACCAAGAACAAGGGGAGAAGAAGAACTGTTCTTACAGTTTAATGATGAAGATAATCCAGCCAAGAACAAGGGGAGACGAAGAACTGTTCTTACAGTTTAATGATGAAGATAATCCAGCCAAGAACACTGACACTCATTCACTGTCAAGAAAAAGGAGAGAAGAAGAACTGTTCTTATAGTTTAATAATGAAGATAATCCAGCCAAGAACAAAAAGAGAAAACTTACATCTTTCAATTCCTGAAGCAAATACAAGATGCAGAATCTGAAAGTAAACATACCTGGCTGTGAGAATTCCCTCATAAGTGCGCAGCTGTTCCATGAAACCTAAGTTGGGGCTTACAATACTACGACGCTCCTTCACAAACTCGAATGCTTCATCCACCGTCAATCGCTGATCTTTCATTATAAATGCCATTACCTATTAATGGAAACAATTTATTAACTCGCTTAAATTTTCTTCTTTGATGAAGTGATACATAATATAAATCTACAGTTACCAAAGAAATATAACTCTACTTTGTTTCTAAGTGGCAACACTGGAAAATTTTCAATCATCTTTAAAGCTGGGGCAAACGCATTAAAAACAGCTGCAACAACCAAAAGAGAAAATAGGGAAAATGCTAAAGCCAAGATAGAGTTCCTCACAGATTGCCTGTCAGTTATAACTGCCCAAAAGAACCATGAATACACTGAATGACAACCTCTCAGAAGTAGTCATGGAAACCAGCTATAAATTCAACAAAGTAAATGTATAGTGCAGGGGTTCGTAACTTTTTTTGTGTGCCTTGGACCCTTTGTGCAGCAAAGGCTACCGACCCCATCTTAGAAAAAATTTACATAAACACATAATTAAAAATTATACTTATAGATAATACATTTCATTAACAAAGAAAATAATTTCACTAAACATTATGGTGAAGACAAATCTGATTTTGTATCATGTACATGCACCCCTAGAATCCATTCAAGGACCAGAACGTGGACCACAGGTTAAGAAAGCACTGGTATAGTGGATTCCTGCTCACTGCAAAACATGTTAAATCAAAAGGACATCACAAGAAGCGATAAAAGCAATAATAAAAATAGTTTCACAGAAAAAGAGGCGCAGATATAACATAAGCATACTGCTCCCAGCCAAGAAGAGAACAGGTGATAATTTTCAGACCGCTAACCAGCCTCTGCAGACTCAAACACTATCTGTCTTCTTCTTTGATCCTTAGCCGCCGACCTTCAAAGCAGTCAGTGGCCATCACGCCTAGTGGCGTCTTGTAGGGCAACAACAAATTGATTCCACTTTGCTCGGTCGGCAGCCATCCTTCGTACAGTACCCCAACTCTGGTTCATTCTTTGCATCTCAGCCTCCACAGTCCTCCGCCAGGTTGTTTTTGGTCGGCCTCTCTTTCGTTTTCCTTCAGGGGTCCAAAGCATAGCTGTTCTTGTGATGGCATCGGGGTCTCTTCTGAGGACATGGCCAACCCAGCTCCAGCGTCTGCCAGCTATGATGGTGTGCATGTCCTCTTGCTTGCTCCGAGTAAGCAGATCTTGGTTGGTGATGGTATTCGGCCAAAAGATTCTGTGAATTTTTCTTAGGCATGTTGTGTGAAAAGAGGACAATTTCGACATTTCATTCTCTGTAACTCTCCAGCATTACACACCATAGAGAAGCACAGAAAGCACACAGCTCTGATATAATCTTAATTTTGTGCTTGTGCTGTATTGAGAGGACTTCCAGATGTAAACACTATCTGTACAAGAAATAAAGAATCGGCCAGTCCATATGGGGCAGACAAATGAAGAGCTTGTTCCCAGGGGTCTCTGAGGCAGCAAACAAAGACAAGAACTACTTCTCTCTCAGGTATGTCATACAGGTGACTGATATAAGATTGTGTAAGGGGCTGGCACCCACATCATATAAAACAAATTGCTAAAGAAAACATTGCTGAAAGAGTTTATGCTCTGGTGTAAATTCCTCAAGGGGGCCATTTGCAATGGTGGCTCTATGCTCCATAAGGAGTGAAAAACGACATAATGATGATGAGCTCCTCAGGGGCCGAGAGGAATGATGATGATGACGATTGTGTAGATACACAGTGTTGTTCTTCTTACCTCCTTCTGTCTCTTTCACTGTTTATTTCTCTCTTTCATTAGTTTTTTTTGTGGTACTTGTTTTTATTCTTGTTCGCTGACAAACTGTCACTCTGTGACACAGGTAGATCCCAGGCCATGATATGGAGCAATTAACACAACCAATACACACTTTCAAGCATGTCATAAAAGGCAGCTAACTAGGTTTGTTCATGGAGCCCTGCAATCTCACCACATCAATGAAACTGCTACAGAAATAACAACTACAAGTACATAACAAAGTGTTTTCATGCAGGCTTCCTATAACGAGGTCAAATGTAGTAGTTGTCCCACACTTCTCAAAAAGACCCAAAAAAACTTAAACTCACTTTGCTATCAGAACTAACTCACCGTTGAAGCTGAGCGACTAATTCCCATTTGACAATGAACAAGCACCTTTGACTTGTGGTTCCTGTAGAAATCAACAAAAAATAAAATAACAACCCTCACCACCACAATAGTTTTTGTCAAGTTATTTCATCATCATTTCCTGTTCGCTGTGTATGGAGCATAGAGCCACGACTGTACCTTGCTCCCGTGTAGGAAGCCTGCACTATGTAATCACATGATCTTGCAGTCATGGTTTCTGTACCAATTAGTTTGACATGATAAGGCTGCCAATCCCATACAGAACCTCATGTTAGTCACCTTGTACAACATGCCAATCCCATACAGAACCTCATGTTAGTCACCTTGTACAACATGCCAGAGGGAGCAGTGTTCCTATTCCTTGTTTCTCTCATTAGAGACCCCCTGGGGAGCTACATGGGGACATTCTTTTTACCTCTTCATTACTCAAAAACATGTTTGTTACTTTTATGAAACTTTTGAATGTATACCGTAGCCTTTATCTAAAAAATTTTTACTTATAGAAAACTTTTGAATGTATACAATAGTCTTTATCTGATAATTTTTACTTATACAAAACTTTTGAACTTATACCATAGTCTTTATATGAAAATTTTTACTTATACGAAACCTTTTAATGTATACTGTAGTCTTTATCTGAAAACTTTTCCTTATACAAAACTTTTGAACGTATACCGTAGTCTTTATCTGAAAACTTTTACTTATACAAAACTTTTGAATGTATACCGTAGTCTTACTTATTTACTTAGTCGTTCCCCTTCTACCGTGAGGTGTAGAGGTTTGGGAGAGAGAGCGCCAGACTATCCTATCGGCTGTCTTCCTCCTGGCCTGTTTCCATTCTAGTCCTCGGCCCTTCAAAGATTGTCTAATGTTGTCCTCCCAGCAGACTCTAGGTTGTCCCTGGCTCTTTGTTTCCCATGCTTGTCATGGTAGCCGATCTTCTCCCATTCTGCAGACATGGCCAAACCATCTTAGTTGGGACTGTTCTACTGGGGTCTGCAGGGGGTGGAATTTTAGGCCTTGACGTATCGTCTGGTTGCGGACCATGTCTTTTCTTGTTACTTCAACCATCTTCCTCAGATACCTCATTTCTGAGGTTTGGATCTGGCTTTTGTGGGTTGTAGTCATTGCCCATGACTCGCATCCATATGTCAAGACTGGGACATAGGTGGAGCGGTATACAACCATCTACGTTTTCTTACCAACCTCTCTCTTGCTGAATCCTCGATTTATGGCCTGAAAAAGTCTCCCAGCTGCTGCTTTTCGAGTGGCCAACTCTTCTTTGATGCCTCCCTTTCGGTATATAATAGCTTCGAGGTATTTAAAGTGGTCGACCTGCTCCATGACCTGTTCTCCCAGCTTAATCTGATGTCTTATTTCTTCTCGTGATATCACCATGGATTTTGTTTAAGAGCTGCTTATGACCATCCCTCTCTTCTCCAGCTCTTCCTTCCAGACTTGCAGGTTGGATTGGAGATGTGCCTCTGATTTAGCAATCAGGGCAACATCATCAGCAAATGCCAGCTCTGAAATACAGACCTGTCTCATCTTCCAGTACCCCACTGAATACTTTCTTGTTCTCTCCTTACATGCCTTGATGACATCATCCATGAGGAGTATGAAGAGATAAGGTGACAGGATATCACCTTGTCTTACACCAGTGGTGGTCCTGAACTCTTCTGACTTATGGTTTGCTGTCCTCACATAATTTCTACAAGACTGTAGAAGCTCTGTATAGCATGAATCAGAGGTGCTGGAATGTTCTTCCTTGCCAAACAGTCCCAAAGTTTGCTCCAGGGGACCCTGTCAAACGCCTTTTCCAGATCTATGAAACAAAGATGGATCTGACTCTTATACTAGAGGGCCTTTTCACTCAGCTGTCTGAGTGTGAAGATTAGGTCTTGAGTACTTCAGTTTGCTTTGAATCCGCACTGGACCTCATCCAATTGTGGCTCAGCTAGGTGTCGGAGTCTCTGCTCTAGGATTCTAGAGATTATACCAGGGGTATACCGTAGTCTTTATCTGAAAACTTTTACTTTTATGAAACTTTTGAATGTATACTGTAGCCTTTATCTGAAAACTTTTATCTCTATGAAACTTTTTAATGTATACCATAGTCTTTATCTGAAAACTTTTACTTTTATGAAACTTTTGAATGTATACCGGTCTTTATCTGAGAAATTTAGAGCTTTTGTACAAAGTGTTTCCAATAGATACTGAAACAACTACTGGGACTTGATTTTTTCCTGCGCTGATTTTGATGCTTGAAGGTCATGTCCTGGACATTTGGGGGCTGGGGTAGTGAGAGAGTGCGTGCGTCTCTCTCTCTCTCTCTCTCTCTCTCTCAAAATCAGGCTATTTCCGATAATTTTAAAAAAAAATGGTTAGCTATATCACATTGATAGAGAACCACATGGTAGCCCAATGCTTCTTAAGGAGTGAAAAGGAAAATGATGATGATGGAGACAGAGAATCACATTACAAATCAGACAGTTACCATGGTTACTCAATGAGGTTGTGCTTGAGGCTGACCTCATCATATAAAACAAATTGCTACAGCAACCACAGACTCCATGTGGCTTACAGAGTTATCCTAGTAGACAAAATGGATTTAGAGGTAATCCACCCTTAGGCACGTCATGTGAGGCAACTAATACAAGATTGTGCATGGAATTGGCAACCTCATCATGTCAAACAAGTTGCTACAGAAATCATCAATACAAGATCACAAGAAATGCTTTAACACACACTATCTGCAAGGAAGTGGGAGGTAACAGCAATGACAGCATATTCCTTAAGAAGCATGAAATGAGAGATGATGATTTACCCTGGGCCATTTATTATTTTGATATTTTCACCTTTTTTTTTCCCTGCAAATACTAGTTGATAACATTATATGGTAGTCCCTGTTCTGGAACCCTCATGGTAAAAGAAATAGAGGGTGACCAAAACATGGAGAAAGGAATCAGACATGATAGGAGATAAAGAAGATATGGAAAAACCTTCCATGGACAGTTCAGGACTCGATGAGAGGTCACAGCAATTGGATCTGAAAATACACAGAGAAAAGTAAAAAAATATGAGAATAAATGCAGGAAATGATAACAGGGTTGAACTTGAAGAAAAACCACTACAAAATCTTGGCAGCAATATAGACAAAGTTGGAGGGACAGACAGTGATATCAAAATAAGATTACAAAAAAAGCAAGAGGAGCTTTCATTGCATTGGGAAATATATGGAGATCTAGAGAAATCGGATCCAACACGAAAATAAGAATCTTCAACTCAAATGTGAAGTCAGTCCTATTGTATGGCTCTGAAACACGCAGAACAACAAAGACAACAACCAAAAAGCTACAGACTTTCATAAATGGGTGCTTGTGTAGAATAGAAGGATTAAAATGGTATGACAAGGTTACCAACGTGGAACTGATGACAAGAACCAGACAAGTGTCTAGTTCCACACTAGAGATCAGAAGAAGACGATGGCGATGGATAGGACGCATGCTGAGGAAACCTGTTGATAGCATTACAAGGCAGTCCTTATTCTGGAACCCCCAGTGCAAGAGAGGCAGAGGTAGACCAAGAAGCACATGGAGAAGAGAGCCGGAAATAGGTGAAAATGATAAGGAGAATGTGGAAAGATGATGGCATGGGACAGGATGACTTAGCATGTGTTTGTTGAAGGCCTATGCTCCTTGGGAGTGGAGGGTTATGAATGAACGAATGAAAGCCCCAAGGCTCTTCTTCATCTACTTCAAATACCATGCCAGGTGGTGTAGGAGATCATGTCTCTCCACAACTTCTTGTCTCCAGTACTATTGATCAATTCTGTTGTTGACTTGTTTCCATGGAAACAATGTCAAACTGTCCAGTTTCTTCTCTCTTTGTCGTTCTCTATCTCTTTTTCCTTAAATCTGTCCTCTTGCCACGATATATTCCAGTTTCCTTCTTCTCACAACATGCCCAAAGAAAGTGGATTGCTCCCTTCTAATATAAGGAAAAAGATTCATTGTGCATTGGCCTCTCTCAGGGCATCCTCATTACTCTTTGTGGCTGTTCATGTTGTGTTTAACATTCTTCTTTAAAACCACAGCTGTGTGGCCTCTAATGCTACTCCCACTTATTCACTAACTGTCCATGACTCACTTCCAAAAGTTCAAAGGTAATGAACAAACTAATGAATTTAGGAAAAACTGAATTTTTAAGAGAAAAGTGGTGGAGCTGGGAGTAAAAGAAATACCTGGCTTTGCAGATGAACTTGTAAGTCTTATCCCAGTGCTTCAAAAGGTCAGACGCCACAACATCACAGACACGCACATTGTAGTACTGGAACCTCCCCTCAAAGAAGTTGTCAATCTCTTTGGTTACATTGAGAATATAGCCAATGCTGCAACAGAATGAAGGAACATTTAAGGAATAATGTTGGTACAGGAAGATGAGGAGGACTGTAGTGAAAGGTAGGTGAATAAAAAAAATGGAAAAAGGAATTTTATCAGACTAGACAAAAGAAAATTGCTTACGCTGTGGCCACAAGACCTTCGTCAGGGAAAGGAAAGAAAGTGACAGTAAAGTAAGAAACATAAGAAAATGAAGAAAAATGGATACAACCCGTTAAGACCCACACTGTGGTCTTCTAGTCAGTCTGCCCGTTAAGACCCACATTGTGGTCTTCCAGTCAGTCAGCCCGTTAAGATCCACACTGTGGCCTTCTAGTCAGTCTGCCCATTAAGACCCACATTGTGGCCTTCTATTCAGTCTGCCCGTTAAGACCCACATTGTGGCCTTCTAGTCAGTCTGCCCGTTAAGACCCACATTGTGGCCTTCTAGTCAGTCAGCCCGTTAAGACCCACACTGTGGCCTTCTAGTCAGTCTGCCCGTTAAGACCCACATTGTGGCCTTCTAGTCAGTCTACCCGTTAAGACCCACATTGTGGCCTTCTAGTCAGTCAGCCCGTTAAGACCCACACTGTGGCCTTCTAGTCAGTCTGCCCGTTAAGACCCACATTGTGGCCGTCTAGTCAGTCTGCCCGTTAAGACCCACATTGTGGCCTTCTAGTCAGTCTGCCCGTTAAGACCCACATTGTGGCCTTCTAGTCAGTCAGCCCGTTAAGACCCACACTGTGGTCTTCTAGTCAGTCAGCCCGTTAAAACCCACATTGTGGCCTTCTAGTCAGTCTGCCCGTTAAGACCCACATTGTGGCCTTCTAGTCAGTCAGAAATATTCATTATCATTTTCCTTTGTGCTCCTAACTGAGCATGGAACCACCACTACAGCTGGTCTCCTTGTAGGAATCATACACCAAGAAGTCATAGGTTCCTGCAGCAGTGGTTTCTGTGGCAATTTGTTTTACACAATGAGATTGCCAGCCTCATGCACAACCTCATATTAGTCACCTTGTACAACATGCCTGAGGGTGCTGTAGTCTTCAGAGACCACCGAGAACTTCACAGGGCAGTTAAATGGCAAATATGAGGGAAAATGTTAACTAACAGACAAAAGGAAAGTGTGAGGATCAAAGTTAACAGCCAGAAATAAAGTATGAGGAGCAAGGAAAACATATGCTGTTAAGTAACAGAGAGAAGGCAAGTGTGAGAAAATACATTTGCTAACAGACAATAAATGAATGTACAATATATGCTGCAATGTTAATAAGTACATAGAAAGAGAACATGAGGAGCAATGTTAACTAATAAACAGAAAGAGAATATGAGGAACAATGCTAACTAATAAACAGAAAGAGAATATGAGGAACAATGTTAACTAATAAACAGAAAGAAAATATGAGGAACAATGTTAACTAATAAACAGAAAGAGAATATGAGGAACAATGTTAACTAATAAACAGAAAGAAAATATGAGCAGCAATGTTAACTAACAGACAGAAAGAAAATATGAGCAGCAATGTTAACTAACAGACAGAAAGAAAATATGAGCAGCAATGTTAACTAACAGACAGAAAGAAAATATGAGCAGCAATGTTAACTAACAGACAGAAAGAAAATATGAGCAGCAATGTTAACTAACAGACAGAAAGAAAATATGAGCAGCAATGTTAACTAACAGACAGAAAGAAAATATGAGCAGCAATGTTAACTAACAGACAGAAGGTAAATAAGGAACAAAGTTTATATGCGACTTTACAGTCTTTATAGCTTTGTGTACACGAGCTTCCCAAGGAGCATAGGCCTTCAACAAACACAAGCCAAGTCTTCCTGTTGCGTGCGATTGGCTCAATTTCTTTCCATGTTTTCCTCATCATTTTCATTTCTGTCTCCAGTTTGCTTCCCCGTGTATTTTTCCGTCTACGTGCGCCTCTCTTACCCTGGGGGTTCAAAAAATAGGACTGCCTTGTAATGCTATCAACAGGTTTCCCCAGTTGTCCTATCTATCGCCAGTGTCTTCTTCTCATCTCTTGTTCCACCTGTCATCAGTTCCAAATTGGCAACAATTCAATCATTCTATTCTATGTAAGTCATGCTTGGGATTCCAGGAAAGGAAGAAGCAAGACTGGATAACACCAGAAACATTAAACACCATAACACTGAGAAAGGAAATGAAAAGAAAGAAAACAGAAGCGAAGTCCCCCAGGTTAAAGCAACTATATAGCGAACAGTACAGTCAGCTGGAAAAGGAAGTTAAACGCCAAACCCGAGCCAACAAAAGGAATTTCCTAGACGATCTTGCAAGACAGGCAGAAGAGGCAGCACTGAGAAATGAACAAAGCACAGTATACAAAATAACTAAATTCATCAGCGGAAAACGAGGTGCAAACAATATTACATTAGTAAGAGATAAGCAAGGAAATCTCATCACGACAGCAGAGGGACAGGAAACAAGATGGGCAGAGCACTTCAGAGAAACTCTGAACAAGGAACCACTAGAGACACAATTGAATGTTCCTGAGGCTGAAAACGATCTAGATGTAAATACAGACATTCCACGAAAAGAAGAAATCATCACAGCAATCAAAGGGTTAAAGAACGGAAAAGCTCCTGGCCATGATAACTTAAATGCAGAGCTATTTAAGACAGACCCTGAGCTAGCAGCAGAACTATTAGAACCACTATTTGCACAAGTCTGGAAAACAGAGACAACACCATCAGAGTGGAACAAAGGAATAATTGTCAAATTGCCCAAGAAGGGAGATCTTGCAGACTGCAATAATTGGAGAGGAATCACTCTTCTCTCAGTTCCCAGCAAAATACTAGGCAGGATAATTATACAGAGAATTTCAAAAGCAGTAGACCACAAACTGAGGAAAGAACAAGCAGGATTTAGAAAGAACAGAAGATGTGTAGATCATATATTCACTCTCAGGAACATTATAGAGCAGTGCTCAGAATGGCAAAGACAGCTGTACATTAATTTTGTTGATTTTGAAAAGGCTTTTGACAGCATACATAGGGACAGTTTATGGAAAATACTGAGGGCTTATGGAATTCCAAGTTTCATAGTGTCAATCATAAAAAGCCTCTATGCCAACTTTACGTGTAGTGTTGGGCAGAGCAACCTAACCTTTGAGGTGAAGACAGGAGTATGACAGGGATGCCCCTTATCAACCACTCTATTTTTAACAGTCATAGACTGGGTGATGCGCCAGACAACAGAGGGCAGTCCAAGAGGAATAAGATGGACTACATTTTCTACATTGGAAGATCTGGAATATGCAGATGACATTGCACTACCAGCACATTCACATCAACACATCCAGGAAAAAACGGATAGACTTAATAAGTTTAGCCAGCAGGTGGGCTTGAACATCAATTTAAAGAAGTCAGAGGTCATGACGCTCAATGTGAGCAACCCTGAGCCCATGTCAGTAAGGAATCAGCAACTGGTACAGACAGACACCTTCACATACCTAGGATGCATAGTAACACCAGACGGCAGAGCAGGCAAAGACATCAACAACAGAATGAACAAAACAAGAACAGCCTTTTTTAGCCTAAACAACATCTGGAAGTCCTCTCAATACAGCATTTTGAGTTGCACCTAGCTCACACCGCTTGAGCAGATGCCCTCTAGCTAGCCAAGTTGCATCAAAGCTGACAGTAATATCAATGACTTTTTTATTAATGGTACGATGCTGACTCTTAGCATGTTCAGCTCGGACGATGCTGACGGCACGTTGAAATACTGTAGAGTTGCGCATGTATCCAAATGATCAAAAATTTGATCTGCATATTTATGGAATGTTTTTTGGTGCAGTCCAGGGAGTCTAAGTTCTCACAGAAGAGATTGAAAGTAGATGGGCCCATTCCAGACATGAGGGCACAAAGAACAGCAGATTTGTTGATTGCATGTCCCTGGGGGATGTGGCCTTCTGGTTCCCTCTCGGATGTGTACGTTCCAGAAATTGCTTTTTCACATGTGTCGCACACAACTTCCAGGAAGAGGGAGAAACCCTTTGACTTGGTGTTGTCAGTTCTTGTGTGTAATGTGCTCTGCTTGCACACGTTGCAATACACATTGCTGAGAATATTGTTGATAAAAGAAATGTCCACAATGTTTCTGTACGTAGGTTTAGATTGAGCAGAGACAGTGTTATGAGAAGCACAATTCTTGCTCGCGCTCAAGTTCATTTTTATATCAGATCGACTTGGGCCAGCGGTGAAAGGCATTATTGGATCAGCGATTTGAACTATAGGCCTATCGGATACTGGTATGCAGACATACATTGATGATAGGCCTTCATCAGGTTGGTTATCATTCACCGCTGATTTGGTCGTAACATTGCTGGAAATTACATACTTTTGACGTGCTCTAGCGTCAGAAAGTTGCTTTGCTTTCTTACCTTTTCTTCCCATATTGAAGTAATAGAACACAATTTAATGAGATTTCGACTGTAATCAAGAGAAAAATGTTGTATCACGTTCAATGTAACAAAGTTATTTGTTTACGGGCGGAAGTACCTGTCGCTATGTTCTGAATTTGCGACAAAGCAGCGCGTTGTTATGACCAATCAGAAAGATAAACACCAATGCCTCATGAATGGGCCTTGACTGAGAGAATGGGGTCACTGCATGACCTCCCCTTATAAGGAAGTTAGCTTAAAACGATGGAAAATTTTGAATGCCAAATCACGCAGAGGTATGTGAAATAAAGGTTTCGAATTTCCTATAATCCGGGAGACAAAGAAATTCCCTTTTCGGTGATACTAAATACTTTGCGATGTGCTCAGCGTAACAAAGGTATTATTGAGAGACAAATCATGCATTTTCTGCACAAATTTGCAAATCATAGCTTGGGGGTAGTGCTGAAAATATGCCTTTTGACTCATCAAATGCATTTTTTATGTCATAAAACCTTGCTCAATCGATTCCTCCATGATTATTTGATAAAATAAGCTCAAAAGTAAAAAATCAATAAAAACCTAAAACCGATTTTCACTGCCATGGATGCCCTTAAGGTTTTAATAGTATCCCTAGCTTCATCTTCTACCTAGGACTACTGATTAGATGTTACTGTAGGTCTAGTTTTATTGCTTTTTTTATCAGCCAAAATAGGACTATGCCCACTCATCAACTAAATCTAATGTGTCTAGCTTTTCTGCACCGATTCCATTATTTGACAACAAACTGTGACTACCAAACAACCATCGTCAATGTCAGCAATGTTTCTAAGTAGTTTGACACAATTATTCGCATAGGAGTCTTAGAAAATGTAAATATAAAGAGTGACATATTTCTGTAGCAATAACAATGAAAAATACAAACATGCGAATCGTCACACAAATTGTAATAATAACATCAAAACACGCACGTGCCGCTTAACTACACTCAAATTAGTTGTTTCAATAGTAGCAGAAACCATTCTACGAGTTTTAAAATATGAACTGCATTAAACAGGTGATTTTTAGGGTTTATTTGTGATAAACTAAAAACAACGCTCTGAGAATTGCGGTGGCACGGCAGTTACAATTTTGCAACGCTCTGAGCGTTGTTCCGAAGTCAAAGAGTTAATCAAGAGTCACTTTCTACAGTGAAAGAAGACTCAATAAATATCTGATATAGACAAACTTACCCTTTTTCAATGAGCTCTTCTAAATTAGAAGCATTAAATTCTGATCCTAAATACAGGAAGTCTAAAATTTTGGATGGTTTATCCATTTGTCCGACAATTCTCATCACTTCTTCATCAAAGTAACGTTTGTATTCTGTCAGGGATATGTGTATTCTCTGCTCAACTGCATCTCTCAACTGTACAAATAAAAAATAATTCATTTTTATCAAGAAAAGATGAAAAGAAGTGAACATTCAGCGTCATTAATCAATTTGGTTACAACGGCAGCAAGTGTTGTATGCAATCAATTTCTGTAGGGATGGGATGTTTAAAAATTAATTAATCGATTAATTGGTTAACATTTTTTAAACCAATTAATTGATAAAACAAATTTTAATTGATTATTCCATTTTTAGCAATGTTTATGTTTTTTGCTTAAACGCAAGAGCATTTGCTGTGTTAGAGGTTAGTGATATGGAATTTAGCAAGTTTGGTCAATAATAATAAATTGTTTGGTTGCAACTTTTCTGTATTTTCATTATATTTTCATTATATTTTCATAACAATGTTGCCTTATAACAAGTTTAATTTGTTTTAAGGACTATCTTCACTGCACACAGACAACTCCATCAGTGCTCTGATCTCCTCCCCTAGATCACACAAGGAGGTTCTCAGCACAGTGCACAAACTCTGTAGCACTGGCAAGAATACCAATGTGTGCATATAGGAATCACACATTCTATAAAATACATCTGGTGGGTAGGTTTCAAATTTTTCAAATTTGTCCAGGGCGGCAGCCTTATAGCCTACTCTTTACAATTTCCAACTGCCGTGGGATTTTTAACGTGTGCAACTTGCAGACAGGACCTCCTATTTTTCCCACCTTCTTATAACAAGTAAAATAAATAAAGTCCTTAGTGATCTCCTACCCCCCACCCCCCCCCCCCCCCACCCTCCCCCCCCATGTTATTTATAATTTCTCAAATTGTTTGAAACTGATCGATTAATCTTTGATTAAAGAAATTTGATTAATTGATTATCATTTCTTAAATAGATCTAAGCCCTAAATTTCTGGTTTGTTCCATTTTCTTTAGCAGTCATCATGTTGTTTCAAAAGCATCTGCTTTGTCTTCTACAGGCACAATGCAGATTAACTGTTTAGATATTGACAGCATGAGTGAGGGTCAGGATACAGGATGAAAGACAAAGGGTGAGATGTCAGACAGGCCTCTGTGCACGATTTTCAAGCCTTTCAAAATGAAATTAATTCGTTCACTCAATACAGTCAAGATATGACTACACGCTTGTCTTAAATTCTGACATTTTTTGTTTTCTTTATTTTTTTCATTTTAGAATTTACAAGCTGCAGTTTAAATTATTTTTAAATATCCTTATATCAAATTTAAACACAGTGACAGCAGAAATCAAGGGAAACTATTGTGGTTTTACTTCATACATTCATAGCATTTTAACACAATTACGACTATCAATGCCCTACGTAGTTCCCAGGGGTCTGTGAAGAAACTAAGAAAATAATAGGACTACTGTGCCCTCAGGCATGTCATACATGGTAACTAATATGAGGTTGTATATGAGGCTAGCAACCTCATCATGTCATACATGGTAACTAATATGAGGTTGTGTATGAGGCTAGCAACCTCATCATGTCATACATGGTAACTAATATGAGGTTGTATATGAGGCTAGCAACCTCATGTCATACATGGTAACTAATATGAGGTTGTATATGAGGCTAGCAACCTCATCATGTTATACATGGTAACTAATATGAGGTTGTATATGAGGCTAGCAACCTCATGTCATACATGGTAACTAATATGAGGTTGTATATGAGGCTAGCAACCTCATCATGTCATACATGGTAACTAATATGAGGTTGTATATGAGGCTAGCAACCTCATCATGTCATACATGGTAACTAATATGAGGTTGTGTATGAGGCTAGCAACCTCATCATGTTATACATGGTAACTAATATGAGGTTGTATATGAGGCTAGCAACCTCATGTCATACATGGTAACTAATATGAGGTTGTATATGAGGCTAGCAACCTCATCATGTCATACATGGTAACTAATATGAGGTTGTATATGAGGCTAGCAACCTCATCATGTCATACATGGTAACTAATATGAGGTTGTGTATGAGGCTAGCAACCTCATCATGTCATACATGGTAACTAATATGAGGTTGTATATGAGGCTAGCAACCTCATCATGTAAAACAAATTGCCAAAGAGACCATCACTACAGGGGCATGTGAATGTTTGGTGCAGGCTTCCTTCAAGAGGACCAGCAACGATGGTGGCTCCATGCTCCATAAAGGATATAAAATGTAAACACAGCAACAGTAGAGATCAAGGAAAATGTGGCTTTACTTCATCCAGTCACAGTATTTAACACAATTACTACTATCAATGTAGGCAATCCTCTTCCTCATCCATTGCTCTAAGAGGCTTCAAATGTGTCAGCAATACGAACGAACAAGGGGCTCGGCTACTCACCATTATAGTTGTAACCTGATCCAGGTCAAAAGTCAGCATTACTTCTTTCAGCGTCTGGCTTATGTCAAGTTTAATTTTCTCACTCTTACTGCTAAAGAAGAAACATTAGATTTTTTTTAAAAATTGCTTGGAAAAAAAAGCACCTACATATCTCCAAAGAAAAAAAAAGAAAAACAAAAGCCTAGCATTCACAACACTAAAGGAAATATGAAAACATCATGCTTATTACATGAGAAAGTGTTATTACATGGCATAAAGGTTAAAGATGGGTTTACTTTGGTTTTAACGACTATCTTCATTTCACACGGAAAAATTCCATCCATGCTCCAATCTCTTCCCCTAGATCAGTGCTCCGCAACCGGTGTGCCACTGATGTCTGCCTGGTGTGCCTTGATGGAATACACCATATTATGGCATACAAAATTATGTGATGGTAAAATGTTATGAAAGAATCCAACATGTACACTTTTACAAATAATAAGTTAAGTTATCATCATCCACCAATCAATCAGACACAAATTATAGAGCGTTATCCTATGATTGCATCTAATTTTAAAATATTTTCCTCATTTAAATATTGTAGTGCCATGGAATTTTGAACGCCACTCTAAGTGTGCCGCAAAGTGAAAAAGGTTGCGTAGCACAGCCTTAGATGACACAATAAAGATGGGTTAAAGGTTAAAAATGAAATGGTACATCAGTTTTATAGAGACATAAGAATATGGACAGAACAAAAAACTGCAACAGCTTACAGAACCATACGTCTTATCTGGAAAATATACGTCCTTTTGAGGAGCTCTACTCCTAAAATTCCATCATCAGACACAGCAAGAAATGGTAAACACTTACAATACAATAAATTATGAAAACAACTAAAACTGGTTACAGAGATAAACATTCACAATAAAAAAAATATCTTGAAAATAGAATGACTACACGCAGTAAAGACCACAAAAACTTTAATATTTGGACAAAAGACCTAATTAAACTAATGTATTCATGTTTAAGTTGAATGCAGCATGCCTTCCCAAGCTGAGATAAAATCCTACTCAACAAGTTTGGAAATGTCTAAAGTTGTTATAAAACTTTTAGACTAGATACAAACATCTAGACCAGTGCTTCTTAACCTTTTATAGGCCTCGCACCCCTTTTAAAGCATCTTGAGAAGCTTCGCACCCCTTTTAAAGCACACTAAAGAGTCTTGCACCCCTTTTAAAGCACACCTTATAAGAAGTCTAGCACTCCTTTACAGCACCTTAAGAGGCCTTGCACCCCTTATAAAGCATCTTAAGAGCCTCGCACCCCTTTTAAAGCATGTTAAGAAGTCCCGCACCCCTTTACGGCACCTTAACTCTTAGTATCCGGCTGGCCTTTCTAGAAGGCCGATGGTCATTCGCCATTTTACGGCCGGCCTTCTAGAGCGACCGTAGTCGGTTTAGACAGTTTCCATGTCAATAGCGAAAGATTTAACATTATTTACATACTTTTCTTCCCATCTTCTTCTTCTTCCGTCCTTAGCCACCGACCGTCAAAGCAGTCAGTGGCCATTACGCCTAGTGGCGTCTTAGGGCAACAGCAGATAGGTTTTCTTTGCCATTGTTTCCCATCACGCCTATTGGCGTCTTTAGGGCAATGGCAAATCAATCCATCTGCTGTTGTTTCCGTAATCGAAGTGACTGGCAAACGGGTGATCAGCCCGTTGGTTTTTCTTCCCATAAAAGAGTTCTAATGCCATTTCCGGTAAACCGCATGTTTGAAAATATTTTTGAATACTCAAATTTGTGTGAAATATTGATCGATTTTGATTACATTTAGCAGGGTTCATTAGTCAAAAAAAAATATTTTTTTTCTGTCTGAGAATGGCTTTGTGTTCAAATGGTCGTTCGAAAAGATTATCAGCTGAACATGCATCACAGCTTATTAAATCATGGATTGATAATGACAGCGATGAGTTCTCGAGCACGGATAGTTCAGATGACACTGAATTTAGCGATACACTAGCAGATTCTGAGGACAAGGGGGCGTGTCCCTTGGGTGGACCTAGTTATAGAACTGGTAGGGGATTGCTAAAAAGGAAAGGTAAATGCCATAAAAACGAAAGAGAAGATAGATCTAGATCACAGCTGAGATCGGTAATCACTGAATCTGGCAATGCAGAGCTTCAGAACGACAAAATTATTGAACAGGAGGTTGAATGGAATGAATGCTCGCACCCTATTATCTTCTAGCACGCAAGAAAAAGATAAGAGTACGTTGTGTGAAAATGTTTACAAAATTTGACTAAGCTTCGATAATGTCAATACTCTATTTTGAATAAATTAGTAGAGTTCTGAGTATTATGTATTCTGGGTGTTTATGATGATTCACTTATAAAATATCTGGCATGTCTCGCACCTCTGAGTGTTTATGATGATTCACTTATAAAATATCTGGCATGCCTCGCACCCCTAAAAGGTGGGTCTTGCACCCCCAGGGGGTTCATGCACCCTTGGTTAAGAAGCACTGGTCTAGACAGTCACATCCCAACATTAACTATGAAAACATTCAAACTGGATTTTTAAAAACCTGCGGACATTCGCATTAGAAAATTTTAAATAAAAATATTACAACTGGATACAAAGATTGGGACATTCACAGCATAGGACATACTATAAAAGATTGGGACATTCACAGCAGAGGACCTAATATAAAATAGCCCATTGGAAACAATGATTTGTCATTTTACAGCACACAAAATTTATTATCAAAAGATCTAAAGCGGCTACAGACATCATTTTCCTTTTCGTCCCTAATAGAGCATGAAGACACCACTGCAGACGGTCTCGTTGCTGGAAACCTGCACCAAACATTCATGTGCTCTGGCAGGAACATTGAAATAAATAAATAGAGAAATCAGAGGCCTATGAACAGTAAATAAATAAATAATACATAGAAATGAGTATGTTGCACGTATAAATGGGTATGTTGCAGGCACTCGTAAGAAATAAAGAAGTAGAAAACTAGACAACAAAAAAGCAACAGTAGTGATAGCTTTACTGGAGACTCAAATCCAGGACCATTCAAACTGCCCCCTCTGACTCACTACGGGAGTAAATTGTGATTAACCACACTGCCAGCTAAGCACCACAAAAATAATGCTTTGTGGACAGTGGTCATTACCACGACCATCCCACATAATTATGGAACATTGGACACAGGAACTACCCACATTTTAAACAAATTATCTTCTTATAGATATCTGAAGCAGCATAATATACTGGTACATGCTTATATTAAAATATATATTCTCAATGTATACACAGAAAAGCAGGTATACCTACTTGCAGTAAGCAGGCATACCTACTTGCAGTATGCACCAACTATGACAAACCAGGATGATGTCAAGGATAAGTTTTATGAAGAACTACATACAGTCATTGCATCAGTTCCCAAAGCAGATAAGCTTATTATTCTTGGTGACTTTAATGCAAGAGTAGGCTCAGATAACATCTCCTGGAATGGCACTATCGGAAAGTACGGCGTGGGTCGCTGTAACAGCAATGGACTTCTTCTCCTCCAGACTTGCGCAGAACATAACCTCCTTGTCACCAACACCATTTTTCGACTTCCTATCCGCAACAGGACCTCCTGGATGCACCCTCGCTCGAAGCATTGGCACCTAATTGACTATGTAATCATTAGGAAGAAGGACAGGCAAGATGTCCGGGTGACCAAGTCCATGTGTGGTGCCGAATGCTGGACTGATCATCGCCTCATTGTGTCTAAACTTAAAATTCGTATCCAACCTGCCAGGCGCCCTCAGGGAAAGAAAACTCAAAAAAGGCTGGATATTACCAAACTAAAGAAGACAAAAATTAAACAGTCATTCACTGACACCCTAGAAGACCGTCTCAAATCTATCTCGTTAGACGGCCAAAGTGCGGAAACAAATTGGACAGCCCTAAGCGAGCAGATCTACAACACTGCTACAGAGGTCCTGGGTCCCGCCATCAAGAAACAAAATGACTGGTTTGATGAGAACTCAGATGATATAAAGAAGATGTTGGCTGAGAAACACCATCTCCATAAAGCATATTTAAATGATCCAAAATCTACATCCAAGAAAGACGCTTTCAACAACATGCGTAGAATCGTCCAACATAAACTACGCCAGATGCGGGATTCATGGCTGAGTAATAAAGCAGATGAGCTCCAAGGCTTTGCTGACAGCCATGACTTGAAAAATTTTTACCATGCACTCAAAGCGGTCTATGGTCCAACATCATCAGTATCATTTCCCCTCCTTAATGCAGATGGAAAAACACTAATTACAGACAAGGAAAAAATTCTCCAACGCTGGGTCGAACACTTTAATAATATTCTGAACCAGCCATCATCTATTAACGATGAAGCCATCAACCGACTGCCCCAAATTCCTATAAATGAAGCACTAGATGATATACCGACTTTTAAGGAGACCCAAAAAGCGATTCGTCAACTTTCTAGTGGAAAGGCCCCCGGCTCCGATTCAATTCCTGTTGAGGTCTATAAAGATGGCGGTACAGTTCCAGCAAATGTGGCAGAGTGAAACCATCCCACACAATCTCAAGGATGCGTCAATTATACATCTTTATAAACGTAAAGGTAATCGCCAAGGCTGTAACAATCATCGAGGCATCTCACTACTATCAATCGCTGGGAAGATATTTGCCAGAATCCTTCTTAATCGCCTTACGGCTCTATTTGACAAAGGTCTTCTACCTGAAAGCCAGTGTGGATTCCGGAAAGAACGTGGAACCACCGATATGGTGTTCGCTGCAAGACAGCTTCAAGAAAAATGCCAAGAACAGCACTGTGACCTGTACACAGCTTTCATCGACTTGACAAAGGCGTTCGACACGGTCAGTAGAGAGGGTCTATGGAAGATCATGGCAAAATACGGCTGCCCAAAGAAATTTATCTCAATAGTGCAGCAGCTGCATGATGGAATGCAGGCTAGAGTTCAGGAAAACGGTGAGCTATCGGAGCCTTTCCCAGTCTCAAATGGAGTTAAACAAGGGTGTGTACTTGCACCGACTCTTTTCAGTATCATGTTTTCTGCTATGCTGACTGATGCTTTCAGAGACGGGGACACAGGAATCGACATCAGATATCGTATTGATGGAAAATTGTTTAACCTTAGGAGGCTTCAAGCAAAAACCAAGGTCAAATCACACACCATCAGGGATCTTCTGTTTGCTGACGATTGTGCCCTCAGTGCTGGCTCAGAGGCTGATCTGCAGCGTAGCGTTGATAGATTCTCCGAAGCCTGCTCCAACTTTGGGCTTACCATCAACACGGGGAAAACAGAAATCATGTACCAACCAGCTCCTGGCACAATTTATACTGAGCCAGTCATCAAGGTAAATGGTGAGAAACTGAATGTTGTGAACAGGTTCACATACCTTGGTAGTACACTATCCCAGAACATCGTCATTGATGATGAGGTGAACACCAGGATCTCCAAAGCCAGCAGCACATTTGGCAGACTATACACCAACGTTTGGCATCGAAGTGGCATTAGTCTACAGACAAAGCTGAAGGTATACAGAGCTGCGGTGCTTCCAGTGCTGCTTTATGCATGTGAAACATGGACTGTATACAGGCGCCACGTAAAAAAGCTCAACCACTTCCATACAGTCTGTCTCAGGAAGATAATGAACATCAAATGGCAAGACAAGATCCCGGATACCGCCGTTCTTGACAGAGCTGGTATCCCTATCATTCATAACCCTCCACTCCCAAAGGAGCATAGGCCTTCAACAAACACATGCCAAGTCCTCCTGTCCCGTGCCATCATCTCAAGTTCTTTCCACGTTCTCCTCATCATTTTCACCTCTGTTTCCAACTCTCTTAACCATGTACTTCTTGGTCTTCCTCTGCCTCTCTTGCCCTGGGGGTTCCAGAACAAGGACTGCCTTGTAATGCTATCAACAGGTTTCCTCAGTGTGTGTCCTATCCATCGCCATCGTCTTCTTCTCATCTCTTGTTCCACTGGCACTTGTCTAGTTCTTGTCATCAGTTCCACGTTGGTAACCTTGTCATACCATTTTAATCCCTCTATTCTACGCAAGCACCCATTTATGAAAGTCTGTAGCTTTTTGGTTGTTGTCTTTGTTGTTCTCCATGTCTCCGAGCCATACAATAGGACTGACTTCACATTTGAGTTGAAGATTCTTATTTTCGTGTTGGATCCGATTTCTCTTGATCTCCATATATTTCCCAATGCAATGAAAGCTCCTCTTGCCTTTTGTATTCTTATTTTGATATCGCTGTCTGTCCCTCCAACTTTGTCTATATTACTGCCAAGATATGTGTATGATTCTACATCTTGAATTGGTGTTTCTTCAAGTTCAACCCTGTTATCATTACCTGCATTTATTCTCATTATTTTTGTCTTTTCCCTGTGTATTTTCAGACCCAATTGCTGTGACCTCTCATCGAGTGTTTTCAATTTGTCCTGCATCTGATTACGGTTATGGGACAGAAGAGCCAAGTCATCAGCAAAATCCAGATCATCCAACTGCTTAGTCAGAGTCCACTGGATTCCATTTCTGTTGTGTGTTGTCGATGATCTCATAACCCAATCTATTGCCAGCAAGAAAAGAAATGGAGACAAGAGGCATCCCTGTCGCACTCCTGTTCTTATCCCAAACGGTTCTGTAAGCTGTCCTTCGTGAAGAACTCTGCATGTCATGTCTTCATATGTTTTCTTTATTAAATTAATGATCTTCAGGGGAACTCCATAATGCCTCATCAATTTCCAAAGTGATTCTCTGTCTACACTGTCAAATGCCTTTTCGTAGTCCACAAATCCGATGTATAGTGGTGAATTCCATTCCAGACTTTGTTCAACTATTATTCTCAAAGTGGCTATCTGGTCTGTACATGATCTGTTTTGTCGAAAACCTGCTTGTTCATCTCTCAGTTTCTTGTCTATGGACTCTTTTAATCTCTCAAGGATAATCCTGTTTAATACTTTTCCTGGCACTGATAGTAACATTATTCCTCTATAATTTGTGCACTCTTGTAAATTTCCCTTCTTAGGCAACTTAACCAGATATCCTTCCTTCCATTCTGCTGGTATCTCTTCCTTTTCCCAGACTTTACCAAGTAATTTATATAACATCTCTGTAGCCGTGTCGATATCTGCTTTGATGGCCTCTGCTGGAATGCCATCAGGTCCAGACGCTTTTCCCTCTCTTAGAAGCTTTATGGCTTTCTTTATTTCTTCCTTCGTTGGTCTTTCACCGTTAATTTGTAGCTCTTCTTCTGCTGGCTGGATGTCCGGCGGGTTTTGTGGAGCTGGTCTATTGAGAAGGTCCCCAAAATATTCTGTTCACCTCTTCATTTGCTCTTGTATATTGCTGCGCAGTTTCCCATTCTTGTCTTTTATGAGGCAACTTGTTTGCTTGTATTTCCCTGTTAGCTTCTTTGTGCTGCTATACAGTTCTCTCATATTTCCTTTGGCTGCAGCATCTTCTGCCTCTCTTGCCAACTCCTCAATATACTTCCTCTTGTCTCTTTTGATACTTCTTTTTACTTCTTTGTTTGCTTCTGTGTACACTTCTTGAGCCTTGGCTTTGGAGCTTCTAGTTTTGCTTGTGTTTAACTCTGCTTTCTTGTTTTTTCTGTCTTTTATCTTATTGATGGTTTCTGTTGTTATCCATGCTTTTTGTTGTCTTTCCCTTTTCCCCAGTATTTCTTCACATGTCTCCTTCCATACTGTTTTGACCTGCTGCCAATAGTCTTCTGTATTCTCTACATCTTCCAGCTGTTGGAGCACTTGGAATTTGTTGGATACTGTGACCGCAAATTTGTCTCTTGTTTCTTGATTTCTTAGCTGTCCTACATTAAACTGTTGTCTATAATTTTGCATTGTTGCATATCTCTTGAGTTTCATTTTTACTTTGGCTATCAGAAGATGGTGATCTGATGCCACATCTGCTCCTCTATATACCTTTACATCCTGCAATGATGATCTAAACTTCTTGTTTATGCATATATGATCTATCTGATTTTCTGTTCTATGGTCTGGTGATATCCATGTTGCCTTGTGTATTCTCTTATGTGGAAACATGCTTCCTCCTATAGCCAGTTGATATGAAGCACAGAAGTTTGCGAATAGCTCTCCATTTTCATTCATTACTCCTAGCCCATGTTTTCCCATGACTTCTTCGAATCCAGTGTTGACTGTACCTATCTTTGCATTCATGTCACCCATCAAAATTGTGATGTCTCTTCTTTTTACTTTATCCATAATTTCCTGTAGTTTAGTATAAAATGCTTCTTTCACAGACTCTTCTTTGTCATTAGTTGGTGCATAACATTGGATGACATTTACATGAATTTTCTTTTTAGCTGTTTTGAAAGAAGCTGTTATTATTCTGGGTCCAACAGCTTCCCATTCAATTAGTGCTTCCTGTGCTTCTTTAGATAACATAAGAGCTACCCCTTCACTGTGGTGTGAACTTTCGTCTTCATGTCCTGAGGACAGCACCAATTCACCTGTGATGAGTTTCTTCCTGTCTACCCCCTTCCACTTTGTTTCACACATTCCCAGAACCTCGATTTTGTATTCCCTCATTTCTGCTGCTACTTGCGCCACTTTCCCTTGTTCGTTTAATGTCCGAACATTCCAGGTGCCAAATCTGGAAGTTCTCCTAGAAGAAAGAAGGTTAGTCAGCAACACAGACTCCTTTCGGCTTTCTCTGTGTTGCATCATACGCCTCCCCGCGAGAGGACCTTCCCCTGTCTTGGATGGCTGTGTTTTATTTTCTTTATTTGACTTGTCCATATTTGTTGAAGTTTTTTGTGGTTTAAATTTTTTTACAGGATGGTGTAACCGGCCCCATGCCCAACCCTCCTTAGTCGCTTTTTACGACATGCTTGGTAGGGGACAGTGTTACTATTCTTTGCTCCCCTTTCGGGCCCCGGTAACACACGGGTGGGTACCTGGTATCCCTAGCATCGATACTATTCTGATGCAGTCACAGATTCGCTGGGCAGGTCATGTAGTCTGCATGCCAGACCATCGACTGCCAAAGATACTCTTTTATGGTGAGATGCAGAAGGGTAGATGCTCCCATGGTGGCCAGAAAAAGCGCTTCAAAGACACGCTTAAGGCTTCATTAAAAACCTTTGACATAAACCCAGACACATGGGAAGCTGCTGCGCAAGACCGAACTGCCTGGCGCACATCTCTTCGTAAAGGTGCAGTGGCATGCGAATCTTCCAGAAGAGCAGCAGCGGAACAGCGGAGACAAGCTAGAAAAGATCGTGAAATAAAACCTTCACATGAAGCAAACATTCCCTGCCCACACTGTCCAAGATCCTTCCAGGCCCGCATCGGGCTCATCAGTCACCTTCGTACTCATAGACTATCCTAACATCCTAATAATTGGATGAACAGAGTGGTCTTCATCACCTGTGATGGACGAACAACAAAAACAACAGGAGTGGAAAAGAGAAGTAATGTAAAAGATGAGGAGAGACATGGAGTAGTTACACCGTGATGAGCTGAAAGATGGTGATACAAGTGGAGTTATACAGAGTGACATGCCATCACTGATCTACAAAACTAAAGGTTGAAAGGGCAATGGTTTATTTATTGGAACTTACTCATTTGCTTTTATTGAAAGACTTGATGGAGCAAACACTTCAAGACCTTCTACATTCCTGAAAGGTAATAAATAACAAAATTATCAGACAACAAGGATGGGACAAAATGAGATCATAATAATTTCATTTTTGTTCTGCTCATATCATGCATGTAGATTAATTAAAACTTATATATATATATATATCAGTAAAGCTATGAATAAAAAATATAATACTAAATAGAATTCAGCCTCACTTAGTTCCTGGGGGTTTCTGAGGTCACAATAAAAGAGCAGGACTAAAACTCCCTCAGACATGTCATTTGAAGCAACTAATTTGAGGCTGTGTATGGTATTGACAACCTAATTATGTCTAGAAGCACACTTCAGATGTTCCTGCGGTAACAATTTTTATAGCAACTTGTTTTACTTGAAAACGCCAATCCACTGCACATCCTCGTTTAAGCTGCCTCGAGCAATATGCCTGAGAGAGCAGGGGTCAAAATTATTTTTATTTGTCTTAACAGTGACCCCAATAAACAACACTAGAGTTAAGTAAGACATGAAGAAAAGATAGTATAACAGAAATAAAGAATGACAGACATAACTGATGCTAGGCATAAAAAAAAAAAGCTGCAGACATGAAATAATTGGAATCCTGTTATGACCAGATTTTCATTAACATCATTACCCCTCAGCAGCATTGACCTTCAACAAACGTATGCCAGTCTTCATGTCCCATGCCAAAAGCTCAAGGTTTTCCATGTCTTTTTTATCCATTTTATTTCTGTCTCCAGTTCTCTTCTCCATGTTTTTTGGTCTCCATTTACCTCTATTACTGTGAGGATTTCCAGAACAAGGACTACCTTGCACTGCTATCAGTAGGCTTCCTCAATGTCCCCACCTAGTTTTGCACAGTCTTAGGATATCAATCTTGCAGTCTTTTATTTCTGCTGTCACCTGTTCAGTTTTCCCTTGTTTGTTTGATGTAGAAACATTCCAAGTGCCAAATCTGGAGACCAAGTGACAAATCTGGAGACCTTCCTAGAACAACAAAAAAACAAGGTGAATCAGCAACCCAGACTTCTTTCAGCTTTCTCCTGATTGCATCATGAACCTCCTTACCAGAGGAACTTCTTCTGCCTTTGATGCCTGAGCTGAATTATTTTCTTGTCAATGTGTCCATACTGTTGTTGAAGTTTTTGTGGCTGAAAGTTTCTACTGGATGGAGTAGCCACCAGATAATGCACTCAAGCAAACTTTGATTGACAGTACTAATGCTAAAAGATGCTGAACATACCACTGACACATGCTGGCAGAGTGCCTGTTGTCAATACGTGATCTGTAATAGCCAATCCAAGTGTGAGTAAGGCCTTCAGGTATATACTTCATGTCCTCAGCAGTTCGAAGAGCTTTATAAAGACTTTGTATTGCTGACCTGAAATTCATAATGAAAAAGGATGTAAATCGTGCACTTTAAAACACTAGGATGTGAAGGTATATTCCAGTAAATTGATGAAAAGTATCATTATAAAATTTAACTGTTATATTTATATATAAAATGTATTGTTATATACTAAAATTTAATACGCTTCTCTTATCTGCATAACTATATACATTCTAATGAGCTATAGTCACATTTACATGACCTAATACAATTCAAACTAAAGTGATGCTAGACCATGGTTTGGCCATGTCTGCAGAATGGGAGAAGATCGGCTACCACGACAAGCATGGGAAACAAAGAGCCAGGGATCCAGACCCCCAGGACGACCCAGAGTCCGCTGGGAGGACAAAATTAGACAATCTTTGAAGGACCGAGGACTAGAATGGAACCAGGCCAGGAGGAAGACAGCCGATAGGATAGTCTGGCGCTCTCTCTTCCAAACCTCTACACCTCACGGTAGAAGGGGAACGACTAAGTAAGTAAGTGATGCTAGACCATACATGAAGTTATAATCAGAATTCAACAATTCTGTAGTAATTTATCATTCATTATCCTTTAGCTCCTCAAGCCTTCAAAAATTCATGCTAAGTCCCTGCTGTTCCACGCCATCAGGTCAAGGTCTTTCCATGTCTCCCTCATCCCTGTTATTTCTGTCTCCAGATCTCTTCTCCGTGTGTTTTCCAGTCTCCCTCTACATCTCTCTTACCCTGGAGATTCCAGAACAAGGACTGTCTTGTAATGCTATCAGTAGGTTTCCTCAATGTGTGTCCTATCCATTGCTAGCATCCTCTTCTCATCTCTTGTTCCACTGGCACTTGCCTAATTCTTGAAATCAGTTTCACATTAGTGATCTTGTCATACAATTTTAATCCTTTTATTCTAGGGAAGCACCCATTTATGAAAGATCCTAACTTCTTGGTTGTTTTTTTGTTTGTTTTTGCTCTCCATGGTTTCAGAGCCATACAATGGGACTGACTTGACATTAGTGAATTATCAGATTACCCTTAATTCTAAAGCATCTAAAGATCAACACAACATGGAAACAACAAACACACATTATCTATTAATTCCTTATTCCAGTGCCAACAAACACTAGCACTGATTCACAATACTATCAGCTGAGGTACAAGAGGAGAAAGAAATCTGATCTTCCCTGTGATACAAAAATGTAAAAGCCCAAAAGGAAAGTACCTGCTCTAAAGCAACAACTAAAATGTACTCACCACACTGCTTGAACAGACACTGGTTTAAAGCCACAACTAAAATGTACTCACCACATTGCTTGAACAGACACTGGTTTAAAGAGATAAGACTGTTCATCTGTACAAAGACTGAATCCCCTGAAAATGAGATGAAAATATCAAAAAGAAAGTAAATTATTGTTTAAATTGTGTTAATGTAACTATTGCACAATAGATTAACACATCAAAGTCTCTAGACTAAAATCAGAAACTTGAGAATGGCTGTAATCCACTGAGGGCTAAAGGTGGAAAGATTTATTACATGACAGCAAACAAGAATTAAAATATGCAAGAAAGTGGCCATAATAAAATTTTAAAGTTTGCCTGTGATTCAAGGTGCATCTATCACCATTTTTTACACATGCTCATCTGGGTAATCTCATGTTGATCTGTTTGACTATGTGGTACCTACCACATTTGTGTGCTCTTTGGGATGACTTGATGTTGATCGGTTTGGCCATATAGTACCTGCCACATTTATGTGCTCTTTAGAATGACTTCATGTTGATCTGTTTGGCCATGTAGTACCTGTCACATTTATGTGCTCTTTAGAATCACTTCATGTTGATCTGTTTGGCCATGTGGTACCTAGCACTCTTAGAGTCTCAGATCACACTCTCACTTCTATTAGCTTTCTTATTTGCTGTTATCAGCTAACTATTCATTCTTTTATCATTTGTTCTACTTGTGACTAGTTTTCTATTAGTCCTTCTATAGCATCCTGTTATTTCTTATATCAGTTCTTCTATAAACTGAAATGGTTTCAGTATACAGATGTCCGTTACTATCTTAGATCTTTTCCCAGGGAAAACACCATTATATTCATCTGTTCCTTCTGACACACTCTCTCTCTCTCTCTTTAGGTGCATCTTCCAGTTTTCACAGTCTTGCTTCTCCAGTCTCTAGACTTTTCCCTCTTCCTCTTTCCTTGTGGGTATTTTGTCAGCATCTAGCAAGTTATGTGAGATGATGGTTTCCCGGATATGTATGATCTATCTCTAGTTATGTTATCTGATTGGTTATTTGGTTCTATCACAAAGATCTTTATTTATGACCTTCATTAGTCTCACAGTCTTTAAAATCCTTCATTGAAACTTCCTTTCATGACCATTATTCAGTTAAGAGAGTTCTTAAGTGTTATATAGAGCCAATCCTGATATATATGGAAGTGAGTCACGAACAATCAGTAGACAAGCATAAAAATCCTTAAAGGCCACATAATAAATGGAACAGAGCTGTTTGAAGACTACAAGGATATTACTGGTTCTCCAAAAACAGCGAAACAACAGAAAGAAATTTTGAAATCTCTGCATAGGGGCTTTTTACACGTTTCCTCAGTGGGTTTGAAAGAATATAAAACACTGGCGACCCTTCTTCAAATTCTTTTGACTACATCATGTACATGATAACTCTGTAAAATCAAATGGACTAAATATGAGATCTACAACATCCCATGAAATGCTGACAAATCTAGCCATTTTGTCAATCGAACCAAAAATTGCTTTATCAGTATATTTCAATAATCACATTATTGCTGCCAAGAAAGGTGGAAATATTGTGAATGATTTCCACTTGTGTGTAGCAATTTATTTTCTTAATGCACTTGTGATTATGATAATAATGAAACTTTAGTAATAGAATAATTAAAAGGCTAAGATTTTTCTCTGAAACTTGTATTCATTTGATGACAATAAAAAAGGGATGAGCACAGTGGTAGGGGCTGCATCATAATCCCTAGCCCCCTGGCACCAAATTACTTTGTTATGCCACTGCTTTGTACAATAAAAAGATTACGGATACCATCATAATCCCTTTCCCTTTTTTGAAAGTTTAGAGCATGGAGCAACCACTGTTACTGGCTTCTTTGCAGGACGTCTGCACAAAACGTTGACATGCTCTTGTAGTGGTGGTTTCTGTAGCAAGGTGTTTTACGTGATGAGGTTGCCAGCCACATATTAGTCACCATGTGCAAGCCTGAGGGCTCAGCAGTCCTATTCTTTATTTGTCTCACCAGAGACCCCCAGGAACTACATGGGGTGCTACTGACACACAAAATTATGTCATTAATCCGTGATTCATATGGGATAGAGGAATTTACAACATTATTTATGTTAATCCAAAAAAAAAAGACACTTTGGTAGCAATTTAAAAAAACACTTTAAAATTTTAAAAAATAAGCTTATTGTGAGGAGCACTGAAGGGATACACACAAAGACTTACCCATCTCCCCCCAGCTTAATTTTGAGCCCCATCCACATGGGTAACACTAGACCTATAGAAGCAGTTGTTCTGGTGCAGTCGATGCCAAGTATCACCGCTTCTTCTGTGTCCTGTCTGCCCCTGGTTGAGACTAGTGCCATGTAACATTGGTACTGACTGGTATCTTCAAGCCTAACTGCCTGTATGCAGACAGAGTATAAGTACATATTTATGTCTGCATTTATGTAAGCATGAGTGCAAATATGTATGGCTTACTATGTATGTGCATATATATATATATATATATATATACACACACAGTTAAAGAAAGTCCAAAAATCCAGACACCAGAAATCCATACCACCCGAGAATCTAGACTTTTTGAACACTCAAACTTTTTAACATTTCCGGGCTTTTGTAAGTGTTCCATCCACAAGAAGTGCAGCAGATGCAACAGAAGTCGCAGAAATGAATGAATAAATATACTCACTTTGATCAATGAAGCATTTTGTATTTGTTGATGAATAAACCAACAAAGTTTGCCTGCTCATCTCTTCTTTATTCTTCCATAAATTTCAATTTTAAAAGTACTGCCCAAAAATCCAGACCGACCAAATCCCAGAGCAGTCCAAATTTTCAGTCTTCTGCATATATATATATATATATACAAGCATGTATGCATAGTTACACAAAAACTAGCTCACCGAAGAGCATCAGTATCTGTAAAGAAGACTGGAATTTTGACTTCTTTTTTTCTTCAATTACATTATTTATTCACGGAATACACTTATCTCATGCCAAGTCCTTCTGTTCAGCTCTAGCTGCTATTATAAGAAAAATAGTTTCTATCACATTATTAGAACTGGCAAAGACTCAACTTTCAATTCATTTCCCTTCTGATCCCTATGGAGCAAGTAATCACTGCTGCAGCTGACCCCTTTGCAGGAAGCTTGCGCTAAAGCATTTATGCAGCAATTTGTTTTACATGATGAGGCTGTCAGTCCCCATACCCAGCAAACATCAGGCAAAGATCAAGCTAAATATTCTTAAATCTTCAATTAATAAATGCGTCTTTCTAAAATTATCCACAGCTAAAATGTTACAAACCATTTTTATACTGTCCTCTGGTCGTAGAAGGTGCAGCATGGCTTGAAGGTGGCTCTGAATCTCTCCTAAAAAGTGGACAACGTTTATTTTTTAAATCAACATTAAAATAATATAAAAAATTATAACTGAAATACATATTTTAGAAACTAACTTTTTTTTTTTTAAACTAAAGAAAACCATGTCACATCCAAAGAAGATTATGTGAAAAGGGAAAGACAGTAATTTAGATACACCTTGGAAAACCTTCCTCAAAAACGTTCACTTATCTTTCTTCATATGAAAGGGGGAAAAACTAAGTAAAATAACAACAGACCAAGTAATAGAAATATGGCTGAAATATGCTGGCTAACAGGGGCTGCTACAGCTGACTAGGCCAATCAAAAATAGAGCACCGACAACATTTAGATACTGAAGCTTAGTCACATACTGTAAACAACATTTCTCACAATGATGTCTTCTTTCTTCTCGTGATATCACCATGGAATTAATTTTTTTTTTTACTTTTATTTATTTTTCTTGCACATTATAAGATAATCGGGTTTGAGGCTTCTTAATGTGCTTTAAAAGGGGTGCGAGGTTTCTTAATGAGCTGTAAATGGGTGTGAGGCTTCTTAATGAGCTGTAAAGGGGTGCAAGGTTTCTTAATGAGCTGTAAAGGGATGCAAGGTCTCTAAAAGGTTAAGAAGAACTGCCCTAGACTGACCATATTCTGGAGGAAAGAGAAGACAATGGCATACAACAGTGTATGATGGAAGATTGTTGTATAGACCCAAGACTATACATATTCTGGAAGTAAGAGAAGAACATATCACATAACAGTGAAAAATGGAAGAATGTTGGACAGGTCCAAGACTGAAAATATTCTAAAAGTGAGACAAGAAGATAGCATACAACAGTGTACGATGGAAGAATGTTAGACAGACATAAGACTGAACATATTCAGAAGGAAGGAGTGGTAGATAGCACAGATGAGGGGAGAATGTTGGATAGACCCAAGACTGATCATATTCAGGAGGGAAGAGAATAAGATAGCATACAACAGTGCACAATGGAAAAATGTTAGAGAGACCCAATGTTCCCATGAGGAGTAAAATAGAAAAGTCTGGTACAATAAGTAAGCCTGGATATCCTAGCTCAGAGACAGGACAAGACAAAAAAACGTAAGACAATCTGAAATCAAAGTGCAAAAGCTAAATAACTGGAATAAACAAACTTTTTATAACATGTATAGAACTGGAAGTATAGAACTACTGTAGAACTGATGACAAGTACCAGATAAGTGCCAGTGGATCAAGAGATGAAGAGAAAATGCTGGCGGTGGACAGGACACACGTGGAGGAAACGATAGTATTACAAGGTAGTCTTTGTTATGGAATCCCTAGGGTAGGAAGACTTGGCATTAGTTTGTTGAAGGCGTATGCTTCCTGAGGACATGAAGGGTGATTAATGAATGAATAGGTAAACTATAACAAAGAGAACACTGTACAGATAGATGCTGAATGAGACAGAGGGAAATGTTTTCATTAATATGTGACAACTGTCACCATCACTGTTTCCCTTTTCTTCACTTCTTAATGGAGCATGAAGTTACCACTGCATCTGGTCCCCTTACAAGATGCCTGCGCCAAAGAATACATGTGCTTTAGCAGCATGGGTTTTTGTAGCTATCTGATTTACATGATGAGGTTGCCAGCCCCATGATCAATCTCATATTAGTCCCCCCTTACGATATGCCTGAGCATGCAGCAGATCTATTCTTTCTTTGTCTCCTCGGAGACGTCTGGAGATTACGTGGGAACTGCAGACAAAAATACATAATGGGCATGTGGGGAGTGTTTGTGTATGTAAGTGTATATATGTGATAAATAAAAAGAATAAAAGACATTTGGATACATAATAAAAACATAAAGGGGATGAAGGCATGGACAGACCTTGAGCTGATGGCACGGGACAGGAAGACGGCTTAAGTTTCCTGAAAACATATGCTCCTTTAGGGGCTGAAGGATGATGTGACTACAAGGCTGTTGTCTTTATGCATTCAATAAGTAGCAATACAGGTTGGTAACCCACAATTCTAAATGACTGGGATGACCGTGTTTCAGATATTGGATTTCTTCGGTTTTCAGATATCGACCAAAGTAGCCCAAACATCACACAAAGTAGCCCTAAAATCGGTTTGAAAATAGTCCAAAAGTCTACTGAAAAAACTTTCGAGTTTCTGAATATTTTGATTTTCGGATTCAGGGTTACTGACCTGTACAAAAGATGAAAGACTAAAAGAGATCAAACCAAATAAAATGGGAAATTTAACAATACATTTTCTTCCATACATTCTGTAAGAGGCAATTCTTAAGAATATGAAGGAAGGCAGACAAAGGTTGAAGGAGGGGGAAAATTGTGTACCTCCATGACTCTTCTTTGTTGATTTCTTCGTACATTCAGTGTGTGGCAGAATCAATGCAGCTCCCTTAATAGTAAAATAACTCTCACTTAGGCTGGATGGGAAAGAAAACAAGCAAAAAATTATTAAAAAAACTAATTGTACAGTAAATACTTCAGGAGATACAACAGTGAAATAAATACAGACACATATATGCTACTGTTGTTGGTGTTAAGGTTTTGCTACTTTATAATAAGATCTGCACCATCCAACCATGACGCCTTAACATAAATCTGACCAATTTCACTAGGGTAACTGTCCAAAATAAATGATCTAGAAGCCTTGAGTTGTCTTACCCTCACCCCTTCACTCTCTCTCACACGTACATATACCATCATCATCACCCATCAGCAAATCAAAGGCACATCTCCAATCCAACCTGCAAGTCTGGAAGGAAGAGCTGGAGAAGAGAGGGATGGTCATAAGCAGCTCTAAAACAAAATCCATGGTGATATCACGAGAAGAAAGAAGACATCAGATTAAGCTGGGAGAACAGGTCGTGGAGCAGGTCGACCACTTTAAATACCTCGGAGCTATTATAGACCGAAAGGGAGGCATCAAAGAAGAGTTGGCCACTTGAAAAGCGGCAGCTGGGAGACTTTTTCAGGCCATAAATCGAGGTTTCCTCAGCAAGAGAGAGGTTGGTAAGAAAACGAATATGGCTGTATACCGCTCCACCTATGTCCCAGTCTTGACATATGGATGCGAGTCATGGGCAATGACTACAACCCACATAAGCCAGATCCAAACCTCAGAAATGAGGTATCTGAGGAAGGTGGTTGAAGTAACAAGAAGAGATATGGTCTGCAACAAGACGATACATCAAGGCCTAAAATCCCACCCCCTGCAGACCCAAGTAGAACAGTCCCAACTAAGATGGTTTGGCCTATTCTGCAGAATGGGAGAAGATCGGCTACCACGACAAAAGCATGGGAAACAAAGAGCCAGGGATCCAGACCACCAGGACGACCCAGAGTCCGCTGGGAGGACAACATTAGGCAATCTTTGAAGGACCGAGGACTAGAATAGAACCAGGCCAGGAGGAAGACAGCCGATAGGATAGTCTGGCGCTCTCTCTTCCAAACCTCTACACCTCACGGTAGAAGGGGAACGACTAAGTAAGTAAGTATCGCCTATCAGCTGTCCAAGGAGCACAAGTTCTAGTCCAGTCTAGTCCGGTGCCGTCAGCTTACAGTCTTTATAAGTCTTCATCATCCTTTTCACTTCTGTCTCCAGTTCTCATCTCCAAGTGTTTTTGTGTCAACCTCTCTTAAAATACATGTACGATGATAGAGAAATAAGAAACTCTGTATGCAGCATAACAACAGCCATAATCTCATCATCAGAAGGAGTGCCTCCATCACATAAGTGTTTTGGCTCTTTTACATCCTTGTCATTCTGGGCAAAGTTGTGGGGGGGAAGGGGAGCCTGGCTGTGTGTGTGATGACTTCCAGATATCTCCCTTTTGTCCCCCCCCCCCCTGTGTTGGGAACTGAACCCATTCCACCTTGGTTGTAATTTCCAAATTGTGTGTGTGTGTGTGTGTGCACGCGCGCGCACACAGAGGACATCTTCATTACTCTTTTCAACTGTTCATGATTATTCTGAACATTCTTCTGTAAAATCACACCTCTGTTGCCTCTAGGAATTTACCTGCTTCTCTCCTAATTGTCCATGATTCACTTCAATTTTTTCCCTACTTAGTATTTACTCTCTATGCCCAGATGTGGAAGTCATTTGCATTTTAATCCCATAATTTCAGCCATGCACGTCGATGACCAGGTTGTATTTTCATTTATTTTATATAGTTCTCACAAGTGCCAGTGGAATAAGAGATGAAAAGGTGACTCTGGCAATGAATAGCACATACATTGAGGAAACTAGCTGATATCATTACAAGGCAGTCCTTATTCTGGAATACCCAGGGAAAGAGAGGCAGAGGTAGACCAAAACACATAGAGAAGAGAACTGGAGGCAGAAGTGAAAATGAATAGAACCTGAGCTGATGGCACGTGACAGGAGGACTTGGATAGAACCTGAGCTGATGGCACGTGACAGGAAGACTTGGATAGAACCTGAGCTGATGGCACGTGACAGGAAGACTTGGATAGAACCTGAGCTGATGGTACGTGACAGGAAGACTTGTATAGAACCTCAGCTGATGGTACGTGACAGGAAGACTTGGCATGTGTTTGTCGAAGGCCTGTGCTTCTTGGGGAGCTTAAGGTTATTGATTGACATTGTTCTCGCTTTCTTTCCTATTGCTAGTATGTATGGCCCTGAAGAAAGCCTTGTAGCCGCAACGTAGGCAATTTTCTTTGTTCTTTGTCCTAGTAAGAAGTATTGCATTTCTTTTGTCTTTAACCCACTGTTTATGATCATCTTACTGCAGTCCTGGTCATGTTCTTACATAAATATTGTCTACACTGAAATAAACATGACACACACTGGTTTCAAATGGCCACTCCGATGTGGGTTTCAAACGGCCACTCCGATGTGGGTTTAACACAAAAAGTTACTTTCATTCAACAGCTACTACAGTATTAAGTGGCTACAATATAAATCTTAAGACATGTCTCATCACCTAAAGACTAATGTGAAGTACACTGCCCCATGTTTATTTATCATCATCTTTTTCCTTTGTGCTTATTATGGAGCAAGGAGCCCCTAATGTAGCTGGTCACTTGGCTGGAAGCCTGCACCAAATTTTTACAGGCGGTTGCAGTGAAGGTTTCTGTGGTAATTTGTTGTCCATGATGAGGTTGCCAGCCTCAATGTACAACCTCATATTAGCAACCATGTACGACATGGCTAAGGCTGCAGCAGTTCTATTTTCTCTTTGTCTCCTCAGAGACCAATGGGAACGACACAAGGTACCACATTTATTCACATGCTGTCCTGACATCAATTTTAATGCTACCAGGAAAGTCAAGAACATTTCATTCATTAATTCCCTCTTCACTCCCTATGGAGTATGGAGTCACAGCTGGTCTCCTTACAGGAAGCCAGCACCAAAGCATTCATGTGCCCTTGTAGCTGAGGTTTCTATAACAGCACATTTTACATGATGAGGCTGCCAGTCTCATGTACAGCCTCATATTAGACACCTCTGATGACATTCTTCAAGGACCATCACTCCTATTCTTTATTTGTCTCCTAAGAGAACCCTGGGGACTACACAAAGCTCATGACCACTTTAATATTCATTTAATATTCTGCAGTGTGCTTAAACCAACAGATGCAGTAGTGCTCATATCCTCGCACTAATGAGCATCAAGTAAATAACAAAAAATCGTGCACACACAACCCAAGAACAAAATTAAACTTTCAAAGTCATGCGATGCATGCCGGTGGTGAGTGTTAAGTTGGCTAAAAAATAGATAAAACACAACTACACTTAGATTTCACAAAATTGCTGATATTTTCTTTAAAACTTTGCATTTCTCTTCTTCTTTTAGACTCTTTAAGTAGTAGGTAGTCAGCATTATTGTTGCTTCTCTTTTAGCAAGCAATTTACAATAAAGTATATCCTGTGCTCTTGCCGTGGTGGTTCCTGTAACAATCTGTTTTACATGATGAAGCTGCCTGCCGCTTGCACAACCTCAAATTATTTGACTCGTATGAAAATAACTGAGACAGCAGTAATCAATCTCTTTCTCTGTCTTCTTACAGACCTCCAGAAACCAAATAGAGTAATAACATTCATACTGATATATTTATTATAACAAAAACTTTGCTGTACTTTATACTGTACAAATCAACTATTCATTGTCAATGTTTCATTCTGGGAACAGACAAGTTACCATAGACTTTCAATGACCTCATCACTCTGCACATTTTCTCAGAAAACTGCAGATGAAGGATGGATAAAACCAGCACCAAAGTATTCATGTGCCCTTGTAGCTGAGGTTTCTATAGCAGCACATTTGACATGATGAGGCTGCCAGCCTCATGTACAGCCTCACATTAGCCAACTCTGATGACATTCTTCAAGGAGCACATGAATGCTTTGGTGCTTGGCTTTATCCATCCTTCATCTGCAGTTTTCTCAATCTCTCACCCTGTTTATTCCCCACCCTGTTTATTCCCCACCCTGTTTATTCCCCACACTTCATTTCAGTGTCTCCTTTCCATATTCTCCTTGGCCTTTTTTTACTACTCCTTGGCCCCAGGCTTTATATCACTGATGCACAAGTTATGCTTCTTTCCTCGTAATTTTGTTTCTGTACCCATTCCTCATTAAGCTTGGGTTTGGTTATGTTCCAAAAATCTCTTTAATCTTATTTTTTACTACCAGAATTTCAACATTCATTTTAATTATTCATTTAATTATGTTATAATAAAATTACACTATAACTGTTCACAGCATCAATATATAATGCACAAATACATTCATCTAAATTAGAGTAATGTGCTGCAATTTGTGTTAAACAAGCTCATAGATTTTATAGTGCTGACTACTTGGTGTATCTTAAATTTTTTTTTGTTAAACTATTGAGTCACACTGTTAAAAAATTGTCTTTAAAACAAAACTATTTTAATTAAATTGCACATTAATAAATACATATTTTTACATTATTTAAAATTATTTTTATTTCCTAGTCTTGCATACCTTTTAACATAATATACATCTTAAATGCAGCATTATTTATTTTCCTGAATAAATTACAGAAGGAAATTTACCATTTTTAAGTTGTTTTTTCTGAACACATCATAATTCAGACAACCCAAAATGCAGAATAAAAAAATAAAAAATAAATGTATTTTTATGCTGGCCTTGGCCCGGCTGAAAAAGGAGGAGGGCAGCCTGCATGGAGGCCATAAGGAGGCAGCCGCTCCACCATGCAAAGGCACAACAGGCCAATCACCTGTTTGTCTTAAAACCTGATTATGTGAAACATAAGAGAGAAAACCGGACTGATTCTAAAGGCGACGAACTGTAACGGACTACGACTTATGGAACTTGGAACACGAGAAGTATAAATGGGAAAGAAGAGGAGCTGGTGGAAGAGATGAGGAAAGCAAAACTAGAAATCCTGGCTATAACGGAAACAAAGAAAAAAGGATAAGGAGTCATGGATCTCGATGGCAACACGCTGCTCTACAGTGGTGTACCCACACCTGAAAGAGCTAAAGGGGGCGTGGGTTGCATTGTGGCCAAAAACTAAAAAGATAGTATCAAGGGATGGAACATTGTCTCAGAGTGCATTATGGTTGTAAAACTAAAAGAAGGAGAAACCATAGTCAACCTGATCATAGTGTATGGGCCAAATGAGGATGAGAGAGCAGAGGTCAAGGAGGAATTCTTCGAGCTGCTTCAAAAGACAATGGATGACTGCCTAGATGAAGTTATCATGCTCGGAGATTTCAATGCCAGAGTTGGAAATGACCATGCTAGATGGGGTGGAGTAATTGGAAGATATGGAGAAGATACTCTCAATGGTATATGGAAAGCGACTCCTTAGATTCTGCAGTGAGCAGAATCTGATCATTACAAACACAAAGTTCCCCCATAAGCGCATATATGCATACACTAGATGTGAACCAACAAAGAATGAGAAGTCAGTGATTGACTATGCCATAGTTAGGAGGAGCTCATTCAAATATGTCCGGGATGCTAGAGTCTGGAGGGGGCCAGAGATTGGAAGTGATCACTACCTGCTAACAATCAAAAGAACAACTGAAAGAGTTGCTCAGCCTAGGAACTGCCCAACATCACGCAAGAAACCAAGTAAACGAGCGGGAGAAATGAGCATTAAGACCTACAAGCTGAGAGAGCCAGAAATTAAGACCAGATATCAGGGGCTTATTGCTGCAGCGGTAAGCAACACAGAAGAACGGCCTGATGACTTGGAAACCCTCTGGAATAAATTCAAGGATATCATAAAGACAGCTGCTGCAGAAGCATGTGGTGAAGTCCGACTTGGGAACAAAAGAAAGAGGACACCTTGGTGGACAGAGGAAGTCAAAGAGAAAATAAGAGAGAAGAAAATTGCATGGAGCTAAAAACACAACAGGACAAATGGAAAAATATAGAGAATATGTGACACTCAGAACAGAAGCAAAGAACAAAGTGCTAGCAGCAAAACTGAAATCCTGGGAAGAATTTGGAGAAAAGCTAGAAAAAGATGCACAAGAAAACCAGAAATTGTTCTATAAGACCCTAAAGAACATGAGGAAGGAAAAACAATGCCCTCTAAAATTTATAAAGAACAAGCAAGGCAAATTGCTTACTGCCCAGAAGGAAGTAATGAAAAGATGGAAAGAATATTTCTCAGAACTCCTGGATGGTGAGCATGATGAAGCATCAGAAATGATAACCACTAGCACAGAAGAGAAAACCAATGATGGTGAAGATGACATAAAGATGGAAGAACTGAAGGCAGCACTGGAGAAAATCAAGATGGGCAAAGCAGCAGGGCATGATGGTATAACACCAGAAATGGTTAAGTACATGGGAGCATCAGGCGACCTATTTCTCTTATGGGTCCTACAGGCAGCGTGGTACAACAAGACCATACCAAAGGATTGGGAGATTGCCATCATAACACCAATTTTCAAAAAGGGTGACAATCGACAGTGTGGAAACCATAGAGGCATATTCCTTCTCAGTGTCCCTGGTAAAATCTACTCTAGAATCCTAGAGCAGAGACTCTGATGCCATGCTGAGCCACAATTGGATGAGGTCCAGCGCGAATTCCGAGCAAACCGAAGTACTCAAGACCTAATCTTCACACTCAGACAGCTGAATGAAAAGGCCCTTGAGTATAAGAGTGAGATCCATCTTTGTTTCATAGATCTATCTGGAAAAGGCGTTTGACAGGGTCCCCTGGAGCAAACTTTGAGACTGTTTGGCAAGGAAGAACATTCCAGCACCTCTGATTCATGCTATACAGAGCTTATACAAGTCTTGCAGAAATTATGTGAGGACAGCAAACCATAAGTCAGAAGAGTTCAGGACCACCACTGGTGTAAGACAAGGTGATATCCTGTCACCTTATCTTTTCATACTCCTCATGGACGATGTCATCAAGGCATGTAAGGAGATAACAAGAAAGTATTCAGTGGGGTACTGGAAGATGAGACAGGTCTGTATTTCAGAGCTGGCATTTGCTGATGATGTTGCCCTGATTGCTAAATCAGAGGCACATCTCCAATCCAACCTGCAAGTCTGGAAGGAAGAGCTGGAGAAGAGAGAGATGGTCATAAGCAGCTCTAAAACTAAATCCATGGTGATATCACGAGAAGAAAGAAGACATCAGATTAAGCTGGGAGAACAGGTCCTGGAGCAGGTCGACCACTTTAAATACCTCGGAGCTATTATAGACCGAAAGGGAGGCATCAAAGAAGAATTGGCCACTCAAAAAGCAGCAGCTGGGAGACTTTTTCAGGCCATAAATCGAGGTTTCTTCAGCAAGAGAGAGGTTGGTAAGAAAACAAATATGGCTGTATACTACACCACCTATGTCCCAGTCTTGACATATGGATGCGAGTCATGGGCAATGACTACAACCCACAAAAGCCAGATCCAAACCTCAGAAATGAGGTATCTGAGGAAGAGACATGGTACGCAACCAGACGATACGTCAAGGCCTTAAATCCCACCCCCTGCAGACCCAAGTAGAACAGTCCAAACTAGATGGTTTGGCCATGTCTGCAGAATGGGAGAAGATCGGCTACCACGACAACCATGGGAAACAAAGAGCCAAGGATCCAGACCCCCAGGATGACCCAGAGTCCGCTGGGAGGACAACATTAGACAATCTTTGAAGGACCGAAGACTAGAATAGAACCAGGCCAGGAGGAAGACAGCCGATAGGATGGTCTGGCGCTCTCTCTTCCAAACCTCTACACCTCACGGTAGAAGGGGAACGACTAAGTAAGTAAGTTATGCTGGCATAATCTGAGATGATATTAGGGATGTTTATTTTTCCTTACTTACACAGCTGTATACTTATTATAGCAGACACAGTGACAAAGTTAGAAATGGAATGGTCAGTAAATATGTGATTAATAATGGAGCTCAAGCAAGGAGAAAGAAAGATAGGCTATATATAAGATATCCAGTGAAATAACAAGTGAAGAAACAATAAATCAGAAATAATATGACATACACGTGAATATTTTCACAGAGTTACGTTCATGAATTGTTATATCATGAATACAGTCCAAATGACTGGGAAACATTCACAAACATACGCGCGGTAGCGCAGTGCTTAGTGCACTGGCTTCCTAGCTCAGTGGTCCATGGTTCAATCCCCAGTTGAGGTGGGATTTTTTAGACCGCAAACGGCTCCGTGGTTGACCCAGCCTCATGAATTGGGTACCAGATCAACTCTGGGAAGGTTACAGCGGCCGACGTGATGCTGACCACATCACCCCTAGTGTGCCGATGATCAAGAAAATATGGGCCTAACATCATATTCCCAATATGCGTCAGTGAGCATGTAACGGGATCCTTTACCTTTCCCTTACTTTGGCAACACAACAAACAAGAACAAATTCTAACTGTGCTAGACTTGGCATGTCCAATTAAAAACATAAGTAAAATACATTTCCATAAAAAAAAGCATTCAGAAGAAATTTTCATCTAGTTACTTTTATTATGCAAAAGACATAGCAATAATAAGTAACTGAAGAATAGTGATATACATCCTATTTGAAAAACTCTTTCTATCCCCACTAGCCAACTGGTATGCTACAATATATTAGATTGTTCTCCCAAGTGACTGGTGTGCCTGTTTGGTTATAGTCAAGATGTATTTATGCACTTTGCACGCTTTTTTAAAATAAATGTATTTGTGACATACAGCAGGACTTCCTGTGTCAAAATAATTTTCAGCCAGTTTACAATAATTGTATGTACAGGTCTGTATCCTTTGATCTGAACACCCAAAAACTGAAATATTCTTTCGCCTATTTTGGGTGACTTTTCAAACATGTTTGGGTGACATCTGACAACCAAAAAAAAAATCTGGTTTCTGAAACACAGCTGTCCCTGACGATTTCAGCAAAACATGAGCTATCCAACCAGTGGAAGAGGTATATTTGATGTTTGAACACAACTTCTCATGTCTAAACTGTGCCGTCAAATGTTAGTGACATCTACTTAATTATATGAAGTATATTATATAATTCCTGACATAATAACTTCTTATTTCCTTGAAGATTATGGAGCTACTACTGCAGTAGGTTCCATTAGTAGGAAGCCTGCATCAAAGCACTTATGTGCTCCTTAATTAGTGATTCCTGTAGCAATTTTTTTTACATTATGAGCCTGCTAGCCTCATGTACAACCCTCCCTAGCGACCTTATTATGCCTGGACTAAAATAAAGGGGCATGTTCTTGGATCAGAAAAATCCTAGCAAAATCAGCAGAAAAGCATCATAAATCATAAATTTACAGAAAGTTAGTTGGACAGCACCAAGCTTCTCAAAATCTAGAAAGCTGAAAGACAACCATGCCATCTGCAAGCAAATAAATTTAAGAAGTTGGATACTATGATGGATTTAGTTATATATGGCCTTGTACTATCTAATGGAATCAAGCAAGATAAAAGATAACCTCACATTATATATCTCTAAGTATGATATCTTTTTAACACCCGGAAGACCTTAATGTCTACCATATCGCACAAATTTCAGAAATACACGATTTGCTAAGGGCATTCATTTAATGCTAATATAATGTGAAATTAATACATTTTAAAAATATTTCAATTTAACAAGCACACACACAAAATGTAAATATATGTTTTAATTCTCCTGAGTCACTAATTCTCCTTGTGTCTGACATCAAACTACATATTCTGTCATGTTAGCAGACTCAAAGAAGAGTACACAATCATGTTCACTTCAGAAGTAATCACATGATATTTGTTTGTTTTTTTTAAAATCCCCTTTCCACTAATTTAAAAAAAAAGCAAATAAAATTGTAAGTGTATAAAAAAACTTACTATGAATTAGACAAAAAGCACACAGTTTAAAAACAAAATATAATAGTCATGCAGAGCGCAGACTAGGAACTTAAAAGGTGTTCATTCTTTCTGTATATGCAAGATGCTATTTGGAAAAATGCAGCAACTGCTCACCAAGGCCGAAGCTTTGATATAAAACGCATGGAACTGAAAATTTTTCTCAGTTTTTCTTTAGATGTCTTTGATCTGAAAGCAAGTGTTCAGCAATAGCACTGAGATAAATGAATATTCCAGTGTGCAACATGCTTGAAGTTCTACAGTATGACCAAGTAATATCATAAATATCAACTAAACATTATGTACATAACTATATCAACATTTCTGCTGGTTATATTATTCCACTAATATGAAATATTTCACAGTCTGTATGTTGTTTATAGAAATCTAGCATTTGATATCACTGATTAATGAAATGACAAATGAGTCTTTTTAATAAACAGTGTCAGGTGTATTAGGGATGAATGGTGTAGTTGGTGAAGCTCATGCTCCATCACGAGCTATTGTGACGACTTGCCCAATCTTCACTTCTTTTTTTTTTATTAATTACGAGACGCCATTTTTATCATCTTCAATGCATGATCGAGAAGCCCGTAAAGTCATGGGAAATTACCCTTGCGGATATTCTCCTAGCGTTCAGTGATTTTCTCCTAGCGTCTAATACTATTTTTAGATACGATGTCATTGTTGACCCCTGACCTCGGTAGCTAGAAACCCGCTTTAATTTAGGACCGACTACATAAACTTAGATAGAACCAGTTTATGCCACTTTAGGAACCCCACGTGACTTTTAACGTTATTGATTGGAGCGTCTATATGATGCTAAGGTCACATGATGCACGCTTTGGATCACGTGTCCAAGCGGAAATGACCCGCTAAAAGTGCGGCAAACCCAGCCATTTTTCACTTGCCCAGGAAACCTCGAGACAGCTAGACCTAATCTAGATATCGGCGAATTCACGCATTAAAAGCATTGAAGCCACGTGTCTAAATTGTGATTATGGTCCATCTCTGAGTAGTCTATGGTGGAGCCTTGCACGACAGTCCAATCTCAGAGCAGAATACGGAGTCGAGCCCAGAGAAGGCAAATCCAAACCATTCAAGACCTACCTGGTGCAACGTCAGAAGGAGACCAGAGAACTAACCACGCTTCACTATCAGCCGGGGGCTGAAAAGCTAAGTTCCTATAGAAGGGGAACTCACCTATATCAATGCCATATTTTTGTCATCCATGATGAAAAACACTTGAATTGTGAGACACATAATACATACAGCAGACACTAATTCCATCGACAATACTATCATCCACCATCTATTCAGTTTATTGTAATAAACCAATTGGGTGTATATAATGTACCCCATGCTTTGTTCCTTCTATTAGATGTTGAATATTGTCTGATGTGTATCTTCCTTTATAAGGGAGGGGGGGCTCGTAAAATATAATATAATTTAAAGGATAACAATAATAGATAACTGAGAAGGGGACTATGGTAGCGAGAGACCAAATATCTCCTTACAACCTTTTCCAGACCTTGTCTAGTTAGGAGAATTTACCCTCTTCGTCACCCTTCAGAAGTGGGAAAACCCAACAGGAATTCTTGAGCCAAATTTTCCACATTCATATCTACTATTTCTTCTAATAAATTCTTATCCTTCAAACGCTACGCGACAGCTATGATGTGCTGTTTGAGTGCTGGGTTGAGACAGCAGGGTGTGAATGTATTTTACGTTGTTATAGGTAAAGATTTGTAATCGGTTTTGAATGTGGGAGCTGTTATATGTTAGTGAACTCAGTTCAAGAGTCAAAGCATAGATATGTGTGACGGAAAGATATGAGACTGTGGTAGATGGAGGAAGCTGTCAGTTGTTAGTTAAGAGTTTGTTATGGAGACATGAGGTGACATATCTTGAAGTTGTGGGAATTTCAAATAGTCAGCGTTGATTATTGGATGTGAGACGTTGTTTTTGATAGCGCAATTGATAAAAGAGATAGTTGATATGTAGCTGTTGTGTGGCGGAAAGATACGAGACTGTGGTAAATGGAGGAAGCTGTCAATTGTTGGTTAAGAGTTTGTTATGGTGACAAGAGGGTGTGACATGTCTTGAAGTTGTGGGAATTTCAAGTAGTCAGTGCTGATTCTTGGAAGTCAGACATTGTTTTTGATAGTGCAAGTGATAAAAGAGATAGTTAGCTTCAAGAGCAGTGGTTTTCTCCCCTCTGGTAGTGCCAGTGTTATCCTGTGTAGTTCCTGGGGGTTTCTGGGAAGACAAGGAAAGAACTGGTCTTCTGCCTCATCAAGCATGATGTAACAGGTGACTAATATGAGAGCTGACAACCTCATCATGTAAAACAATTGACTACAGAAACCACCATGGCAATAGCACATGAATGCAGGCTTCCTGCAAGGTGACCAGCTGCAGGGGTAGCTCCATCCTCCATAAGGAGTGACAAGGGAAAAGAAGAAGGGTGTCTGTGTGACTGGAAGTTTTATTTTATGACACGTAAGTTAATAGTCTTTGGTTCATTAGTGAGTTTAGTGATGTTGGTTACTGAGAGTTTATTTGCCAAGATAATGATTATTTTGACACTTGAACTGGCCCTTCAGAGATTCACCACCAGTATTCAGTCAGGGAAGGCAAAGGCAACAAGATAGGTGACCAGTCACCTCTAACACTACAGTTCCCTATGGAGGTATCTCTTATATGTTATGACTACCTTTACTTGTATTCAACGTCATTTTCCTTTGTACTCCTTAAGGAGCATGCAGCTACCACTGTATGTAGTTCCCTTGCTGGAAGCCAGCAGCAAGCATCCACATGCTGTTGTTCCTGTAGCAATTTGTTTAACATGGTGAGGTTGCTAACCTCATATTAGTCAATCTGTATGGAGGATGTTAACCTCATACACAACCTCATATTAGTCAATCTGTATGACATGCCTGAGGATGCAGTAGTCCTATTCTTTCCTTGTCTCTTCAGAGACTGCTGGGAGCTACATGTGGCTTTACCTTTATTGTTGTCGCCAAATATGTGAATTTGCATAAATAATTAAATGACACAAACTTGAAATGCTCAAAGATTAAATGCTTCACTTTTCCTCAAAAGCTTTCATTTAACTAAACACACACATTAGCTGACTAATAAAATAATTTTACATTTTGTTTAAAAAGTGAAATATAAACTTGCTACAGAAGCCGAGGTGAATACAGCACCAATGAACTTTTTAAGCTAGAATTCTGATCGTCTCAAATATAAATGGAGGTGGAAAAAAAAACATACAAAACATTTAGCCAACTAAATGTGCATGCTACAACTTTCTGCCAATTAACAAATTTGAATGAATTATTTTTTCACTTTCCAGTCAAAACAAAATTTCATCTCGATGTAACTAGCACCAAAACAAACAATACTATTAAAATATAAGATCTGGTGTATTGCAAAACTACATAAAACTAGGGATTCGCAAAGAAACCAAGAAAGAAAGTATTTTAATAAATGTATGTAAGAAGTTTAAGATAGATACTCTTTGAAATTTTCTAATTATAAGCACAACCCAGATACCTTGTCCATATCTGGGAAAGCATTAGAGCTCTCTAAAATTGAAGGAAGAGAAGTAGATTAATCTTACCACCATACACTTTTACCCACCAATCAAATTACAATTATACATTCTGATACAAGGCTAAATCAAGTGCATGTCCAACATGGCATATAAGGCAGTTCAGATACATAAATGTATGTCTTTGCAAATATAACTAATATTATAATTCATGTAATGTGATGTATGATTTAATATGAGGTGAAATGAATAAGGAAGGCAAGTGCTGTGAAAGTTTTAAGACGTTAAAAGATAGCACTGAGAATGATAATTGTATGGGAGCGCTAAGCGCTAACAAATGTGTTAGTGTAACCAGCCAATCAGATTTCTTCTCAGCTGCGACCCCTTTCCCCTACCAAAACACATATAAGGAAAAAGATAGGAATAAATAACAAAAGAAGTGTTGGAGATATGAAAAAGACCAAACTCTGTCACAAGCAATGTGTATATATTTGATGACACTGTTGCTATAACTGATTCACCCCCCACCCCCCAAGAAATGTCTGTAGCTGCTGCTTGTATCTACAAATGATTTAACGTGACAGAATTTACTTCATATTTTTTTTTAAATTAATTTCTGTTGCACTGTATTTGTTCTGGCCCAAGGAATGCCAGAATGACCAAACACACTGGCATTACTAATCGTACTAATCATATATTTCCATAAAATCATTCCTGTTCCTTCATATGTTACATTTTTCACAGCTTTCAGGGAACTGGCTTGAAGCTGGTTATTAACAAATAAAAATAAAACCTGCATTTATTTTCCACTCTCTTTATTTCTGAAGACAAGTACGTCTTCTCAGTGAGACCTAAATGTGGCAAACTTTTAGACCGTTTAGCTGCTCTGTCAGAGTTTAATGAATTTCATTTTTGGTGGCTGATGTTGTTTTCATAATTCAATCTACATTGAGTAAGAAAAGAAATGGTTTAAAGAGAGATTCCCTGCTGCAATCCATTTTCTTATTACAAAGCTGTCTCCAAGATGTCCTTCATGAAGAACTCAAGTCTTCATTGTTTTCCTCATAAGGTTAGTGGCTATCTGGTCTATACAGAATCTGCTTTATTGAAAATATGCCTCTTCCTCTTTCGCTGTTCTGTTTATGACCTCTTTTATTCTCTCAAGGATGATCCTGTTTAATATTTCCTATCACTGTTCCATAGTAACATATGCATTCCTGCAAATCTTCCTTCCTTTGCAACTTGATCAGATTTCTTCCTTCCAGTCTGCTGGTATTTCTTCTCTCCCAGACTTGATCTAGTAATTTGTACAATATATCTGATAAGATATCTATGCCTGCTTTGGTGACCTCAGCTGGAATGCCATTTGGGCCAGCATTTTCTCAAGCACATCACTGGCATTAAATAGAAGATGGTCAAAGCCATCAAATTTTGATATTTGAATTGTCAAATTTTTAATTTTATAATTTTACTTAAGCGTTTAGCAAATTCACAACCACTTATAACCAATAATTAATTTGTTTAAAGCATGCTATTATTAGCTTAACTGCTTAACAGAGTCTACGTAATAATTTGATTAAAAAAACAAAATTACCTTTTCCGTAGTTGAGACCTGCTGCTGCTGGCATCCTCTGAGCCATCAATAGCATCCTAGTTTCAGAAAGAATGGGAAAAAAAAACCAAAAAGAGCTAATTAAATACTAACTGATGTAGATGAACTAGTACTGTGCTTCATTTCATAACTAGTTTCTTCTAGTGTACCTGCGTCACTCATCATCATGGTGAGAAGAGTTTTTGTTCATGTGTATGGTGTGTTGCTTTGGCTACTGTCATAACGTTTTGCATGTTTCTTCAGGACTTTTTTCATATTGTCTATCCATCGTTCCCTCAGGCACCCTCTACTTCTGCATCCAGATTTTTAGGTGTTAAAGGCTTGTGATAGCAACTGATCTGGCGCCATTCTGACATACTATAAAAAATCAATCATTACAAATTACTTTCATGACCACTAGCTAGGAGCAGACCACCCTACGGTGACAGACAGTGTGTGACATGAAGCGAGGATATAAACTTTGAACGCTTATATTTATCAAGAAATAAACATATAACCAAAAAAATAAACAAGGTAATTGTTAGTATATTGTAGACTGGTTTCAAATCTTAACACAATTATGTTACTGAAGTGGTGTGGTCTTTATACACTAATAATTATACATGCTTTAAAACAAGAATTTATTAATATAGTCATAATTTATGGATACAGTACTGTAGAATAGTTTAGAAGTTAAGGGAAAAATTAGTTAACGACTCACTGAATTAACTATTGGTATGCATGTAATCATAAGCATATAGTTATAGTTTCTTTCAAGAAGTAACAAATATATAGATCAGTTTGTGCTGTGAGAATTTTTAATACCCGTAACTCTCTATATAGCAACATCAAAAGCCCAACTAGTTTACAAACATACATATCGTTCATTACCCTTAGGTTGAAATTAATAATAGCGGGATATCTGTTTGATACAGCCTTAAAAAAAAAGAGAACAGAGACATAGTAATAAAGGGTAAGGGTTATGAATCCAAACCCTAACAATGTGGACGACTAATTTGGATCACATCAAAGACATGGCCCACTGTTCTTCATTTCAGCTTATCCCTTCAACTCTCGGTGCAGCATAAGCCCTCAACAAGTACATGCCAAGTTTGCCTATCCTGAAACATCCATTAAAGATGTGTACATGTCTTCTTTATTCCTTTGAATCTCTCTTCAGTTCTCTTCTCCATGTGTTAAAACATATACCGTAAAATCTCGCGTATAATATGCACTCGTGTATAATACGCATGCTTGATTTAGCCCAAAATTTTCTGGTAAAATGGAAATTCGTGTATAATACGCACCATAATTTTTCAAGATTTTATTTTATGAAACATTTGTTAAAAAAATGAAAGAAGATGGAAGATGCTGCGCGATAGTAGTTCTTCGATGAACTGAAAGACCATGTCGCTTCATAAAACGAACTGCCCATCCATATGACGCTTTAAATGCTGTTGTGCCTGTACGAGATTTTTTAAGTTCCAGAGCTTTAAGTCGGATTTCAATGCATGAAACACCGATGCCTTGTTGCCTTCTATCCACTACCCACTCCAATAATGTTTTTTTCTAGGTCTGGAAGATCTGGTGGTCACCCACGATTCGCCTTTTTCTTACTAGGCAACACTTGGCAGCGCCTCTTTGTTTTTTCGCCATAATCGAATGTTGCACTTGTTAATGGAAAAATGTCGACTTGCTGCCCGATTGCCGTTAGATTCTGCATATTTTACCATTAAGAGCTTTTCTGCTGCAGTACATTTTCTCGAATTCATTTTTAGGGCTCAAAATAATCAAATGACACACTTCACAACCAAGCTTAATATCAAAACAGATTGAAGACCAAGAGTGCGAAATGCATTTTGCAACAATGTCTGACACATAAGAAAACACATGGCACAATCAATTTTGCGCCATTTTCACTGTCAAATTGTGACAAAAACTTGACAGACTTTCCAATGTAGGTTACTTTTGATATCGAAAATTACGTATTTTTTAGTACTCGCGTATAATACGCACCCGAGTTTTAGCGGGCAAAAATGAGTAAAAATTGTGCGTATTATACGCGAGATTTTACGGCATGTGTGATATCTATTATATTTACATAAATACACCCTAACAGTCAATGTGAGCATAAACTAATGCAAATCTTGTAATTATACATTTATTATTCTATCATCCACAATAGTAGATGTAATCTGTTACATAAAATATATGTACAATATCTTTTGTCTCATGATGATTTGACACCTTAAACTGATACTACGGTGTACTGTAGACATTTATAAAATGTGAATAAATTCTGCAAATCAGCTAATTAATTATGAATGATATCATTTTCAACCAGTCAACTGATTCCTAATTTTGTTGACCACCCACAGAATAAGTAATTTGTTACTTAACATGCATTTATCTATCAAGGCTCTGGTTGTTTTTGACATCTTGTAAGTGATAATTAGAATAAAAATTGTGAATTAATTTATGCAAATGACCTTATTAAATTTGCATGCTATTATAGTTTTGAATAAGCCAACTGATTTCTTACTTCAAAATAAATAAATGTGATAAATTTCATTTCACAAGCATTAAAACTCAATTTTTAACTGTTTTTTTTTTTTAAGATCTTTGAAATGTCAGTGCCATTTAGGATAAGAAAAAAATACTAACAGATTCCTCTTTTTTTCTCATGTTTTTTAAGAGAAAAATATCCGTAACTTTTTTTGTTTAACAAACGATTTTTGAAATTTAAAAAATTCTTTGTTTTAGATTTAACTGTAGGCCTACGAATTAAGAATTTGAAATATTCATTTAAAAAAGTGTTTTGTGAATGCTGCTATATAAGGAATCAGTGCATCAGTTTGTTGAAGATATGAAGAATAGTGGGCCGTGTGTTCGATACGACCTCAAAAAAATAATTCAGAGATGCAGTAATAAGGTGTTAGGTTCCGGAATCCCAAACCTAACCCCATCCTTAATCCTAGCCCTAATGACGTAAGCGACTTATTTGAATGACACTGTAGAACTCGTCCTACTGTTCTTTATTTCAACCGTTGCTGCAATCAGGAGTCACTATACAATATAGCAAGCACAGCTAATTAGGAAGTTCATTACTGATCCAAAGATTAATAACGTTGACAAAATTGATCCCGCGTATAAAGCTGCTTCTTGTAGTTATTCATGTTTCTTCATATTTTTATTCGTTTATATTCAACATTGCATTTTAAGTATAACAACCATAAACACTATACACACCTGCAAAGTTGCTAACAACAGACCTAATTCTGGAAGGTAGGCTACAAGCAATAGACTGGTTGTGAAATATGGATGTTACCGTAGTAGGCTATCATAACATAAACAGAATCACTTACTAAATCAGGGTCCGTGCTCGGACTGGGAGAACGTTGGATTGTCACTAAAGCCATGTGAAGTGGTGATAATTTATGGTCAAGGAGGCATTCTGCAAGTACGTTCCATTATTTCTTACATTCACAAAATAAACAAGAGAAATGAACACGGCTCAAGAACTGGTTTTGTAAGAAAGAATACGGAAGTAGGGATGTGACATTTCTCGATGTTTACCTCCCCTGAAGGATTGGATATTATGACGCTAGATTGTTTCTTTTCTCCTAGCAACGAAAAATGGCGCCGATAGTGTGAACTGTTTTGTTTTGTTTTCAGACAATGATGCCTTTGGATTCATCAGATTTCTCCATTTAAGAACATATTCTACTTTCAAACATTTAAGATACAAGTCAATATAAATAGGTAGCTAGCTAGATTATTAACATATTCTACTTTCAAACATTTAAGATACAAGAATCGATATAAATATGAAGCTTTCTCGGTTGCTATTTAGATAGAGCACACATTCTACTTTCAAACATATACAATACCGAGATTCGGTTTGAATGTTATTTACATATTATGTACATTATTTATTTTCCGATATAAATAGGTAACTTTTTCACGTTATTATTTTGAAAGCAGCTTTTTCCAACCTTTTTGGCACTGCAAAACGTCGAACAGTCTTTGAAGGTAGGGTTGAGATGAAGAATAATTGGACATATGTCCGATCTCGCTCAAATGTATATAGATTCAACGGCCAATTAAGTTGCCCACATCGTTAGGGTTAGGAGTATAGTTTTGTTTATAGTAAGGTTCAGGCTTAGCATGAAGATTACCTTCACCCCTTATTATGGCATCTCTGAATTCGGGGATTTAATTAGTTGCCGAAACGATAGACGTTTGGTCGAAAACGGACATATATCCCATTGTTCTTTGTTTCAACCTAAAGATATATATACCGTATATATAATGTATACATTCATTGCCCTTCACCTCCATATGGAACACAAGTCTTCAACAGATTCACGCCAAGACTACCTGTCCTGTGCCAACTCCTCAACTCTTTCCATGCCTTCTTCTTGCCTTTCGTGTCTCTATTCTGTTCTTTTCTCCATATGCTTTTAGGCCTTTCTCTATTTCTCTTACCCCGAGGATTCCACAATAAGGACTGCTTTGTAATGTTATCAGCAGGTTTCCTCAATGTGTGTCAAATCGAGAATTTACCTGTAAATGCCATTTACCTGGATCTTGCCATCAGTTTCCCATAGACAGTCTTGTCACTTCATTTCAGTCCTATTCTGCGCAAGCACCTATTTATGAAAGTCGATAGCTTCTTGGTTGTTTTTATTATTATTCATCATGTATCAGAACTATACAACAAACCGTCTTGACATCTTCTTCTTCATTGTAAACTCTTAAACGTCTATTTGAATATGTTCAAAGAAAGCAGTGGTCATATCGAAGCTATTTGTATCTCCACAGTTTTTTTTCCAGGAATGGTACTGGTGATGGTCATCTGTGCTATCTCTATTCCTTGTATGTTGGGCATCTTTCAAGCAGATGTTTAGCAGTCATTTTATCACTGCCAAAGTTACAATCATTGGTAGTTCCCATCTTTAGCTTGTTGAGTAGATGATAACCCAATCAGTTGTGGTCTGAAGATTACAATTTGTTCTCTTCTGCTGAGCTGATAATATACATCATTTTTTTTTTTTGGGTGTCTTGCTGTGTAAAACTCAAACAAGCCAGATTTATGTGCCTAATAATTGTTTTACCTGGGCACAACAAATCCAGCAATTCTGTCATCGCCACACCCTTATTTTTTGTTATTAATATGATACATTTTATTTATTATAATTATACTTTTCCAAACATCATATGCCAAAAAAATCTGGCTATCATATTTCGATTCCTAATCGTATAAATAACTGTTTTGTTCTGAATGTTGTAGTTAAGTTGTGTTCTTTTTCTTCTTTTCATTTTTCACTCCCTTTATTAGTGTGGAGCCACCACTGCAGATTCCTGTATCAGGGGCTTTCATGTGCTCCTACAGTGGTGGTTTCTGTAGCTAATTATTTTACATAATGAGGTTACGGCCTTCTATTAGTTGCATCTTACAACATTCCCAAGGGAGCATTGGTCTGATTCTTTCTTTGACTCCTTGAAGATCTCCAGAAGCAACTCTTATGCTGCAAGAGTTTTTTGTTGTGGTGGAAAAAAATAAGGCAGTTGGGAAAATCTGGCTACTTTAATTCATTCGATCATTACCCTTCTGCTTTTTATGGAGCATAGGCCTTCAGCGAATACCTTCCAAGCCCCTGTCCTGAGCCGTTTATTCAAGGTTGTTCCATGTCTTCTTTATCCCTTTAATCTTGTTTCCAGTTCTATTTGCTATGTTCTCTCTGTCTACCTTTCTTTCCCTGAGGATTACAGAATAAGGGCTGCCTTGTAATGCTTATCAGCAGGTTTCCTCAATGTGTCCAATGCATAGCCATCTCATTTCTCGCACTGCTGACATCTGTATTACTGGAGCTCTAATGGGGAGTATTGTTAATGTTGTTCAGAATCGAAATTATTGCACTCTGGGCAAACCCATAGGTGCTCAGTCTCCCTCAGCAGACATTGAAGGGAATGAATGCTAATTTTACTTGTTGCGCTGGTTGTATATACGCCGGATGCATCCTCTCAAATGTTCATCCTTGCCAGCCTTACGCCTAATGGGGTAAAGAATAGTAACAATGTAACCTTCCAAGAATGTTTTAAAAGATGACTAAGAGGGTTGGGCAAGTGGCTGGCTACCCCATTCTGTAAAAATGTTAAGCAAACAAAACTTGTGCAAGTAAGAACAAGTTAACCCAAGTGAAATCTTGCTAAGAGGGAGGCAGGAACAAATTCAGCCCCTTTAGAATTTTATAAAACCTCAAACAAAGAAATAAATAAAGTGGTCCTAGAAAACCTAGGACAGAAAAGATAATTAATGAAGGAGAACAAAATTAAACAGCTAAAATATTTTGGCCTATAAAAAAGACAAAACTTCTTATTGAAAAATCATAATGGAAGGAAGTGTTGAAGGCAAACATGCAAGAGGAAGACAGCGCTAAAAGTGGCAAGATAACATCAACAGATGAACAGGACAGGGTCTATCAAAGTGCACCATTAAGACAAGAGATTGGAGAATTAGTGCAGCTTTAATGTGAAGACGGCAGCTGATGGTGATGAAGTTTTCATATAATTTTCCCCAATTACCTTATTTTTTTTTTCATGTTTCCAATTTACATGGTCTTACTGCAGGCCCCTCTCATTTTTTAAAATGAGTTTTAAGAGTAAATTAGAGATTATTATAAAATTTGTTTGTAAAATAAAGATTTATGCAATAAAGATAACAAATTAATGTCAATCAATGGAGCTTATTATGGCACAAAGATGGGATAGCCTGGCTTGAGATGATTGTTGGTCTTATGCTGAACAGGAAGTTGAAGTGAAATATTGATGACAGAGCATATAATATTCAAAAATTAGTTCATACACATACAATGTCTGTTGTCTGATTCATCATTATCATCATCATCATTTCCATTTTATTTCCTTATGGAGCATGCAGCTACCACTGCTGCCTCTGATTACCTTGCAATAAGCCAGCACCAAAGCATTCATGTGCTCATACAGTGCTGTTTTATGTAGCCATTTTGTTTTACACAATGAGGCATTGTCTGATTGCTGTTCTTTTATTTCAGACACCATGAAAGATAGCAATTTACTTTACATGATGGATGAGGCATTGTCTGATTGCTGTTCTTTTATTTCAGACACCATGAAAGATAGCAATTTACTTTACATGATGGATGAGGCATTGTCTGATTGCTGTTCTTTTATTTCAGACACCATGAAAGATAGCAATTTACTTTACATGATGGATGAGGCATTGTCTGATTGCTGTTCTTTTATTTCAGACACCATGAAAGATAGCAATTTACTTTACATGATGGATGAGGCATTGTCTGATTGCTGTTCTTTTATTTCAGACACCATGAAAGATAGCAATTTACTTTACATGATGGATGAGGCATTGTCTGATTGCTGTTCTTTTATTTCAGACACCATGAAAGATAGCAATTTACTTTACATGATGGATGAGGCATTGTCTGATTGCTGTTCTTTTATTTCAGACACCATGAAAAATAGCAATTTACTTTACATGATGAGGTGTTGTCTGATTGCTGTTTTATTTTAAATTTCAGACACCATGGAAGACTTTGATTTTAATGACACTGCTCCAGTTCCTCTCTCAGAGCAAGAGTTTCTCATGGAGAATCTCTGTGTCAAAAAGGGCAGAGCTCCTGGAGGCTATGAACCTCCAATCACACGCAGTGCTGCCAAAAGATGGAAGAACATCAATGAACAGAACATGATGACAAGACTGAATGGGATGCACATCATAAAGAAACAGAATGCTCAGATGTCTAAGGAAGCAGCCCGTGAAATCATCCGAAAAATCCCAGTAGAACTTCTGGCAAAAGAATGGTTGTCTAAAGAAGATGCTACAGTAGACATGCGAGCATATTTAGTAGACCATGTAAATTGAAGACATGTGAAATTCTGTTAAAATTACGATTTTACTTTTTCATTATTCCTATTATTTGGTTTGCTTCGGTTTTTTAAGGACTATCTTCATTGCACATGGGCAACTCCATCAGTGCTCTGGTCTCCTCCCTTAGATCATACAAGGAGGATCTCAGCACAGTGCATGAACTCCATAGCCTAGTGAGGATCCCTATGTGTATAACAGGAATCACAGATTGTATAAATATTTTTGTGGTGGGTAGGTTTCCTCATATTAAAATTATGCCAACTCTGTAAGATTTCCAACTACCAAGGGATTTTCATCTTGCACATGGGACATTTTTTCACCTTTTCTGAGAAGGCTAGGCATCCAATCTCACTACCCAGGAGGTCGGGGGAGGGAATTGACATTTTTAGGAACTACTGGTCTTGGAGAAAAAATTCTATCAATTATATTCCCTGCACTGGGAGCAACCCAGGTACCTTTAGAATTAGAGGCGGACACCATACCTCTTAGCCACTTTGGCCATAATTTAAAGTTCTGGAATATAAAAGTAAAGTAGCTCAGTGCAATATATGCTAATCAGAGGGTGTTAACTCTTAAAGGACACAATGAACTTTCTATGACTGATTTTTCATTTAATGTTAAAGTTTAAGATTCGGTTCTTTCCAAATTTTTTTTAAAGTATGATGATGTTTTTTCAAAGTTTTAGAAAAGTATATTAATGTTTTTTCAAAGTTTTATAAAAGTATGTTAATGTTTTTTCCAAGTTTTATAAAAGTATGATCATGTTATATTTATGACATTGCCAGATTTAATTACAAAATGTTATCATTAGTCAGTCATGTTAATGTCATGTATCATGGAATATTTGAAATCAATATTTATGACATTCTCATATTTTATCACCCGCCTTGTAAGTTAGTGTATTTTGTCATGAAATATTTAAAATCAGTGTTTATGATGTTGCCAGATTTTGCCGACACTTATTCTTGGTGTTGAGAAGCTACTAAAAGAGGTAGATGAGAAAGGACTGTCAGCCACTAACAGATTTGAGCCAGAGTTCAACCCCATCAACTTCCTTGCCCAGTACTTAATGCGTAACAACCCAAGGTTCAGTAATTTTGCTGAAGCTTCGCCCTATGTCCGTGGACTAAGAGAGGTATCTGAAGAGATCAAACAAGAGCTTTTTACCTTTGAGGACAACAGGTAAGTTTTATACCTTCTTTGAACCATTAGTCATTTTCTATAAATTATTCATCTATGTAGCTTAAGTAAAGTTTTTTAATCATTCTTTATGTTCTTTTTATTCATCTGAGTTTTAAGGCTGTTTGCCGTTTTCACTTCATCTGGATCCTAACACAGTAATGCATGCATACACAGATGGCTTCGCTTTCAAGACCACCATAAATGCTGGACTTGGAGCTTATGTGAAGTACTCAAATGGCAACACACTAGAAACATATGAGCCACATGGAGAATTCTGTACCTATTACAAAGAAGAAATTACAGCAATAAACATTATCCTCACAGAATAATAATAATAATAATAATAATAGTCCCTTCAGTCATAACTGACTATGGGAATGCGCCCCTGAGGTGACAGCCCTCAGCTGCTTATTTTCCTGGTGCTCCTTTCGACGTTTTCTCCTCACCTCTGCTTCTTGTGTGAGCCTCTCTTCGCCCAATCTGAGGTGGCGCCGTAAATAGCATCGCCACTTAGTGCGATCGGCAGCTTCATCCTCCCATGTTGCTGGATCCATGTCCAGTGCCCTCATATCTCTCTTGCACACATCTTTGAACCTCAGCTGTGGTCGCCCAACTGTTCTCTTGCCATCTGCTAATTGTCCATAGAAGATATCTTTTGGGATGCGACCATCTTCCATGCGGCGAACATGGCCAAGCCAGCGAAGTCTGCGCTGTCTAAGAAGCGTATACATACTTTGAAGGCCAGCACGTGACAACACCTCGACATTTGTCACTTTATCTTGCCACGAGATGCCGAGGATGCGGCGTAGACACCGCAAATGGAAGGTATTGAGCCTTCTTTCTTGCTTAGCATAGGTCGTCCAGGTCTCGCTGCCATATAGGAGTGTGCTGGTGACGCAGGCATTATATACCACAGCCAATTTTTAAAAAAAGAAATCTATAAGCCCTCAGATATCATAATCTTTGCTGATTCAGAATCATCACTTCAGGCTTTGAAAGAATACCTGCAAACTGAAAATGAACAAATAATACAGCTGGCTAAAACAACTGACATTCTGCCAACAACATCATAGTCACTCTCCAGTGGACACCAGAACACACAAACATACTGGGCATTGAAAAAGCAGACAGGCTAGCAAAACTAGGAGCAAGCATAGTTCAAACAAAAACTCCAGTTAACATGCAGGCAGCTAAACTAATACTGCAAAACAACTCCAAAGAGGAATGGCTGAACCTATGGGCAAAAAGATCTACTGGATGGACCATGTATAAAGAAACAATGCATCCCAACTAAAATGACAACATAAACAACCCATGAAATGTGGAGCTGAGCACAATCTTCCAACTAAGAACCATACACACCAGACTCAACAAGCACTTAAACAAATTAAACCCCTCACATGAGCCTAATTACCGCTACTGTACCCATTAGTATGAAGCAGTTCGGTAAGTGCTGCTCACTTGCCCAGGGCTCTCTGAGTCTCCACAGAAAGAAGAAAGCTACTTCCAGACTCCCCAACAATTACAAACACACTATACAGGATTACTCAGCAGCTACAGAACAAATGTAAATTTTTCAGCTTGCATTGGTTGCAAAAGAGTGACAAGCTCAGCAGCCTGAGTCAAACAACAAAAACAACAACTTTGTGGATATTGCGGTGACAGAAAGTAAAATTAATGGCTCAGTCTAAATAGTAAGCAGACAAAAACAGTGGGCTCATCTAAGAAATCTCCTGAAAACAGTATTGAAGCAAATGAAAACATGTTAAGCCATATCCCTAGATTTTAATACTTGAGCACACACATAACATCAGATGAATGAAGCAAGGTGTAAAAGAATCCTCTTCATATTTTTGCCTTTATTGAATGCTGTTGCAAGGAATGTGCACTAAAGCAATTCATGTGCTTAGCAGCAGTGGTTTTTATTTAAGCAATTTATTTTACATAACTACTTTGTGCTTACCATGCATAACCCTCTGAAGTAAGAGAAACAGCTAGTGTGAAAACATAATTCAGTAACACAAAATTACATGAAACACAGTAAATGTTTAATAGTGAAAGTAAATAGAAGAGTTTTGAAATGGAACACAGAGCATATGTTACCCTCTGGATGTTAATTATGGACAAGTGAATAAAGAAATAAAATCACAGAAGGTTAAAGATGTGTGAAAGATATTAATAGAAGATTACTAAGATTACTGTGAACGGAATGTTAAAATTTCAATGAAGATCTCCTGGAGAAGGCTAACACGGAAAAAAAAATCACAGCACAATATTAACTCTTACTATCCGGCAAGCCCCGTGAAGTAGCGCGGGTTTAGTACCAATTTTACGGCTCGCCAGTTCAAGTGGCGCGCAACGGTAACGATAGCTAAACTAGCTCGTAAAAACGCGGTTTTAGCTCCCGTATAGTAAGAGTTAAAGACAGTTTACTTTCAGCATCGGTAGCATAGTGGTTAGTGCACTGGCTTCCTATCTTGGTGGTCCATGGTTCGATCCCCAGTTGAGGTGGGATTTTTTAGACTGCAAACAGCTCCAAGGTCAACCCAGGCTCATGAATTGGGTACCAGAGAAACTCTGGGAAGGTTAAGGTGGCCGGCATGACGCTGACCACTTCACCCCTAGTGTGCCGATGGTCAAGAAAATATGGGCCTAACACAATACTCCCAATATGCCTCAATGGGCGTGTAATGGGATCCTTTACATTTTTTATTTTACTTTCAGCGGAGAACAGTTTAAGAAAAGAAAGGCTAGAATATATTGTAATTGCATCTGACCTGTAAGAAATGAATGAAAATCTTTATTTGATCAAAGTCAAGCAATAGGAATTGTTGTTTGGTAATTTTTCTTTTCTTATCAGCCTTGGAATAACTCCTTCCTTCCCATAACCTAGGTGATCATTGGAACACTATTTTCTGTTGACTACTTTATTATTTGTTTCCACATTTGTCTGTCTTGTGCCAGTGTTTTGTGTCTCTTCATGTCTTTCCTGTCCAATTATGAATACTGTTCATCCAGTTTTCTTTGTTTCATCCCTTTCTTATTTCTGGGACTGTCCCTTTAAGTACAGTATTGGTGAATCCCTTTGGTCTAAACATTGTTGTATCACTGAAGTGTATGTGATTTAATAATTGTTAGTAAATCTTTATATAGCCTGCTTGAATAGTTCATTTGTGTATTACAACACACTACTTTGAAAATAGGCCCCACGTAGTTCGCGGGGTCTCTGAAAAGACAAAGAATGAATAGGACTGTGTCACCCTCAAGAATGTTGTACAAGGTGATTATTATGAGGTTGTACATGAGGCTGGCAACCTCATAATGTAAAACTAATTGCCACAGAGATCACTGCTGCAAAAGCATGTGACTGCCTGGTGCAAGCTTCCTGCAAGGTGACAGGCTGCATGGGTGGCTCTATGTTCCTTTAAAAGCAAAAATGATTATGATGAAGCAGAGTCGCAGATGTGCTGGATCATTTGAAAAATCAATAAATGTGAAAAGAAATGATAAGAACTATATTTTTTTTTTTTTAACTTGGATAAAAATCAATGTTACTTTCCTTTTTAGCCTGCAATCACAAATAAAAAATTGTTCTTTTGTCTCTTTTTTTTAAAATGCATTTTTCTGCACTGATTATAATTGTTATATAACAAATATAAATTTCCAGATTAGCTCGTATCAAAGCGGAAACACGCCGTAAACGAACAGACCGAGAGAAATATGAACAACATATTCAAGAAGAAAAAGAGCGCAGGCATAATCAGATCATTTCACAGTATGGAGAATGGTCGCATTCTAAAGAGCACAGAAGTGTGGATCTTGCTGTTGTGAGTTACATTAGCATTGTTAATTCACCTTCATCGTTTTTGGCGGTGTAATATTACATTTAGGACCAGCTGTAGTTGTTACCTCATGCTCCATAAGGAACACAAAAGAAAAATGATGATGATGAGACTGATTATGAATATTTAATTAATTACTTTACTTTGCAGTTTCTATCAGTGGTTTTTGCCAGTGGTTTTTATCAGTGGTTTTTATCAGTGGTTTTTGTCTGTAGTTTTTGTCAATTGCTTTTATCAGTGGTTTTTGTCAGTGGTTTTTATCAGTGGTTTTTGTCAGTGGGTTTTATCAGTGGTTTTTGTCAGTATAATTGTCATAATCCTCTCGGCACATGACGATTTTAAAATTAATTACAAAATGAATAAAAGGAAAATACACAGTAAAAAAAATTCATTAAAAATAACAAGAAGAAATTATTATATTTTGCTAGCATTTGTCCTTCAAAAATGACAGGGAAAATATTATAAAATTATTTCAAATTTTTGACAACTTGCATTCATCTTCGGCTGTAAATACAAATTTGGCACAAGTAAAAATGTTCATGTGTTGTGGATGTCTTCAAAATGTCTGAAATCATTTACACATTTTAAAACTGTTGTCTGTGACAAATCTATGACATGGAAATCAATAACTTGCTCATTCATTCATTCACTCATTCATTCATTCATTCACTCACTCACTCACTAATTCACTTACTCACTCATTCTGATAAATTACAGTAACTGATAATATAGGCTGTACAGTAGTATTGCACTCATCATCACATTCTTCATTACCATTGAATGAAAGCTAGGCACCAGCACTTTATAATTTTAATGTTAACTAACACTCCTTTAATTTATAAACTGTACCATTATAACAAGTCACCAGTACTTTGTGATCATCATCTTTTTAACATCCTCACTGTCATCACCCTCATAACAAAAAATCTCCAGCACTTTGTGTTCTTCTAACAGCACTGACACCATCACCATTATGATAACAGATCACCAATATTTTGTGATCGTTATTAGCCTTAACACCATCTTTCTTACCATAACAAGTCACCCTAGCTTTGTGATCTTTTTACAACACTAACATTGCCCCCTTTGTGTTAACAAGTCACCAATATTTGGCGATTTTTATCAGCAAGAACATTATCACTCTTTGTATAACAAGTCACCATAGCTTTGTGATCACTATTAGCTTTAACATCATCATCATGTGTAGTTTCCAGGGCATCTCTAAGTAGACAAAGAAAGACTAGGACTACTCCTCCATTAACTCTTTCAGTCCCAAGCAAAAAAGTGTGTTTGGCCCAAGCAAAAATGGCCACCCCAGTGCGTGTTTATTGTTGTTGTTTGGAAATAATTTTTTAAAATGTTCATATGCATAAATAACGTTGTTGTTGTATATGAAACTGAAGGTAATTGGATGTACTTTACTCTTGTCTCTTCTTCTTCTTCCGTCCTTAGCCACCGACCGTCAAAGCAGTCAGTGGCCATTACGCCTAGTGGCGTCTTAGGGCAACAGCAGATAGGTTTTCTTTGCCATTGTTTCCCATCACGCCTATTGGCGTCTTTAGGGCAACGGCAAATCAATCCATTTGCTGTTGTTTCCGTAATCGAAGTGACTGGCAAACGGGTGATCAGCCCGTTGGTTTTACTCTTGTGCTACAAGTATAAAAGCTTTCATTGAAAAATGATTAGTTATTCAAGGTAAAATGGATAATATGCGCTTTAAAAAATCGCTTTAAAAATCTAAAATAAATATCTCAAAACAGAAACACGTTCACTCTTAAACACGTGCGGTATTTAAAAGAATGTACTTGCAGTCGGAAATGACTTTGTGGGTAGTTATAATTAGAAACAGTCTCAAACAGAGGCACATATACTAAAGGCTTTTTAAAGTCAATTGGGCCAAGCGCGTCTAACCCCTGAGCCTTTATAAAGTCGATTGGGACTTAACGAGTTAATTATGTTGTAAGAGGCAACTTATCTAAGGTTGTGTCTGCGGCTGGCAACCTCATCATACAAAACTAATTGTTACAGAAACTACCACTGCAAAAGCATGTGAATTTCTGGTGCTTGCTTCCTGGAAAGGAACCAGATGCAGCTGAGGCTCCATGCTCCCAGCTACAGTTGAGGCTCTATGCTTCCAGCTACAGTTGTGGCTCCATGCTCCCAGCTACAGTTGAGGCTCCATGTTACCAGCTACAGTTGAGGCTCCATGCTCACAGCTACAGTTGAGGCTCTATGCTCCCAGCTACAGTTGTGGCTCCATGCTCCCAGCTACAGTTGTGGCTCCATGCTCCCAGCTACAGTTGAGGCTCCATGCTACCAGCTACAGTTGAGGCTCCATGCTGCCAGCTACAGTTGAGGCTCCATGCTCCCAGCTACAGTTGAGGCTCCATGTTACCAGCTACAGTTGAGGCTCCATGCTACCAGCTACAGTTGAGGCTTCATGCTACCAGCTACAGTTGAGGCTTCATGCTCCCAGCTACAGTTGTGGCTCCATGCTCCCAGCTACAGCTGAGACTCCATGCTCCCAGCTATAGTTGAGGCTCCATGCTCCCAGCTATAGTTGAGGCTCCATGCTCCCAGCTACAGTTGAGGCTCCCTGCTCCCAGCTACAGTTGAGGCTCCATGCTCCCAGCTACAGCTGAGGCTCCATGCTCCCAGCTACAGTTGTGGCTCCATGCTCCCAGCTACAGCTGAGGCCCCATGCTCCCGGCTACAGTTGAGGCTCCATGCTCCCAGCTACAGCTGAGGCTCCATGCTCCCAGCTACAGTTGTGGCTCCATGCTCCCAGCTACAGTTGAGGCTCCAAGCTACCAGCTACAGTTGAGGCTCCATGCTCCCAGCTACAGCTGAGGCTCCATGCTCCCAGCTACAGTTGAGGCTCCATGCTCCCAGCTACAGTTGAGGCTCCATGCTCCCAGCTACAGTTGTGACTTCATGCTCCATAGGGAGCAAAAAAGAAAATAAAAATGATAAATGATGATTAATAAAATCCTGCGATAACACGTCACCATAACTGTGTGATCTTAATCAGCATTAACATCATTACTCTTATGACAAATACATCAATGGCATTTTATATCTATTATCAACACTAACATTTCTGCCCTTGTGATATCAAGTAACCAGTGCATATAATGTTACATTCTAAATGTTCTTATGATGAAAATTTTTCACATATTTCATTATTTTCATTGCTCACACAATCATGATACTGAATATGAGCACAGTGGTTAATTCATATTGCATCAAAGTCCATCTTCAGCATTTTCTGCCTAGGGCACAACATTTTATATGCAAGACATAATATTTTCTATGAAGGACACAACATCTTTTATGCAGGACAAAGTATTCTCTATAACGGACAGACCATTTTCTGTGAAGAACACGACATTCCCTTTGGTTCATATTGTCCTCTTCAGTATTTTTATTCCAAATGGATTATAAGGTGTCTACCGATAGGTTTTGAGTTATTTTTGGTCCCGTCTGAGTAGAGTGGATGGTGATAAGTATGTGAGGAAAAAAGGTGTGAGCAGTAGATTTCACGGATGAATAGCTTAAGGAGAAGATATATCTCTGGAATGAGTAAGTTTCTCTAGTCCAGCCTATCTATACGACTATAATTTAGTATAAGACAACCTTGCCCTCCTCATATATAAATATAAGTTTAACTACACACACACACAGCTATGTGACAACAAGACACACATACGTGAAAAACTACGGTTAATTGGGTATGGATCTGACCAACACACAAAGTTAAGTTTCTTTTGTTGTTTATTATCATTTAAACTTGACAACATCAAACATCTAAAGAAAGATCAAATAAAATCAGATTTACAGACATGAAAATAGTAGAATAAATGTGCCCTCCTCCCCCTATGGATAAAAGAACCCAAAGAGTTAATAACCCAAAGGTCAAAGGTTAGCACTATGTTACAGAATAGAAATTAAAGAAACAAGTTCCTACTAAATGCTACCCAGTAAAGTAAACAAGTTTAAGCAAACTCCAATGTTGGTAACGTTTCTGTAACAAAGAAAAATATTCACTCACTCTGTCATACAGTGGCCACTCAATCACTCTTACCTACTCTTGGTGATATCCCTTAGAAATACAATTATACTGAATATAGAATTGCCAGGTTTTATTTTCCAAATTGGCCCCAGTCCATCCTCTAACAAGTCAAGACTAACGAGGTGAACGCCGAATCTGGTGTTTTAATTTTTCCTGGATGAACAAAATGTCACCGAGAATAGTTAGTGTAGCAAAAACGTGCTCTTGAGGTTCACAGTTAAAAAAGGAGGAATATACTTCCAGTATTGGGAAACATCTGGTTGCTAAAATGTTACAATTGATAAATGGTGGTAATCCTATCGGCTGACTCTATAGGAGAGTGCCGAATCTGAAACAGCGTAACTTTCTGGATAAATCCGCATGGAAACGACTATCAGAAGTTGGGAGTATAAGTTATTTTGTATACCCCAGTGGGCTGGCAAAATTGAAAAAATATTGCTGGGTTTTGTAAGTCCAGTTAAAATTTACAAGTTAAAATGTTTCTCATGTATCTTGGGCCAGTCCTTGCTCACAAATGAAATTGGTGACGCACAAGCCAAGAAAAGACAACATTAACCAATTCATAAATGAAGAAAATGACCGATGAAAAAGAAAACCGAGGGACGCCCTTGGTCAGGTCTGCAGAAATAAAAGAAACATTTATGGAAAAATGCTACTATTCTATACTACTGGACAAAAGTTAAGGGCCGCCATTCAGTTTAGACAAGGTTTATATAATTATTTGTGAGCAGGGTCGATTTTTCAAATGTCCGGTAGCTTGAAATCTCTCAAGAAGTCTCTGAATGGTAGAGTGGGACACTGCTAAACGTCTTGCAACATGACGAACAGATTGACCATCCTGAGTCCATGCCATGGCTCGACCACGGTCTATAGTGCTGAGACTTCTCCTTGGTGGCATGGCTAAATGCAGTGATCATTTCGACCATTTGTCTTACTTACTTACTTAATCGTTCCCCTTCTACCGTGAAGTGTAGAGGTTTGGAAGAGAGAGCGCCGGACTATCCTATCGGCTGTCTTCCTCCTGGCCTGGTTCCATTCTAGTCCTCGGTCCTTCAAAGATTGTCTAATGTTGTCCTCCCAGCGGACTATGGGTCATCCTGGGGGTCTGGATCCTTGGCTCTTTGTTTTCCATGCTTGTCATGGTAGCCGATCTTCTCCCATTCTGCAGACATGGCCAAACCATCTTAATTGGGACTGTTCTACTTGCGTCTGCAGGGGGTAGGATTTAAGGCCTTGACGTATTGTCTGGTTGCGTACCATGTCTCTTCTTGTTACTTCAACCACTTTCCTCAGATACCTCATTTCTGAGGTTTGGATCTGGCTTTTGTGGGTTGTAGTCATTGCCCATGACTCGCATCCATATGTCAAGACTGGGACATAGGTGGAGCGGTATACAGCCATCTTCGTTTTCTTACCAACCTCTCTCTTGCTGAGGAATCCTCGATTTATGGCCTTAAAAAGTCTCCCAGCTGCTGCTTTTCGAGTGGCCAACTCTTCTTTGATGCCTCCCTTTCGGTCTATAATAGCTCCGAGGTATTTAAAGTGGCAACCTGCTCTAGGACCTGTTCTCCCAGCTTAATCTGATGTCTTCTTTCTTCTCGTGATATCACCATGGATTTTGTTTTAGAGATGCTTATGACCATCCCTCTCTTCTCCAGCTCTTCCTTCCAGACTTGCAGGTTGGATTGGAGATGTGCCTCTGGTTTAGCAATCAGGGCAACATCATCAGCAAATGCCAGCTCTGAAATACATATCTGTCTCATCTTCCAGTACCCTACTGAATACTTTCTTGTTCTCTCCTTACATGCCTTGATAACATCGTCCATGAGGAGTATGAAAAGATAAGATGACAGGATATCACCTTGTCTTACACCAGAATGGGTCCTGAATTCTTCTGACTTATGGTTTGCTGTCCTCACGTAATTTCTGCGAGACTTGTAGAAGCTCTGTATAGCATAAATCAGAGGTGCTGGAATATTCTTCCTTGCCAAACACTCTTTACCGATAATCATTTTCCACGTGCATTCAAATTCAACTCACTTTTTGAACTAGTAGGGCGTGTTGCAAAAACCACGAGTTTTTGCAGCAACAATGGCAATTTTCACGTGCGGGTTAAAGTGACCCAGTTTTTGGACATTTAAAAAAAAATTAACCTAGTGCACACAGAAATGTATACACATTTCTCTGAGCTCAGTTTTAATGACATTTTCACTTGTCTTTACAGTTTGCCAATCAATTATATAAACCTTGTCTAAACTGAATGGTGACCCTTAACTTTTGTCCAGTAGTATATATAGCTACACATATGCACACAGACGGGGACAAGACGATCTCTTATCCACTCCGTCAGTCATGATTAAAGTTAAAAGGCACAGGTGTTTTCCTTTATGCCTATCCTATCATGCGTCGCTTAGCAAGTACAGGTTTGGTTGAGATATGCAGCTCTTCCCCTCCTGCCCCCCCCCCCCCCCTTTCAGCGTACAATGTTAATTATTATTCAATTATCCATACGCGCACTTACATAAATATCGCCTGTCGTTAATAGCTATTAAATTGTTGGCGTCAGTTGGTCATCGTATGGTATTAAATACTAGGCACTTATAATTTTTACTTATAATAAATACGCACAATGAAATAAAACGTGAATTCTTTTCTGTCACTATCAGTCGCGCCTAACATATAAATCAGTCAACTAGAACCGTCTCTTCTTGTGTGAGAAAGCGCGTGGTGAAAATTAACATTATAACTGAAAATCTGGTATAAAATAGCTACGCGTTATTTTATTTCACTGGTTTTAACAGCTAGAACTCTAAGTGAATTATAATGGTATGCTAACACTGTTAACCACGTAAACACTAATTTCTATTACCAGAAAATCAGAATGACAATCCCCATGAATGCTATTAACACATTTTCCACAATGGTCCTAGAACTACGTGCTTAGACTATCTAAAAATTCTGAGTGACAACTGATAGCAGGTTTAAGAAAACACAGTTTATATATCATCATGTTTCTCTGATCTATAGATGATGTTACATTTCACACTATTGTGTATACCAGAGAATCAGAAACATGAGTTCCCCAGATAAAAGTTTACGGTCGGCTTTTCTCTGGCGTTCGACCACCCTCAAAAGACTTATTTCCGTGTAACGGGTCTCTCGAAGATTTTCCCCGTGCGAATGCCCGCTTCTGAGATCAAAGAGCCCAGGGGTTTTCTGTCTCACCTGAGTACGAACTTAAAAGCGTACTCGGGGAAAGATTTTGCCCGTGGGTCTACTTCAAAGCATATTCGGTGTTATTCATGTGCAGTCTGTCAGGTATCGTATGATTGACAGATAAGCTTGCGTGAGAAGACTCGATAAACAAACCTGATTCGCTACCGTTTATGACTGGCAGTCACGAAAGTTTGTAAACATGCGTTAGCTCGTGTTCACAGAAAAAGAGGTAGGACTAAAAGTGAGTAAACTCAGCCTGTAAATGCATGGTTTTGCTAGCAAATCATAGAACGCTAACGGGATTACAAAGACTGTCAGATTACCGTAGGCTCTCTTTCCATTATACGTCACATAGGCTGCAACTATTGATTGCTACTGATTAATTGTTTTGGGCAATCCTTTTTCAGCATCTACTCACAAGGTCCCATCTGCTTCGTTACTTCATCTTCCACTTTCCTGGCCAAGTTCTACATGACATTCCCACTTTTCTCTTTCTCAGATGGTTACCGTCAAACGCTTAAATTGTGTGATTGTTTCCTGAGAGTGTGTGTTCTATTCACCTCCACTTTCTTGCTTTATTCTATATCTGTATTGGTTTTTGTCTGGGTTCTATTTCACAGGTCTATATTTACTATTCATGTAGCCATTTTACATGGAACAAACAGTGGAGACATCTGTTGGTGAATGTCTGGAGTTTGTCCTTGATATTCTTGGTGACATACCATGTTTATGAGTCAAAAACTGTTTTACATTTGTATTGAGCCACCTAATTTTATTTTCCTGAGACAATGCTGCAGAGTAGTAAATGGGTTTTAGAGAGTTAAAGGTTAATCTGGCTTCATTTGTCCTAGCATGAACATCCTGGTTAGTCCCTACTTCTTAGTTGATGTTATTTCCCCAGTCGTTTAAGCTGTCCACTTCTTCAAGCACCTGGCTATTGATATTTATTTGACCTATTTCATTATCATCATCATTTTCCTTTTCATTCCTTATGGAGCATAGTGCCACCACTGTAGATGATGGTCCTCTTGTAGGAAGCCTGCACCAAGAAACAGTTGGGCAACCACAGCTGAGGTTAAAAAATGTGTGCAACCTGTGAGGATGAAGCTGCCAATCGCACGATGTGGCAATGCTCTTTATGGCGGCACCTCAAATTGGGCAAAGAGAAGCTCTCACAGCAAGCAGAAGAGAGGAGAAAATGTCGAAAGAATTACGAGAAAAAAAAAGCAGCTGGGGGCTGCCACCTCAGGGGCATATTCCCATAATGAGTTAAGACTGAAGGGGCTATTATTATTATTATGTATATGTTCATGGGTGTACAGTGTTCAGAGTTCACTTTTCATTCTCTACTAAAGATCATCATATTCTCTGAACTTAACATATTAGAGGTCACTTTAAAAGCTGTTCTAAAGACCATCATATTCTTTGAACTTTACATAAAATGTTCAGAGTTAAATTTTAGGCTATTCACTGAACTTTCATATGATGTCCAGAATTCACATGTAAGCTATTCAGACTAGCATCATATTATCTGAACTTTCATGTAATGTCCAATATTCACTTTTTAAGCTATTCGGAAGACCATCATATTCTCAGAACTTTCATATAATATTCATTATTTACTTTTTAGGATGTTCAGACTAGCATCATATTCTTTGAACTTTTATATAATGTCCATAATTCACTTTTTTCAGAAGAGCATCATATTCTTTGTGCAAGCATGTAATGTTGAAGGTTTAATTTGAATTTTCAGTATATTCTAAAGATGATAATGTTCTCTTAACTTCTAATGTATGTAGCATGCATTCATTTTTTATTTATTTTGCATGCTAGTTAAGAGGGCACAATATTCTCTAAAACTTACATCACAAGTACAGTTTAGTTTGACAACTTAGATGACTGCATAGAGCTAAACTTTAATGTTCTAGAAGAATTCAAAGAAAGGAGAGGAATAGGAAATCATGGTATTCAGCAATGGGAAATTATGGTATTCAGCCTCAAGGGATGACAGAAGACAAGATGACGATATTCATGATGAATTATGATGAAGATTACTGACCACAGAGTGGTAGAAATTGTTATAATGCTGTTGTCTACTCTGCTTAATAAACAAATACCCCAAAACAACTTCAGATAGGAATAGCTGAACCAGTGGGCAAAAGGGTTTATTGGATGTGCCTTTCTTTTAGAAATGGTCCACCACAACAAAAATGACAATATCAATAACCTATGATATGTGGAGCAAAACACAGTTTTCCAACTAAGAACACAACATACCAGACTCAACATGCACTTAAACAAATTAAACCACACATGAGAGCCTAACTGCTGCAACTGTATCCATCCATATGAGACAGTTCAGCATGTGCTGCTCATTTTCTCAGGACTCTTCACAAAAAGAAGAAAGCTTTTGCCGGGCTCCCCAACAATCTTAAACGCTATATGCAGCAACACTCAACAGCTATAGATCATGTGCAGATGTTTTGACTTGGCATTGGCTGCAAAAGAACAGCAAGCTCAGCAACCCTAGTTAATCAACAACTCTGCGTAAGGGTCTTGACTTTTGCTTTGGGGTATTAATTGACTGGACAAGAACTTTTTTCATGCTGGTTTTCTTTTCTGAAGAGTTAGTTCATTAGTTAAAGAAATGCTAATTTCAGACATGAAATGATAAAAAATAAATTTTACTATTTCTTATTATAAGAGAGGTAAGAAAGTTATTTTTTTCATTTTTCATTGTAACAGATACAGAATGCTTTAAGATCTTTCACTGAGACTATTGAGCTGTTGCCTGCTGAGCTTCAAGAAGTAGCCAGATTTGGACATTCACTGGAGCCAATTGATGAAACTGGAAGAACTCTTTCTGTAAAAGAATTTGCTCAGGTATGACAACTATAAGCCTTGTGTAGTTCCCTGTAGTCTCTGAGGAAACAAAGAAATAATAGTTCTCCCTCAGGCTTGCTGTAAGATCATAAGGGGAGACTAATATGGGGTTGTGTGCATGAGGCTGGCAACATGCTGCAAGAGTACATCCATACATTGATGAAGGATTCCTGCAAAAGTGTCAGTGGCAGTCGTGATGTCATGGTCTTTTGGATGAAAAACAGGAAAATTAATGAAAGAAACTAAATGTACCATCATGTTATCTAGTGTCACGGAACCAATTGTGACAGTGGGCCTGGAGTTACATAACCTAGTCTCGTTGTACTCATACTGAGTATGGCAGGTGTTATAAGCTCAGAGAAACAATCTCACTAGTTACACACGTTACCAAACTTAATAGAAGTCTCATTCGCAGTACTATATAGCAGTAAATATACAGGGTGAATGAAAAGCCACTTCCTATTTTTAAATTGTTATTTTGTCATTCCTTTCCAAATAATTTATATGAAATAAACATCAAAATGATGACAGTGAACTGTAATTTTATTACATAATATGCTATTTCACATTAATGTTATAACTTAGTGTTAGATCCTGTTTGTTTACCATATAGTTTCATAGCAGGCACCAATTTTGGCTATCTCTTGTAATATTAGTTTATTAGCCATTTTAGATTTTACTTTGTTATATTTTGTTTCTGTAAATAGAAAAATAAAACTTATTTGTCAAATGGTACTTTTTGTTCATTGTAGTGATATTTGTTTCTTATATACCCAATAGATACAAGTGAGAATATAACAAATTTAAAATAGGAACTGCCTTTTCAATCACCTTTTAAAATTCAGTAACACAGTCATGGACATCACAAACAATAGCAGTACAAAGCAATGCTGGTATTATATAACAACTGCATCAGTAGAAGACATAGCATCACTTCTTACATCTCTACCTGTGGTAAAGTGGGATGTTATAAATATTTATAGGGGACTTAGTGTACTGACTGAGATCAGCTGTGAAGGTATCTGTATCTAATAAGGGTGGTGTATTACAGATAACCTTACTTGCTACCACATTTATACCTCAGTCAGGCTTATTCTGGAATATTGTGATGACTACGTTGAATGTCTAGGGTTATGATAATGGTGAAGTGTAAGTCACAACAACAACAGACAGATAAACAATTTAATTTAATCCACAATACTTTACAACACTGTGACACTCACACACATAGAACACTCTATAAGACTATCTTAATAAGTCAAGTTTAACTTTAAAAATATGTATTAATTTCTTTCAATAATAGATATCCTGATTCAACTACAAAGTGAACCAGGAATCACAATCAAATGTAATTACAAGTTGTATGTACACAATTTATAGATATGATCTTTGTATTGACATATATTATTATTGCATTTTGTGTGTAAGTGTGCTGTAGTACTATGAGGTAATACTGGCTTTTCAAGTTAGGTTGTTGTTTGTCATCATGACTTCAAGTGTTTGTTTCTGGTGGAAATAATATTGTAAAGGTTCACCGTTTCTTTTTTATTTAAAACAAATGAATGTCCCTCTTGATTTAAGGTAAAGTCACTGTTAGAGGGGGGTTATACACAAGATTGAGCTGCTCTGGCCAACGAATCTTATCTTCTGTGAGGGCGGCAGGAAACAGTCTCCACTGCTCGCTTGCTTCACCGTTTCCCTGAGAAACAATACTGGTCGCTATCTTGACCAAGGAGTATGCTGCCAGCCTCTGGATTCAGCAAAACTCAGACCAGGTGCTGCTTCAATACGTTAGGACCACGGTCCCTGAAACAAGAAGGTTGTACCTCCTACTTCAGAACTAATTTATAATCTATTTCCACACTGAAGCACAATACATAACAAACACCGAGTTCAGCGCGGTAGGCCAACTGTTAGCTTCTCATGTAACACATTCACCAGCATTCCTCTCCCTAATGGTTACAACGCCTCTGCAATTCCAGCATTATTTCCTTATATTCAATAAGATAGGTGTCATAGTACTATTTGGCAATCCCATATAGGCCTATGCAGTTATACTCCTCTCCGACAAGTTTTGTTCCTGGTGGAGCAATATCTAGGCTTTTCCTCATGGTTGCTACTGAACTACTCACAGACAGACATAATTTATCAATTCACATTCAATTTTCATCTAAAAGATATCAAATATGTCAAGCTTACCACAATTCATGAAATATTAAACAAATACGTTGACTGGCGATAAATTATGGCACAATTCCGATCTGCCTCTGTCCCAGGCTTTCATTAGAAAAATATGAGCTGGATCGCAACGCACTTGCTTCTCAGTAAGTTTATTTTCAAAATGTGGCACTGAACAGACGCTCCTAATTGACTATATCAAATGGTCTAGCCAATAAGACCATGTTTACAAAAGTATTTGGAAAAAAAGTACCCTTCCTACCGTTTCCCGTAACAACCAAAAATAGTATTTGCAATCGACTAATCATGTTTAACACCTTTAAATATCTCGGGTCCACTATATGTAGTGATGGAAGATCAAATAAAGAAATCAAGACAAGACTTGAGATGGCCTCAGCTGCCATGACAAGGTTGAATGTGATCTGGAAAAGTAACATCAGTTTTCCTGTGAAGATCAAATTATACAAATCACTTGTATTATCTATTCTCTTGTATGGGTGTGAGGGCTGGACACTCACTGCAGATACGGAGCGAAGGATTCAGGCTTTCGAGCATAAATGTTATAGAAGAATTTTGCGCATTTGCTATAAAGAGCACAAAACAAATGTCTATGTTAGAGAGAAGATAAACACCTATGCAGGCCATCAAGAACCACTTTTGTCAATAGTGAAACGTCGAAAGCTTGCCTGGTTTGGGCATGTAACTCGTCATGACTCCCTTTCGAAAACGATCCTCCAGGGAACAGTCGAAGGTAAACGGAGAAGAGGAAGGCAAAGAAAATCCTGGGCTGATAACATCAAAGAATGGGCAGGACACGGTTTCTCCACACTTGTACGCATTGCTGAGAATAGAGAGCAGTGGAGGACCCTGTCTGCTGATGCTTCCATCATGGCACCCCTACGACCCATGACGGGTTATGGGTTGAGATGATGATGATGAATCATGTTTAGGCTTACATATTCTTCTAGCCAATCAAATCGGATTTAACTTGTTGGCCTATTTCCTGTAAAATAGTGGTTTTAAAACATGCCACTGAGCAATTATGATCTGGTGGTGTCAGACAGCACCCCTATAATCTTTTGGCTATAATTTGTTAATTATTAGACTATTTGCTTAACACCTAACATATTCTTTGTCAGCAAGTCCTAAGACACCCAAATATATAAGTTTTAATGGAGCTAAGTGGCTGCGTTCAAAATATGTATTTTCTTCTAGGATAGTCGTGCTGTTACCACCTCCTCACTTCCAAACTATGGGGTGTCTTCTGTACTGTCAGGATTTCAGACGTAAAACAGTAGAATGTCATGTTTCCTAATAAGCATTAAACATGTTTTTTAAAACCTAACCGTGTATTGGTAGTGCTTTTTGTCACTGTTTATTTGAAAAAAAGTTAGTGCTTCATGCCTTTCGCGTTGGGGGTGGCATTAATATTAATCGCGAGACTGCGTGTTAGTGTTGCATACGTTCCTCAGTACCTCTCTCTCTCTCTCTTCTAAGCTCGTCTGTCTTTTCTTTTACTTAGTGCATAAAATGACAGGAATGGAATATTAATCTAGGTCATTACGCAGTGTGTCTATCTCAAGGTTTTCTAAGAAACACAGTACCGGTTTTATTTTTTTGAAACGTGTGTATGCTGCTGTAGGCTTTACTATCAAACGTGAAAGCGTTACAATTATGCAGACGAAGTAGAAAAAGGGGGATTTTTGTAAGCCACTGACAGCACTGTTCTTTTACCATTCCTCTTTCCTTTTATTGAATTAATGCGTTAGGCTTTACATTTACTTTTTAATTTATATATGTGGATTTAGAATTTCACGACACTACCCAGCAGCTAGGCTCTAAATTATCAACATACAGTGCAGGCCAATCCTGGAGCACTTACATAAATACCACCAGGTGTGGAATCATTCTTTGCTTCTAAATATTACATCTGGACCTTACAGAAAACTTCTTATAAGCTTTATAGTGCAGGACAGCATCATGCTTCAAAAACATTTATGGTCCCTACCACATTCAAACACTGACTGTATTAATCACAAACTGTGCTCATGATATTCAGTCATAAACTATGTTCAAAGACATTCTTACATGAACCAGCTTATAAGACATCCATTCACAGATTAACTTCTCAGTATCCTGAAACACAAGACCATAGCAAAGGATTGGGCGATTGCCATCATAACACCAATTTTCAAAAAGGGTGACAATCGACAATGCGGAAACCATAGAGGCATATCACTTCTCAGTGTCCCTGGTAAAATCTACTCTAGAATCCTAGAGCAGAGACTCCGACGCCTAGTTGAGCCACAATTGGATGAGGTCCAGTGTGGATTCTGAACAAACCGAAGTACTCAAGACCTAATCTTCACACTCAGATAGCTGAGTGAAAAGGCTCTTGAGTATAAGAGTGAGATCCATCTTTGTTTCATAGATCTGGAAAAAGCGTTTGACAGGGTCCCCTGGAGCAAACTTTGGGACTGTTTGGCAAGGAAGAACATTCCAGTACCTCTGATTCATGCTATACAGAGCTTCTACAAGTCTTGCAGAAATTATGTGAGGACAGCAAACCATATGTCAGAAGAATTCAGGACCACCACTGGTGTAAGAGAAGGTGATATTCTGTCACCTTATCTTATGATACTCCTCATGGACGATGTTATCAAGGCATGTAAGGAGAGAACAAGAAAGTATTCAGTGGCGTACTGGAAGATGAGACAGATATGTATTTCAGAGCTGGCATTTGCTGATGATGTTGCCCTGATTGCTAAATCAGAGGCACATCTCCAATCCAACCTGCAAGTATGGAAGGAAGAGCTGGAGAAGAGAGGGATGGTCATAAGCAGCTCTAAAACTAAATCCATGGTGATAACACGAGAAGAAAGAAGACATCAGATTAAGCTGGGAGAACAGGTCCTGGAGCAGGTCGACCACTTTAAATATCTCGGAGCTATTATAGACTGAAAGGGAGGCATCAAAGAAGAGTTGGCCACTCGAATAGCTGCAGCTGGGAGACTTTTTCAGGCCATAAATCGATTCCTCAGCTAGAGAGAAGTTGGTAAGAAAATGAAGATGGCTGAATACTGCTCCACCTATGTCCCAGTCTTGACATATGGATGCGAGTCATGGGCAATGACTACAACCCACAAAAGCCAGATCCAAACCTCAGAAATGAGGTATCTGAGGAAGAGACATGGTACGCAACCAGAAGATACGTCAAGGCCTAAAATCCCACCCCCTGCAGACCCAAGTAGAACAGTCCCAACTAAGATGGTTTGGCCATGACTGCAGAATGGGAGAAGATCAGCTACCGTGACAAGCATGGAAAACAAAGAGCCAGGGATCCAGACCCCCAGGATGACCCAAAGTTTGCTCGGAGGACAACATTAGACAATCTTTGAAGGACCGAGGACTAGAATGGAACCAGGCCAGGAGGAAGACAGCCGATAGGATAGTCTGGCGCTCTCTCTTCCAAACCTCTACACCTCACGGTAGAAGGGAAACGACTAAGTAAGTAAGTATCCTGAAACAATCTACCACAGACACCATCACTGCAATAGCATATGAATGCTTGATACAGGCATCCTGCAAGGGGATTAGCTACAGTAACAGCTCCATAAGGAGCACAAAGGAAGATGATGATGCTAAAAGGATATCTGAACACATTTCTATTTACTTCCTCCCTCAGTTCAGGGCTCACTGTATGTCTGATCATGTATTTATTATTTTGTTGTTGCCAGTATATCAGCTTATTTGTGGAGGATCTACCATTTGAAGTATTTCATCTTTTCATGGTCCACATGTCCAAATGCGCTGCTGCTCAAAGGGCTTCTGCAGACAGAGAAAATAGGAAGATAATTCTGACCAACCTATTTTTGATCTGTGATTATGGCGTGGTAGGTACAACAGGCAGTTAGTTTATTAAGCAGAATAATATATAAAAATTTGACTGGATAACTTCACATGTATATAGTGATAATCTAAAGCAGATCTATTATCAGAATTGTGTTTGGCTTAATGTGCAAATAGGAAAAAAAGACAACATGGCTAGATTCTTTTTAACAGAAGAAATTATAATCACACACAAACACAAAAGTCAATTATTATCACACATAAATTAAACTGCATAAAACAATATCTGATCAATGTGAATATATTAACATGGCCAAAAAAAAAACCAGTTTTTAAAAAACAGATCAACAATAACAAGCTATGAACTTCTTGTGGGAGCCGCGCTGGTGTAATGGCTACGACGTTGTTCTGGCGACCAGGTGTTCATGGTTCAAACCCGGCCGTCGGCGTTTGAAGAAATGTTTACGACCGGAAATTTGACTGAATAACCTGAACGGCTCCTGCACATAAATCCCGTGTGGATGGGAAGGAGCGAAGCTCCTGACCGGGTTGGAAGGAAAGTCCACTGACCCCCCAGCCTCGCAATGACATGTCATTGGGCCGAAAGAGCTGGAAAGCTCGAGTGCCGCTGGTTATAGAAAAAAAAAAAAAAAATGAACTTCTTGTATTTTCCTGCCATTGAATACTAAAATTAGAAGCCTGACTAACAAAACTAATGCCTCATTTTCTCCCCCAATAATTTAGATGACTAAATAACATTAATATTTATCATGTGTTATGCCAAGTGACAGTTACAATCAGTTCATGGCACAGCGGTCTCTTTTAAGCATTCTGAAGCTTTACATATTTACAATGTTCATCTCCATTTTGCCATACCATCCTAGATTTTCCCTTATGTCTTTTTCTTTCACCCTCAATCGTTTCCCAGACACTCCTTTATTAGCATCTGCCAAATTAATTCTGCTTCTGTAATGGGTTGATAAGTAAAACACAATCCTTAGTTTTATTGAAAATAGGGTAACGTTTCATTTGGCAGAAAAGAGCTGCATTTCAAAAATATAATAATACTTAGGTGTATTTCAGACAATAACAGAATGTTACAGCTAATACAGATTTACTGTTTAGTAATAGTGATATTTAAGTGATTGGGAAAGGATTAATATTGTCATTTCCTCCTTACAATACTTTCCAGACATTGTGTACATTATTGAGAGCATAGCATCAAATTAGCGGTACTGTTTTCACATCACAAGCACATACTGGGTAAGAGATTATCATAAATACAACAGCCATATTTAATAATATAAATTTTCTTCTTCTTCTTCTTCGTACACTCTCAGACGTCCACTTGAATGTTCTCAAAGAAAGCAGTAGTCAGTTTGAGGCTATTTGAATCCCCGTAAAGCTTTTCCACGAAAGGAGCTGGCGTCGGCCATATGCACTTTCTCTGTACCACATATAAGGGGCAACTTTGAAGCAGATGTTCAGCAGTCATTTTATCAGTGCCACAGTTACACTGATCGGTAGTTCCTATCTTTAGCTTGTTGAATAGATGGTATCTCAATCTGTTGTGGCCAGTGCGGAGTCTGAAGATTACCACTTGTTCTCTTCTGTGGAGCTGGTAGTAAGCATCATTCTGTGTGTGCCCTGGATGTTCTACATTCCATTTGTTTCTGTAACTGATTCTGATAAAACTCTTTGCCTCCTCAAAAGTTATGCTTGCATCAGGCTGAGGTAGATGTGAACCTTCTTTTGCCATTCTGTCAGCCTCTTCATTGCCGGCGATGTTACAATGAGATGGGATCCATTGGATCACAATACTTTTGAATCGTTGACAAAGTTTGTGGAGCACTACTCTGAGATCATCCAGGTCTGTATTATTTTGGCTTTTCAACGATGCAATTACTGACTGTGCATCAGTAAAGAAAGCAACTTGTCTCTCTGATCTTTCTTCTGTCAATATAAACTCTGCTGCAGTTTTCAAGGCCTCTGCCTCTGCTCTGAAGTTGCTGGAGAATCGTCCTGTCGCCACTGACAGCCTTTTTTCTGCACCAGTGCTTAAGGTCAGAAAGACACCCCCACCTCCATTTTCTGTTGCATTTGTTGCTGATCCATCTGTGTATGCATGGGTCCAGGTGTTGCGTGGATAATGTGTCTCTATGTATTTTGTCGCTATGGATTTTCTATCTGTTGCAGTTTGGCTCTTTTTACTTTCAATTCCAGGAATGTTTTCTATCATTTTAGGGAAACGATTTTGTTTCCAAACTGGAAGCTTGTGTGCAGTGTAGATGGGTTTAACAGTGGATATTTCATCTATGGATACTGCTCTCATGTGTGATTTGGTTGATTCTACAAAATTACTTCGTTTGAGTCTTTGCCTTCTAAGAGCATTTATTCTATGGCACATTGGGTGGTCTGTTAGTCTTTTGAATTTTTCGGCCTGTTGCTGAGCTGTAGTGAAATTGACAGAGATACAACGGTAAAATACTCAAAAGATAACATTTAAGGATAAAAACATAATGCGTAGGCTGCTGATGTACATGATCGCCTAGACCGCGGGTCATCACCCTCCATAAAATTGACTTGCTAGACAGGAGGGGAACGGCGGATCAAAAGAAAAAAAATATGACTGGAAAGGCTAAGGAGACGCAATGGGGGGGGATGGAGGAAAGTAAAAATTCACGTCCCCCAAATTGACACGAGGTACGGAATTGGACGTTTTGCGATACCAAGCCTTGATTTGAATTGAGCGGCAGAACGCGGATGGTAGGAAAATTACAAAAATTTAAAAAGTAATTTTTCTTAATATTAATGTTAGGAAAATAAAAATTAGCTGGCCGGATGGCCTATTCTGAGCAATGAAATAATATGATCTTAATTTTACAAACGGATAGATAATATTGAAGATAATGACAAAAGACAGTGTAGTTTACATCATCGACAGACTGCCTTGAATAAAAAGTGTCGTTATTTGCACACAAAACACGACCTTGGGGACGCAGGTGTTCAAAGTTACTTATTATGGAGGAGAGGGTTTTTGAGCGGTAGCTGTGTCTAAATATAACTTTTTACGACAAAATTTTAAGGGGAGAGAAAGGTTGCTTCAAAAATCAAGCACATTTTTTTTAGAAACACAAGTAGAGACGGACAGACTAACAGATAACCATCCATACTTGACTGAAGCATGACTGAAATGACTTTAGTGTAGAAATTTGAAATTTAAAGTACAACTAGGCAGTGATTGGCCACAGACAATCATATCATTAGCGCTCAGACGCGAAAGTGGGGTCATTCTTCAATAATTGTTCAGTGTTAGACACAGATTTTAAAGTGTGGTGTTTTCCCATATGAAAGACAGTGAATAAATTTAGGGACGCCATACTATAGCCAGCAGCTCAGCTGAGTTTTGCTAGCACTTCTGTGTTAATTATTCATAATCTGGTAAGATTGAAATTATTTCTTTATATATTTTGAATATTGTTTCATGTTCGAGTGATTTGATACTGCCATATCATAATCTAGCCTTACAAACAAGTAGGGATTTTGCTCTAGACCCCCCGCCCAAGTCAGGGTCTAGGGACCAACAAGGTACATAAACTACAGCAAGGATTATGCAAGATAGATCAAGCGTTGAAACAGGTTACCTATCTTCTTTTAGGGCCGACAACTAATAAATATTTTTCAGAATCTATGGTCTGGGAGGATCTGTCTGATGTAGGCCCACCATGGTAACTGTGCTGTTTGGTCAGAGAGATCTGACCTGTCTGTATGATGTGGTTGTTGTGTCAGTGTTGTGTCCAGACGTGGGTAGAGAATAGATTTTGACACATGGCCCATACTTTGATTGCAGAGCTGTGAGTTTCTATCGACAACAAAGCAGAGTCTATTCGGTGGGTGACTGTACTCGAGTGTATCTGTGCAGTTCTTGTGACAGAGACCACCATTATTGCCCGCCAGCACGGAGAGGTGGGACCGCAAGTTTTCAGCACCAGAGCTACAAAAAGATGAGTGAGCCTCTGGTCTGCTGGACATTCACCAACTATTGGTAGTGACTAATATCCCCGTAAAAATTCCCACCATTTTCTGGACATTGTGTAGTCAATATAGACAGGTGTGATGAGGCCACCCCAACAGCACAAACAGTAAATATCCTCCCAAAGAGATGACTACTCGAACTTTTTTAATAAAACTAACTAGTCTAGTACTTAAATAGGTACGCTCTTGCATTTATTATGTAACATTCCATGCATTTTTTTTCATAAATTTTCAATCCTTCTTTTAAAACAAGTTCTGGTCACATAAAACTTGATCCAGAACCAATAAATGTAATATAATTATATCAAAAACTTTATACACGTGAGTTAGTTCAGTGTATTTTAACACTTGTTAACCTTATTAGTCTTCTTAAATGTCCGTGGGTGTATTTATAACTAACACACCACATTACACATCATTACCCTAGACACTTTACGTAGCCACATTCATTAAGAAAAAAAAAAAATTAAGTGTGAGGTCGTAGTGGTAGCAAGAAAGGCCTTCTGATAATTCTCAACTACATTTTATCTCAGGAGCCTTCACAGCTGGCCTCATACAATTTACATGTAGTACCATCATCATCATACAATACCATCAATACCACTACATGAGCCCTGCAGTCTCTTCTATCTGTCATTGGCTGGAGGCAAGTAATCTTTTCGAGTTCTTTTATAGGTGTTGACTTCATGCCTCCCGTTATAATTCTCATTGCTTGATTTTGGAGTCTGCTAATTTTATCGAAGTTTGTCTTAGCTGCTGTTGCCCATGCTGCCATGCCATATTCAAGAACTGGCCTCACTCGCCCTGTGTACAACGTCTTAAGCACTTTCTCATCTGCACCCCAAGTTGTCCCAGCAAGTTTTTTCATAATTGCCATTCTTTGTCTTGCTCTCATTCCATTTCTGTCAACCTGTTTTTTCCAAGTCAGACGGCAATCAAAAATAATGCCTATGTAGTTCGGATTTTCATTTAATTGAAGATTTACTCCGTTCAGTACTAGTTTGAAGCTCTGAGGTCTAGTTCAGAGGGAAAATACAGTGTACGTTGTTTTATCTTCATTAATCTTCATGAGCCATGTTTTGGCCCACTCTTCCAGTGATATTAGTGCTTGCTGCATCAGAATGTTTGCAGTAGTGATATGTTCTTCAGAGATCCACAACGCTAAGTCATCTGCAAAGGAAGCATTGTGTGTAAATTGAAATCTAGTACCTGCTGAAACAATAAGAAAGATCAAATGGACGTTATTTTTAAAAATAAAGTCCACAATCCTACTGTAAACTAAGAATTCACTAAGAATTCTGCTAGAGAATATGAGAGTGGGATTAAATACACATTAGGAAATTGAAAAGGCATTATAGAATTCTCTTTAAAATCATTAATGTGATAAAGATAGCATATGAAGACATGACATGCAGTTCTTCATTAAGCATAACTTACAGAATCATTTGGGATAAAAACTGGAGTGTGACAGAGATGCCTGTTGCCACCATTTCTCTTCTTATTGGCTATAGATTGGAATATGAAAACATTAACTTAAGTCAACAGAAATGGAATCCAGTAGACTGACTAAACAGTCTGATGATCTAGATTTTGCTGATGGCCTGGCAATACAAAATGAAAATACTTGAATAGGTGCAAATAGGGGTGAAATACACAGGGATAAAACAAAGATAATCAGAAGAAATGCAGGAAATGATAATAAGAGTGCGCTTAAAGAAACATCCGTACAAGATCTAGAATCATACACATATCTTGGAAGCAGTGAAGACACAGTTGGTGGGGCAGACAATGATATCAGAATTAGAATACGTTGGGAAATGTATGGAAATCAATAGGAATCAAGTTCAAAACAAAAATCAGAATCTTCAACTCAGATGTCGTCAGTCTTAAGGCATAGCTCTGAAACATGGAGAACAACAAAAGGCTATAGACTTTCATAAATGAATGCTTGTGTAGAACTGGATTGAAGTGGTATGACAAGATCACTAATGTGGAACTTGATGACAAGATCACTAATGTGGAACTTGATGACAAGATCACTAATGTGGAACTTGATGACAAGAACCCGACAAGGGCCAGTGGAACCATAGATGAGAAAAAGATGCTGGCAATGGATAGAACACACATTGAGAAAACATGTTGGTAGTGTTACCAGGCAGTTCTTTCTCTGGAATCCCGAGGGTGAAAGAAGCAGATATAGACAAAAAAACACATGGAGAATAGAACTGGAGACTAAAATGAAAATAATGAGGAAGACATGAAATCACCTTGAGCTGATGGCACAGGACAGGAAGACATGAAATCACCTTGAGCTGATGGCACAGGACAGGAAGACATGAAATCACCTTGAGCTGATGGCACAGGACAGGAAGACGTGGCAAAAGGTTTGTTGAAGGCCTGTGCTCTTGAAGGGTGATGATGATGAATAAACAAGCATATTAATATATGTGAAACAATGATGATAAACAATCTATGAAATAAATCAACAGAAACAGACAGACTAATGATAAACAATCTATGAAATAAATCAACAGAAACAGACAGACTAATGATAAACAGTCTTTGAAATAAATCAACAGAAACAGACAGACTAATGATAAAAACATAAAATGTTTTGATGAAATCCACGCTAAAAAGAGATTGTTAATATGTAAAAAATACAAAAATTCAGAATAGCCAAAGGCAATTGTAGCACTTGTGTGACAGAGTAACAGAGTAGATTGTGGAACATACAGTTTTGACTTGTGCAGTTAGGACACCATTATGTTCTGATAGAGTAACCAGCTTCACAATCCATAATACTGGATGAGAAGGCATTAGAATGTTGGGGAACAAAGAAAAACAAATGATTAGTTAGACTGGGAAAAAAGTATTACTGCAGTAACAATTTTTAGCAAAGTTCCATATAGATTTATGCAAGTGAATGATCCACACTTTGCCAGTTTGAATTTTCTTGTTGTTGTTGCTAGCTTTATAAAATCATTGAGCTTCCATGGTTTGTTGGGGTTATGGACACCTACATAAAACAATTCAACTTTATTTTATGAAAATAAAATATATTAACAAATAAATGCCTGATAACTATTCTTGATCTGTTTTGACCTAAAATGTTAACTTTTCTTGTGATAAAAATAATGACTTGATGTAATTATTTCAGCTTCGCTTCATGATAGCTGATCGAAAGGTACAAGAGTTTTTAAAACCTGTTCTGTTGTGGTTTATGTGCAAAGTTTTGTTTTCACAAATTAGGCTATTATTGTTTGGATATTTACATTTTCTTTATAATAACAGCTTTCTTTGGATTTGTTTTGTTTAGTCCTCAAATAAATTTCATGTCATTTCCAGCTTAAAAATAGTTTAAAATTCAAATTTGAGCTCATCATTCCACAGTGTTACTCAAGTTTGTGAGGATAAATTTACCTTTCTTACACAAGACTTAGATTTTTAGTTATTCTGGGCATTTTTTTTTTCATGTGGTGATATGAAGGATTTAGTCTAGAATATTATAAAAAATATGCCATGTTGTTCCTGGTGTCTTTGGGGTGACAAAGAAAGAATAGAACTACTGATTCTTCAGGCATGTCATGGGAGGCAACTAATATGAGATTGTGCATGGAAGTGGCAGCCTCCTGTTGTACATAAGTTATTACAGCAACCACTGTTGCAAATGGATATGCTTTCACATAGGCTTCCACAAGGGAGCCATCTGTAGTGTTGGATCGACGCTCCAGAAGGAGCGAACATTAGTTGCCTTTTGTTTCATGTCAAAGAGAGCAGTGATTGAATGTTTATCTTTATCTCCTGAAAGACTCCACTTACACCATATGGTATAATCTTTCACCTCACAAAATGTCCAGCATTGGCATCTGCACTGTTAGAATGCTCAGTAAAAGTGGAACTTTACAAGTAATAGCAGAAATGATATATGGAATTCAGCAGATTCTGACAAAATGGCTGAATGATCTGGTCTGAGTGATACTCTTGCCTTTCTATCACATAAATGAAATAAAAACAACAGGAATGCTGTGCATAATGAAAATACTAGGCCAGAGTTTACAAAAAGTGAACCTGAAAAACCACAGAGAGAAATGATGAAAAGACTAGGTGACAGGATATCACCTTGTCTTACACCAGTGGTGTTCCTGAACTCTTCTGACTTATGGTTTGCTGTCCTCACATAATTTCTGCAAGACTTGTAGAAGCTCTGTATAACACAGAATAGATGGGTAGGTTAAAGTCCTCAGCCAATAATGCACTTTTTTGGGGGTGCAAAATTGGCTGAGCGTCCTTTCACGATGTACTGTCAGAGCAAGGCGATGGCGCCATTTGGTTGGTCCTAGGTTCGATTCCCAGTAAGCCTTTCACTTATATTTTCTTTTCTGTTGTCCAGTGCCATCCTTTATGTCCAACGAGTACCTGTTAATTACCATTATTTATTTATTTACTAATTTATTTACTGTTCACAGGACTCAAGGTTTCCTCCATTATTTATTTAGGATTCTAGAGTAGATTTTACCAGGAAAACTGAGAAAGGATATGCCTCTATGGTTTCCACATTGTCGGTTGTCACCTTTTTTGAAAATCAATGTTATGATGGCAATCTCCCAATCCTTTGGTATGGTCTTGTTGCACCAAGCTGCCTGTAGGACCCTCAGGACTAATAGGTTGCCTGCTGCTCCCATGTACTTAACCATTTCTGGTGTTATGCCATCATGTCCTGCTGCTTTGCCCATCTTGATTTTCTCCAGTGCTGCCTTCAGTTCTTCCATCTTTATGAAATCTACACCACCATTGGTTTTCTCTTCTGTGCTAGTGATTATCATTTCTGATGCTTGACCTTGTTCACCATCAAGGAGTTCTGAAAAATATTCTTTCCATCTTTCCATTACTTCCTTTGAGGCAGTTAGCAATTTGCCTTGCTTGTCCTTTATCTATTTAAGAGGGCACTGTTTTTCCTTCCTCATGTTCTTTAGGGTCTTGTAGAACAATTTCTGGTTTTCTTGAGCATCATTTACTAGCTTTTCTCCAAATTCTTCCCAGGACTTCTGTTTTGCTGCCAGCACTTTGTTCTTTGCTTCTGCACTGAGTATCACATATTTCTCTGTTTTTCCTGCTGTGTTCTTAGCTCCTGTATTGTTTCCATGTCTTTTTCTTGTCTATTATTTTCTCTTTAACTTCCTCTGTCCACCAAGGTGTCCTCTTTTTCTTCTTCCCAAGTCGGACTTCGCCACATGCTTCTGCTGCAGCTGTCTTGATGATGTCCTTGAATTTAAGCCAGAGGGTTTCCAGGTCATCAGGTTGTTCTTCTGTGTTTCTCACTGCTGTAGCAATAAGCCCCTTATATCTGGTCTTAACTTCTGGCTCTCTCAGCTTGTAGGCCTTAATACTCATTTCTACTGTTTGTTTACTTAGCTTCTTGCGTGATGTTAGGCAATTCCTAGGCCGAGCATTTCTTTCAGTTGTTCTTTCAATTGTTAGCAGGTAGTGATCACTTCCAATCTCTGGCCCCCTCCAGACTCTAGCATCCCAGGCATATTTCATAATAAACAACAATTTTGTTTTGCAAGCAGTGAAAATGAAAATGGTAGTGGTAGCAGCAATAGCAGTTAAACAAAAAATAAAATAACAGGTTACTTTACCAGTAGCAATGCTATAACTCACAATGTCAAAAATTCTAACAACAATTTTGTTTTTAATGATTCCCAACAGCTTGGCTTGTTAGATCGAGCCCGTATCATGACTCTCTTTGAACAGTTTTGGGATATGCTAAGTGATTCTCAGGATCCACTGGGTACTCTGAGGAATCCACGAAGATGTAGGTAACCTTCTGAGAAACTGTTCACTGTATCACTTATTGTTATGTGTCTGATAACCTAGCAGTTCTTAAAAATTAGTTTTAGTGTGATTAATAAAGAATAAACAAACACCCTGAAACATGGAGAAAAATGAAAACAACAACCAAAGAGTTACAGATGTTCATAAATGGGTATTTGCATAGAATTGAAGGATTGAAGTGGTATGACAAGATCACAAGTGAGGAACTGATGACAAGAACCAGGCAAGTGTTGGTAGAGCAAGAAATGAGAAGAAGATACTGGAGATGGATAGGACACCCATTGTGGAAACCTGTTGATTGCATTACCAAGCAGTCCTTGTTTTGGAATACTCAGGGTAAGAGAAGTTGAGGGAGACCAAGGAACTCATTTAGAAGAGAACTGGAAACAGGCAGGAAGTGGATGAAGATGAAATACCCTGAACTGATTTCGCAGGATAGGAAGACTTAAGATAAGTTTATTGAAGGCCTATGCTCCTTGGGGAGCTGAAGGGCGATGATGATAATGAAACACTCTGAGATGTAGGTCACTTTCTACGAAACTATTTTCTGTCTGTCTTACTATTTTGTGTGTAATAAACTGGCAGCATCCAGTAATTTTCTTGTTTGCTTTTTAATTTTCCATAATTTACTTCCATCAGTTAGCATAGGTTCTACACATTGAAGAAATATTTTTTCTAATATCTATAGGTAAAGATTTATTTCAAATATTGCTTTATTATTCTTCTGGAATGTTGGTTGAGCTTGAGCTATTCTGTCTGAGATATACTTTCCATCTGATGTTATTAAAACAGAATACCTACCTGAGATTAAACTAAAACTACGAGTCCATTTGGTCACTTTAACTCTTAAAGGATGAGTGTTTTTGGGGCCAGTATATTTAAACTAAGTTTTAGGTTTGTGTTGTCTCAGTTTTATATTTTGTTAATCCACATTCATGTGTTGTCCCAATTTATAATTTGTTAATCCACATTCATGTGTTGTCCCAAATTTATATTTTGTTAATCCTCATTCATGTGTTGTCTCAGTTTTATATTTTGTTAATCCACATTCGTGTGTTGTCCGAATTTATATTTTGTTAATGCTCATTCATGTGTTGTCCCAGATTTATATTTTGTTAATCCTCATTCAAGTGTTATCCCAAATTTATATTTTGTTAATCCTCATTCATCTGATGTCCCAAATTTATATTTTGTTAAACCTCATTCAATTTCTTTTACAACTATGTACAACAATACCATACTATTAAAAATCTTTGAAAGAATCAACCTTTTTACGTTAATTGTAAATGAAGACTCAAAGCAACAGAAAATTCCTTGCTTCAAACAGAGAAAACCAGCCATCCTTTAAGAGTTAATGGATTATTAAAAACATTTTTTGCAGTTTGACTTATTCATATGTTGACAAACCCCGGGGGAGGGGTCTCTGGGGAGACAAAGAAAGAATGAAAATATTGCTTCCTCTGGCATGTCATAATAATAATAATAAAAGCCTCTTCAGTCATAACTGACTATGGGAATGTGCCCCTGAGATGACAGCCTTCAGCTGTTTATTTTCCTGGTGCTCCTTTTGACGTTTTCTCCTCTCTTCTGTTTGTTGTATGAGCTTCTTTTTGCCCAATATGAGGTGGCGACCTAAATAGCATCGCCACTTGGTGTGATTGGCAGCTTCATCCTCCCACATTGCTGTGTCCAGTGCCCTCATATCTCTCTTGCACACATCTTTGAACCTCAGCTGCGGTCGCCCAACTGTTCTGTTGCCATCTTGGCATGTCATAAGAGGTGGCTTATATCAGGTTGTTCATGAGGTTGGCAACCCATCGTATAAGATAAATAGCTACAGAAACTACCACTACAAAAGCACATGAATGCTTTTGTGTGGTTTCTTGCAAGGGAGACCAGCAGCAGTTGTGGCTCCATGCTACATAAGGAGAGAAAAGGGGAATAATGATTATGATAAGTTGACAAAGTGAAGAAATTAAGAGTTGTCTTAAGCTGATGTAAATTAGTGATGGGCGTCCGATAGGCTAAGTGGTCAGAGCTCTTTTTTCTTGCAGTAAAGTTACCAGGTTCTGGGATCAAAACCTGGTAGCATGATGTTCCAGTCTACCCAGCTGTGAATGGTTACCTTACTCTGCTCTTGACATAGGTAAGGCAGAAGGCAGTGTGGAAGAGAACTGGTCATTCCACCTCATAAAAAAATCTAGACTTTGTATAGTGGTCTCTAACTCTTCTCTCCCATACAACAGTATCTACTATGGGACTACTTTGTATCTACTATGGGGCTACTTTGTATCTACTATGGGACTACTTTGTATCTACTATGGGACTACTTTGTATCTACTATGGGACTACTTTTACCTTTTAAATTAGAGATCTTCTGATAACAGTGTCTAAAGTGATCTTTCAGCACCTAGCAATATTTTCATTAAATGAATCCATTTTTAAGGGCCAATTGTTGAAGTTGACGAGGTTGATGACATTTTGTTTGATGCCTGGTCAGAGGAGACTGATGGAGGCATTGCGACACATGAAATAGAAACACAAACTAAGCTATTGGAAGCCATCAGAACCGCACTTCATGAGGAGATAGAGATCTGTGCAGCTAGAGACAAGGCTGCAAAAGAGAAATGGAAAATGGAACAGCTAGAACAGAAGAGTGAAGGCTGTAAGTGCTTCTTCATGCAACCTCCTACACATATACTTTTACTCTTCAGACCTCTGTGATACTTGTGCCTGCTAACAAAATATGTTCTAGCCTTCTTGCTTGTGCCAAATTCTTTCCTTGTTTTTACACTCATATTGTTTTCTCTCTTGTACTTGATGTATGTTGATGGTCTTCCTTTTGGGTAGATTTTATAAATATGGGCCTTGCTGGGTTATTTCCAACTAATTTATCAAAATACATCCCTATAGTATCTAATTATCTAAATCTACCTCTAAAGTATGTAACACATGCCAGGTAGAAACCCAGGATTCCAGGTTTGTGTACATCTTTATCTGGTTCATGATTTGAATTCACCATCATTGTTTTCCATTTAACTTCTTATAGAACAAGGAGCCAAAAATGCAGCTGGTCCGTCTGCAGGATTTATGTACCAAGCATTCACTTGCCCTTGCAGTAATGGTTTCTGTAGCAAGTGGTTTTACATGATGAGGTTGCCAACCTCATGAACAACTTCATATTAGTCACCTTGTACAACAAGCCTGAGGGAGTTGTAGTTCTATTCATTCTTTATCTCATTCAAGATTCCCGGGACTACATGGGACATGATTTTGGATTGGTCATCCATTATTCAAAGTTACTGTAAAATGACCCAGTTAATGAAAAAGGAACCTTTTATGGGAGCAGTACAATTACTTTTAGTCTTTTACTTTTGTTTCTCATGTAGTTTCCAGATGTGATTTACTTGCCCATCATTAGGTTTTCATTAGTGCTAACGCATAAGGGTAGACAAGCAATCATTGTTGACATAGTACCTTAATAGGTTTATCACCCTCATTATAATCATCATTTTCCATTACGCTCTTAATGGGGGCCAACTACTACAGCTGGGCCCCTTGTCGGAAACCTGCACCAAGCATTCACATGCTCTTGCAATGGTGGTTACTGTGGTAATTTGTTTGGCATGATGAGGTTGCTAGTTCCTGGCACAGCCTTTTATTAGTCACCTAGTACACCATTGGCTGTCGGGACCAGTTGTTCTATTCTGTCTTTGTCTCTTCAGAGACCCCCAGAAGCTATAAGGGGCTAATATTTATACTATAAGGGGCTAATGTTTATACTATAAGGGGCTAATATTTATACTATGAGGGGCTAATATTTATACTATAAGGGGCTAATATTTATACTATAAGGGGCTAATATTTATACTATAAGGGGCTAATGTTTATACTATAAGGGGCTAATGTTTATACTATGAGGGGCTAATATTTATACTATAAGGGGCTAATATTTATACTATAAGGGGCTAATATTAATACTATAAGGGGCTAATATTTATACTATAAGGGGCTAATGTTTATACTATAAGGGGCTAATATTTATACTATGAGGGGCTAATATTTATACTATGAGGGGCTAATATTTATACTATGAGGGGCTAATATTTATACTATAAGGGGCTAATATTTATACTATAAGGGGCTGATATTTATACTATAAGGGGCTGATATTTATACTATGAGGGGATAATATTTATACTATGAGGGGCTAATATTTATACTATGAGGGGCTAATATTTATACTATAAGGGGCTAATATTTATACTATAAGGGGCTAATATTTATACTATAAGGGGCTAATATTTATACTATGAGGGGCTAATATTTATACTATGAGGGGCTAATATTTATACTATGAGGGGCTAATATTTATACTAGCAACACATTCCTTATAAAAACATTTTATATTAGGTATTGGCCTCCAGCTCAGTTGGTATCAGCTTCATCAAATACAAACATACAGATACATTTTCTTCCACGATAGTTGTCTGTGTAAAGGCAAAGTTGGCTTATTGGTTTTATAATTTTTTTTTTTATCTCTAATGGTTTCTAGACAGAGCAAAACTCTACAAATACAATGTGACTGACTTCATGAATCTTATTCAGTATCCACTGCTTGATACCATGGAAGCACCCCTTCGGTATTTTGATAATACAGATGGAAAATTATTGAAGGATCATGATTTGTATGCAAGCACTCTAACAAAGACTGCCAGAGAACGTTCCAAAAAACCACTTGAAGCCGATCCATTTGAAGTTGTTAAGTCTGATGAAGGGAGGTCATCATTAGACAAAGGTAGTAAAATATCTTGGTATGATCATGTCAGTGATACCAGCTCCACACATGATTTTCAATCAGAGAAATCATTAAGTAAAGGAAGCAAACCTGCAATAAAAGTTAAAGATAAAAATACGAATTCAAGGACACAACATTTTAGTTCAGACAGTACTGAAAAAATCTCATCAGCGAAACCAGTGAACAGGAATAACAATACAATGGGGAGTGATGACAACTCCAGTGAAGATTATGTAGATGGCTCAAAGAGTTACCATAAGACCACAATAGCATCAAGACAGAGAAGGAGAATGAAAAGAGTTGTAAGATTTACTGATACCTCAGATGAAAGCAGCGAAGAAACAGAAGTCATACCCAGGCCTCAGCTAAGCTTTAGAAGACCATCCCCCTTTAGCAGTGAGGAGGAGATTGTTCGGCTGGCGTTAGTTTCTCACTCACTTCCAAAGCAACCACTATTGAAATGTGGGGAAAGTGTAGCTTCTGTGGGTTATACTGTACATAGAACAGCCAACCCTTCAACTTTGCCACCAGTCCGCTTGCACAGGAGAGCAGGATTAGCACAGAGGAGTAAGACACGATTTTGGTTGTGATGGCCAATGTTAATTTTATAATTCTTGTTCTGAATTCAGTTTGAGAAATTATGTTTGTAGCTTTTCTTTTTCAAATATTTTGGTTTTCCTACTTAACTCTGAATTGTTATATATGTTAAACTTCATATGTTGGGTCACATTCTTTAAACTGTTGACAGGGATAATAATAATTAATTTTAACTCTAATTTATACCTAACTGTGCATTAATTCTGTTTTGAGCTGAAACTTGCCACTGCATGTACAGGTGGTAGATATAACATTATTTTTTGGTAACTTCTGATAAGGGTCCAAAAGGTAAATTTTTTAAGTTTTACTGCATACAATTATACAATGTTCCATATTCCCATTGTATAATTCAAAACACCAAACTACAGCACTCAACAATTTAGCTATTGTTCCTAAAAAAATAGAGAAATGCTTTTTACTTCCCCATTACAATTTTTGTTGATGTCATGTTACAGAAGTATTTTTCCACAGGCATTCAGACAGATTTCTGCAAATCATCTTGTTTTGCATGATCAGTTCCAGTTCCTGTCTTCTTTACTCTTCATATGTATGTCTCCAATTATGATATGCATGTGAATGTATTTGTCTTTCTCTCCTTCCACTGCTACAGACATAGAGAAAAAGAGAAATAATTATTGATTTATGAGTGAAAGCTTATGATTTCATATTGCCTTTCTCTGCCACAAACATACACACACACACATGCATGCATGCATGCTCACACTAAGACACATATGCAGAAACACATGCAAGAAAACAGATTATTAGAGCTTGCATTCAACATACAAAAACAAAAATCTTTGCCGAATCTCCTTAGACGTTTTTTCACCATTTGCAGACAGTTGAAAGCTGTGTACATACCCCCAAATAACTCAGCCTTCTCACGTATCAATCTTCATCCTCCTCATCTTCAAGAGCCATGCCAGTTGGCAAAGTTCATCATGTCTCTCCACCACCTCCTGTACCCAGTGCTATTTATCAAACAATCCAGAATATTCTTTCTTTGTCATCCTCTCTCTCTCTTTTACCTTCAGTCTTTCTTGTTGCCACAATAAATTCCAGCTGTCCCATAAAATAAGGAGCCATGGTAGCACAGTGGTTAGTGCACTGGCTTCTTAGCTCAGTGGTCCATGGTTTGATCCCCAGTTGAGGTGGGATTTTTTTAGACCGCAAACGGCTCTGGGGTCGACCCAGCCTCATGAATTGGGTACTAGAGCAACTCTGGGAAGGTTAAGGCGGCCGGCGTGATGCTGACCACATCACCCCTAGTGCGCCGATGGTCGAGAAAATATGGGCCTAACACCATATTCCCAATACTCCTCAATGGGTGCGTAAACGGGATCCTTTTTTTTTTTTACCTCTGTCAGGACATGCTGTTTACTTTGTTTAGCTGTCCATGGTAGGCCTATTCTTTACATTTTTCTTTAAAACCACATTTCTCTGTCCTCCTGGGATTTTTCCTGCTTTGCTACTAATTGTCCATGATTTATTTCACATATCAGTATGTAATATTTGATTATATCATCATCATTGATTATACTTTTATTACTAGCTATGCAAATTTCATGTATTCATTTATTCATTACATTTCAACTCCCCAAGGAGCATAGGCTTCAGCTGTCTTATGCCAAGACTTCCTGTCACGTGACATCAGCTCAAAGTGTTCCCATGTCTTTTTCATCCCCTTCATGTCTGTCTCCAGTTCTCCATGTGTTCCTTTGTCTTACTCTACCTCTCTTAATCTGGGGGTTCCGGAACAAAGACTGCCTGGTAATGCTATCAATACATTTCCTCATTGACCTGTGATTGGCTTATATTTTTTACAATCCTGCACACCTGATCTTTGCTTTACTAAAGAAGTTCTCTGCTTTTACGTTAGAACTCTCCACTTCGTAACTTTTTCTGTTACTACCCCCATCATCTAAAAAAAAGCATAAAGATCACTTGATTAGCTTCTAAATCAACTCTGAACAAGTTTTGTTACTGTAATTATACAACACTGCATTTGTTTATTCACCACTGGAAGTTCCTGTTTTGAGCATTTAATTTTTTTGTTTTGCTCCCAAGAATTGGATATTTAATTTTCTATGATAATTTTACTTGATTACATGTTGTATGTTGTGTAGTTAAATCTAGTGTATCAACATCACTGCCATTTTCCTTTCTGCCCCTTACAGAGCATGGGGATACCACTGCAGCTAGATCCCTTTCTGGAAGCCTGCTCCAAGTTTTTACATGCTCGTATAGCAGTAGTTTCTGTAGCAGTTTGTTTTACATTATGATGTTTCCAGCCTCATGCACAACCTCATATTACGAGGGACGTTCAGAAAGTAATACACCACATCGTTTTTCTCAGGAGCTGTTTATTCAGAAAGCATGAAATTTATACACAATATACATGGATATGTCATGTAAACATCGGTATTATTCAACATAATCACCATCAACTTGTACGGCTTTATGCCAGCGCGAAACAAGTGCCTGTATTCCTAGCCCATACCAGATTTTGTCTTGATCATGTAGCCATTTCTTCGCTGCACGAATCACTCCTTCATCATCTTCAAACCTTGTCCCACGGAGTGCATGTTTAAGTGGACCAAATAGATGAAAATCAGAGGGTGCCAAATCGGGACTATAGGGTGGATGGGGTAGTACAGTCCAACTCAATTTGGTGATTGCTTCCCTTGTTGCCAGACTTGTGTGAGGGTGCGCATTGTGGTGAAGGAGAAGCAGGTCTGCTGGATTCTTGTGCGGCCGAACTCTGCGAAAACGTTGATTGAGTTTTTTCAATGTCTTAATGTAAGCTTGCGAATTGATTGTCTCTCCTCTTGGCATAATGTCCACAAGAATCACACCTTCAATGTCCCAAAAGACAGTGATCATGACCTTTCCAGCTGAAGGAATTGTCATGAATTTCTTTCTTCTTGGTGATTGCGGATGATGCCACTCCATTGACTGTCTTTTTGTCTCAGGTTCAAAATGATGTGCCCAGGTTTCGTCACCTGTAACAATCTTAGCCAAAAAGTTCTCTCCATCAGCATTGAAACGCTCCAACAATTCAGAAGAAATTGCTTTCCTTTGCAATCGGTGGTCATTTGTGAGACTTCGAGTAACCCATCTTGCGCCGATCAAGCAGCTCCGTATCTCTACTTCCTGATTCTTTGATTATCTGAACCCAGCGACTGACTGTACTCCTGTCGACTGCAAAACCTCCATACACATCACATAGACGCTTGTGAATATTCACAACAGTTTCCTTCTCTACAACGAGAAATTACAATTCGCTATTTATAACGCAAGTTGCTAACATGCTCCATTTCAACGGTTTAGGGTAGCCGTATTATTTGGCCGCACATGCCATGTTTGAAGTGTGCAAAATTTCATGCTTCTATCTTCATTATCAGCTGAGAAAAACGATGTGGTGCATTACTTTCTGAACGCCCCTCGTAGTTGCCTTGTATGACATGTTGAGGTTACAGTAGCCATATTCTTTCTTTGTTTCTTCAGAGACCACCCAGAAACTATATGGGGCAACATTTCAGTACTTCCTGTCTTACTGTTTGATCGTTAAACTTTAATTTGTTCTGTTGTTCATTTTCTTTATTTAACAATCAACAGCTTGGAAAGAGCAGAGAGCAGAGCTGAAGGAAACAGTAGATGGTGGTACAGTTATGGCAGAAGTTGGAGATACAATTGGAGGAGCAGAAGAAACAAAGGGTGAAAATGTAACAGCTTCAGCAGGAGTAATGGCTAATGAAGATGACACAAAGGAAGCAAAATTAACAGCAGATGAAAATGCAGTAAAACAAGCAGAAACAACAACAGTAGAAGCAGAAAAGACAGGGCTCTGTGAAGATGAAACAGTAGAAGCAGAAAAAACAGTGCTCAATGAAGCTACAAAATTAGAAGAAGAAAAAAAAGTGCTCGATGAAGATGTGACAGCAGAAGCAGAAACAACAAATAGAAATGATGACACAATAGAAGAAACAAAAGGTGAAAGTGCAACAGTAGAGGATGCAGAAGAGGAAGCAGAGAAACTAGAAGAGCCATCTAAAGGAGATGAGCACATGATAATCTCAGCAACAGACAACCAAAAAAATAACATGCATGCAGATGAGAAGAAAGATGAGATTATGAAATGTAAGGGGGATAACAGATATACAGATATTAAAGAAAGTTTTGAAGTATTAAAGACAGTAAATACAAATGTTGAGAAAGAGACTGATGAGAGAATGTGTGACAGTTCTGCTGTTAATGAAGTTCCTTTGAGAAATGGTAAGGATCAAGACAAGATAGAGGAGCTAGAATCCCAACTGGAGAAAAATGTCAAGGATGAGTCTGCAGCTGAAGAAAAGACAGGTAAGAGTATTTTTTTTCTAGGCAATTCCTACAAGCAAGCACCAGGCACAGTAGTTTAATCATGTGACCTATTTGTTTATAATTAAAAAGCTTTTTCTTTATGCAACTAATCCTGCAACTGACGGTGACCTTGAGTATATCCCAAATGTTTTAAATTAATAACATTATTCTTTGTCATTTATTTTACACTGCTTACACTCGGCGTCTGTGGCCTAATGGATATGAACGCAGTTTCATAATCCAGATATACCAGGTTAGAAACCTGCTGCAGGCGGTTTGGTAGCAGATCGCTTTGTGTGGATTTTTAACAATGGTATAAGCGCTGTACCGTTCAGAAAGCAATGGCAAACTACTGAATGAAAAAATTGCCTAGAAAAATCACAAACAGCCAATAAAAGCTGGGGTTGATTGCCACGTCCTGTAAAGGATAAGCAACTAACTTTAACTTTTAACTAATAAGAACAGCAAACTGTTGTGGAAATAGCTCTGGTTTTTTTTTTTTTTTGGAGGTGACCTAATTTACATTATCATTTGCATTTGACAGTTTTTAATTTTGGTTCAGTCTTTGTTAAATTCTGTTTCACTGCTGTTGTAGTATTTTTTTTAATATTCACATTCCATTGATTAAAATAGTATTTATTTTAAATGCTTTGATTGTTCAGACTAAAATGATTAAAGATAAGGGAAAAAGTGATCAGAACTGTTATATACGAGCGAAAAAGGTAATTTAAAAAAATATATATATAGATGAATATATAAATTGTTCTCTAAGTCACATGACCTCAATGTGAATTGATGACCATAATGGTTGTACCTAGGGACATGATCTTCTAGAGTGCTAAAAAAGTGCTAAAGATACTCAAATACTTGACCTTCACTTTGAATACATTTGTTGTGCAGCCTGCCAGTTTTATTGCATCTATCATAAAAAAACGTTGGGGTCTATTTTATCAGTTTTGTCATTGACTTACTTCCATATAATGTTGTTTTCTATCTTGTATCATCTTCTTTGTCAAGAGGTGTTTCTTTTTTTTTTTTGACAATTTTGTGGTGTCGTTACAATGTGTTCTGATTTTTCTGCTCTTACAACCCAGTAAAAGTAACCTACTGATTATGATATATATGCAAGCTTCTTTAACACACTGGTCCGTTTCAGGATATTATCATTCTTTCTTTTAACTGCCATGAAATTCTCTCTTTTCTTCTGTAAATTAAAATCTTTGTAGCCTTCAAGAGTCTTATTTTTTATCTCCATGATTTGCTTTCATTAGACAGGATAATCTCCATATAAGGCTGAAGTATTTCCTGTATGTTTTCATTGATAAAGATCTGTTGCAAAGGATGTTGCTCATTTTCTGCAGTGTTATTATTGTTTTGCCTTGGGCTATTCTAATTTGCATACTGTACCTGATTTACATTGTTGTCAGTCACAGAGTGGTCAGGCAAGCTAAACTGTGGCCTTGTTTGTTGTCAGTCACAGAGTGGGTCAGGCAAGCTAAACTGTGGCCTTGTTTGTTGTCAGTCACAGAGTGGGTCAGGCAAGCTAAACTGTGGCCTTGTTTGTTGTCAGTCACAGAGTGGTCAGGCAAGCTAAACTGTGGCCTTGTTTGTTGTCAGTCACAGAGTGGGTCAGGCAAGCTAAACTGTGGCCTTGTTTGTTGTCAGTCACAGAGTGGGTCAGGCAAGCTAAACTGTGGCCTTGTTTGTTGTCAGTCACAGAGTGGGTCAGGCAAGCTAAACTGTGGCCTTGTTTGTTGTCAGTCACAGAGTGGGTCAGGCAAGCTAAACTGTGGCCTTGTTTGTTGTCAGTCACAGAGTGGGTCAGGCAAGCTAAACTGTGGCCTTGTTTGTTGTCAGTCACAGAGTGGGTCAGGCAAGCTAAACTGTGGCCTTGTTTGTTGTCAGTCACAGAGTGGGTCAGGCAAGCTAAACTGTGGCCTTGTTTGTTGTCAGTCACAGAGTGGGTCAGGCAAGCTAAACTGTGGCCTTGTTTGTTGTCAGTCACAGAGTGGTCAAGCAAGCTAAACTGTGGCCTTGTTTGTTGTCAGTCACAGAGTGGGTCAGGCAAGCTAAACTGTGGCCTTGTTTGTTGTCAGTCACAGAGTGGGTCAGGCAAGCTAAACTGTGGCCTTGTTTGTTGTCAGTCACAGAGTGGTCAGGCAAGCTAAACTGTGGCCTTGTTTGTTGTCAGTCACAGAGTGGGTCAGGCAAGCTAAACTGTGGCCTTGTTTGTTGTCAGTCACAGAGTGGGTCAGGCAAGCTAAACTGTGGCCTTGTTTGTTGTCAGTCACAGAGTGGGTCAGGCAAGCTAAACTGTGGCCTTGTTTGTTGTCAGTCACAGAGTGGGTCAGGCAAGCTAAACTGTGGCCTTGTTTGTTGTCAGTCACAGAGTGGGTCAGGCAAGCTAAACTGTGGCCTTGTTTGTTGTCAGTCACAGAGTGGGTCAGGCAAGCTAAACTGTGGCCTTGTTTGTTGTCAGTCACAGAGTGGGTCAGGCAAGCTAAACTGTGGCCTTGTTTGTTGTCAGTCACAGAGTGGGTCAGGCAAGCTAAACTGTGGCCTTGTTTGTTGTCAGTCACAGAGTGGGTCAGGCAAGCTAAACTGTGGCCTTGTTTGTTGTCAGTCACAGAGTGGGTCAGGCAAGCTAAACTGTGGCCTTGTTTGTTGTCAGTCACAGAGTGGGTCAGGCAAGCTAAACTGTGGCCTTGTTTGTTGTCAGTCACAGAGTGGGTCAGGCAAGCTAAACTGTGGCCTTGTTTGTTGTCAGTCACAGAGTGGTCAGGCAAGCTAAACTGTGGCCTTGTTTGTTGTCAGTCACAGAGTGGGTCAGGCAAGCTAAACTGTGGCCTTGTTTGTTGTCAGTCACAGAGTGGGTCAGGCAAGCTAAACTGTGGCCTTGTTTGTTGTCAGTCACAGAGTGGGTCAGGCAAGCTAAACTGTGGCCTTGTTTGTTGTCAGTCACAGAGTGGGTCAGGCAAGCTAAACTGTGGCCTTGTTTGTTGTCAGTCACAGAGTGGGTCAGGCAAGCTAAACTGTGGCCTTGTTTGTTGTCAGTCACAGAGTGGGTCAGGCAAGCTAAACTGTGGCCTTGTTTGTTGTCAGTCACAGAGTGGTCAGGCAAGCTAAACTGTGGCCTTGTTTGTTGTCAGTCACAGAGTGGGTCAGGCAAGCTAAACTGTGGCCTTGTTTGTTGTCAGTCACAGAGTGGGTCAGGCAAGCTAAACTGTGGCCTTGTTTGTTGTCAGTCACAGAGTGGGTCAGGCAAGCTAAACTGTGGCCTTGTTTGTTGTCAGTCACAGAGTGGGTCAGGCAAGCTTCTTCTTCTTCTTCTTCTTGCGATCGCATCTTTGATGATTACACCGTCAGACGAGTTCTCATGATGAATTCAACTGTTGTTTGAAGTTCCTCTTTAACTCCATATAGCTTTGAGTTTAGTGTTGAGTCATTGGGCCAGTATATCTTTCTTAACTGGTCATACAGAGGACAGTCCTGTAGAACATGCTCAGCAGTTTGTTCGTTTAATCCACATGTGCACAGTGGTGAAGCAGACAATCGTAGCTTGTGCATGTGTTTATTCAGTTTGTTATGCCCTGTCCTGAGTCGAAAAATAGACCAGGCAAGCTAAACTGTGGCCTTGTTTGTTGTCAGTCACAGAGTGGGTCAGGCAAGCTAAACTGTGGCCTTGTTTGTTGTCAGTCACAGAGTGGGTCAGGCAAGCTAAACTGTGGCCTTGTTTGTTGTCAGTCACAGAGTGGGTCAGGCAAGCTAAACTGTGGCCTTGTTTGTTGTCAGTCACAGAGTGGGTCAGGCAAGCTAAACTGTGGCCTTGTTTGTTGTCAGTCACAGAGTGGGTCAGGCAAGCTAAACTGTGGCCTTGTTTGTTGTCAGTCACAGAGTGGGTCAGGCAAGCTAAACTGTGGCCTTGTTTGTTGTCAGTCACAGAGTGGGTCAGGCAAGCTAAACTGTGGCCTTGTTTGTTGTCAGTCACAGAGTGGGTCAGGCAAGCTAAACTGTGGCCTTGTTTGTTGTCAGTCACAGAGTGGGTCAAGCAAGCTAAACTGTGGCCTTGTTTGTTGTCAGTCACAGAGTGGGTCAAGCAAGCTAAACTGTGGCCTTGTTTGTTGTCAGTCACAGAGTGGGTCAAGCAAGCTAAACTGTGGCCTTGTTTGTTGTCAGTCACAGAGTGGGTCAAGCAAGCTAAACTGTGGCCTTGTTTGTTGTCAGTCACAGAGTGGGTCAAGCAAGCTAAACTGTGGCCTTGTTTGTTGTCAGTCACAGAGTGGTCAGGCAAGCTAAACTGTGGCCTTGTTTGTTGTCAGTCACAGAGTGGGTCAGGCAAGCTAAACTGTGGCCTTGTTTGTTGTCAGTCACAGAGTGGGTCAGGCAAGCTAAACTGTGGCCTTGTTTGTTGTCAGTCACAGAGTGGGTCAGGCAAGCTAAACTGTGGCCTTGTTTGTTGTCAGTCACAGAGTGGGTCAGGCAAGCTAAACTGTGGCCTTGTTTGTTGTCAGTCACAGAGTGGGTCAGGCAAGCTAAACTGTGGCCTTGTTTGTTGTCAGTCACAGAGTGGGTCAGGCAAGCTAAACTGTGGCCTTGTTTGTTGTCAGTCACAGAGTGGGTCAAGCAAGCTAAACTGTGGCCTTGTTTGTTGTCAGTCACAGAGTGGGTCAGGCAAGCTAAACTGTGGCCTTGTTTGTTGTCAGTCACAGAGTGGGTCAGGCAAGCTAAACTGTGGCCTTGTTTGTTGTCAGTCACAGAGTGGGTCAAGCAAGCTAAACTGTGGCCTTGTTTGTTGTCAGTCACAGAGTGGGTCAAGCAAGCTAAACTGTGGCCTTGTTTGTTGTCAGTCACAGAGTGGGTCAGGCAAGCTAAACTGTGGCCTTGTTTGTTGTCAGTCACAGAGTGGGTCAGGCAAGCTAAACTGTGGCCTTGTTTGTTGTCAGTCACAGAGTGGGTCAAGCAAGCTAAACTGTGGCCTTGTTTGTTGTCAGTCACAGAGTGGGTCAGGCAAGCTAAACTGTGGCCTTGTTTGTTGTCAGTCACAGAGTGGGTCAGGCAAGCTAAACTGTGGCCTTGTTTGTTGTCAGTCACAGAGTGGGTCAAGCAAGCTAAACTGTGGCCTTGTTTGTTGTCAGTCACAGAGTGGGTCAAGCTAGCTAAACTGTGGCCTTGTTTGTTGTCAGTCACAGAGTGGGTCAAGCAAGCTAAACTGTGGCCTTGTTTGTTGTCAGTCACAGAGTGGGTCAAGCTAGCTAAACTGTGGCCTTGTTTGTTTGTTTGTTTGTATCTGAATTCTTCTTTATCTTCTTCATGTATCATACCTGGTCTAGGTGATCATGCCTCTCCACAACTTCATGTTTCCAGTACAATTTATCAATTTTGTTGTTGACTTTTTTCCATGTCAGGATGTCAAACTGTCCAGTATCTTCTTTCTTTGTTATCTCTATCTCTTTTTCTTTTAATCTTTCCTGTTGTCTTCATATATTCCAGCTTTCTTCATATAACTTGCCAAAAGAAAATGGATGCTTCCTTCTGTGGTGAGTAATAAATTTCCTTTGCCCTGTTGGCTTCTTTCAGGACATCCTCATTACTTTTTTTAGCTGTCTATGCTGTGTTTAACATTCTTCTGTAAAACCACATCTCTGTGGCTTCTAGTGCATTTCCAACTTGTTTACTAATGATCAATGACTCTCATATTTCAGGGTTTGTTCTACATAACACGGAAGAACTCTCTTTCTTAGTGTCTGAAGTGAAATGACTTTTTAAAAAAATTCAGTTACAAATAATTGTGAATATTGGTGTTTGCTAATGAAGATGTTCTTTGTCTTCGTTGCACTGTTAGATGACTGAAATTTATGCTACACTGTGGTAGGCTTTATGTTGGATAGTTCACTGACCTTGCATTCAGTCTTCAATTCCTATTTCCCTTTTTTTTTTTTTTTTTTTTTTTTCTTGTTTCAGTTACCCTGTTATATTTATCTCAAAGCATTTTAGAAGATCCTGTGGCAGTTTTGACTATTGTGTTTGAACTGTGTGTTTGTACATTTACTTATCATGAAATTTTCATACACACAATTGATCTATCCTTTTCTTGGCCTTCCTCATGCACTACTTGTGATTACATAGCATGTTTGGTGTATGATGGTGGTTGGCTATTTTTAAATTAGATCAGGTTTCCAAACCATTTCATTCATTTTGTTGTGCTTATAGTGCCAAGCAGGACTAAGTTTAACTCACTGCATTATTTCTTTTATCCTTCCTTATTTTAATTCTAACTTCTGCTTTTACTGTATTATTTCTTTTATCTTTTCTTATTTTTATATGGTCACTTTATTTTACAGCTGTGATTTTTCTATTCCTGTGTCTTAAATAGCCATTTTTTTGTTTGTTTAGCACTCTGCGATACACAAAGGCATTAATGATTTGCCGGTTTGCTTCCTTAGAGATGTTATATTTGAGCTGTTGACTAGCATTAGATCTTTGTATTTGTGTCCCTGTATTCCCTTTATTGTCAGTATTAATTTATATAGGTTCTTTTGCCTTACTGATCTTTATGGCTTCTACTTTCTTTTCGAGAACATTGACAAATGTCTGTGACTGACACCCAATCATGATCTTCATCTGACAGTTGCTAAAGGTCTCTAATATAGTTCTGTTCCCTATAAGTGACACCAGAATTTTACTCCACTAAATATAAAAATTGTTATCAATTGTAGGGAGCTTCTGCATAATATTAATGCTTCTGATACATCTGTGCTGCATGTTGTCATTGTATGTTTATCTCTTTGACCAGATGTTGAAATCATGAGAGAGTTAGTGGCTAGCCAGGCCAAGCTGCTCAGTCAAAGGACCACAAGTACCAGTCCTGCTGGCACAGTCCAGGGAAGCAAGATCAGCTGTACGTATGTTTTAAATATTGCTGTAGAAACTATCTGAGATTCTTTAAACTGAAGGCATTGTTTTTCTGAGTGGGAAATCTAGATAAAACTTCTTTACAATTTGTGAAGGTTTTTAATTTCCTCTTCTTCTTCCACCTTTCAACTCCCCAAAGAGCATAGGCCTTCAATAAACTTATGCCAAGTCTTTCTTGTCAATCAGCTCAGTCTTTCCATTTCTTCTTCATTCCCTTCACGTCTGTCTAGAGCTCTCTTCACCATGTGGTCTACCTCTACCTTTCTTACTCTTTAATACATACATTACATATATAATGATTGAGCGTCAATTGGCAGAGTGGTTAGAGGGCTTGCTTCTCAAGGCAAAGTTATTGTGTTCAAAACCTGGTAGTGTCATGCTCCAGCCTACTCAGCTGTAAATGGATAGCTGACTCTGCTCTTGATTTAGGGAAGGGTCAGGCAACAATGACGCAGAGCAGTTACCTTACCTCATGAAGCTGAAACCTGGTATAGTTAAGTCTCTAACACTTCACTCCACTGCAGCTGTATTTACTAAGGAGCTACCTTCAATTTTTTATCTTACATAATGATTATCAGTACACAGTTTCAATGCACAATATGCACACTCAACAGATTTCTAATCATAGACCAGTGAAACTTGGTGAACAAGTATTCACTGCAGCAACCAAGAAGCTAGACTTTCTTGAATGGGTAACAATGTAGAACAAAAGCATTGAAGTGGCATGACAAGGTCACCAATGTGGAACTAATGACAAGAACCAGACAAGTGCCAGTGGAACAAGAGATGACAAGAACCAGACAAGTGCCAGTGGAACAAGAGACGACAAGAACCAGACAAGTGTCAGTGGAACAAGAGATGACAAGAACCAGACAAGTGCCAGTGGAACAAGAGATGACAAGAACCAGACAAGTGCCAGTGGAACAAGAGATGACAAGAACCAGACAAGTGCCAGTGGAACAAGAGATTACAAGAACCAGACAAGTGTCAGTGGAACAAGAGATGACAAGAACCAGACAAGTGCCAGTGGAACAAGAGATGACAAGAACCAGACATGTGCCAGTGGAACAAGAGATGACAAGAACCAGACAAGTGCCAGTGGAACAAGAGATGACAAGAACCAGACAAGTGCCAGTGGAGCAAGAGATGACAAGAACCAGACAAGTGTCAGTGGAACAAGAGATGACAAGAACCAGACAAGTGCCAGCGAAACAAGAGATGACAAGAACCAGACAAGTGTCAGTGGAACAAGAGATGACAAGAACCAGACAAGTGTCAGTGGAACAAGAGATGACAAGAACCAGACAAGTGTCAGTGGAACAAGAGATGACAAGAACCAGACAAGTGTCAGTGAAACAAGAGATGACAAGAACCAGACAAGTGTCAGTGGAACAAGAGATGACAAGAACCAGACAAGTGCCAGTGGAACAAGAGATGAGGGGAAGACATGGAAATGGATAGGGCATGTAAAGTGACACACGATGAGGAAACACGTTGATAGCATTACCACACAGTCCTTGTTCTGGAATCCCCAGACAGAAATGAAATGGGTCAGGATGACACTGAAACACTTGGCGCTGATGGCATGGAACAAGAGGACCTGGCATAAATTTACTAAAGGCCTATGCTCTTTATGGAGCTGAAGAGTGGTGAACAAATATAGAGACCAGTGGTGATTTACAGACTGAGAACTAGTAAGTGCAGACTGAGAACTAGTAAGTGCAGACTGAGAACTAGTAAGTGCAGACTGAGAACTAGTAAGTGCAGACTGAAATACAATCTATTCTGTAAGCTATATGTGGATACTGAGATCTTTGTTTTTGTGAGGAACAAAAGCAAGCAGTAGAACATATTTGGCAGAACTGCAGCAAGCAGATGGACAACATGGTCATCCTCATTGTCCTCGAGGGATAAACTGTATGTTTTGGTTTAGTTTAGTTTTTAAGGACCATCCTCATTGCAAACGAACAACTCCATCAATGCTCCAATCTCTTTTCTTAGATCACACAAGGAGGATCTCAGCACAGTGCATGAACTCTGTAGCACCAACGAGAATCCGAATGTGTGTGTACAGGAATAACACATTCTTTAAATATTTTTGTGGTGGGTAGGTTTCCTAATTTTTAAATTATGCCAGGGCAGCAGTCGAATGGCCCGCTCTTTACAATTCCCAACTGCCTAGGGATTTTTAACATACACAACTTGGGCACAAGACCTCCTATTTTGTTTCATCCTTATCCGAGAAGGCTAGGCATCTGATCTCACTACCTAGGAGATCAGGGAGAAGTATAACATCATTAGGAAGCACTGGTTGTGAAAAAAATTTCCATCAATTATATTCCCTGTGCTGGGATCAAACCCAGTACATTTAGAATTCGAGGCAGACGCCATACCTCTTAGCACTCTGACAACTGTATAGCTGTGACAGAATCCAAGATACTCAACTTTTTTTAATGTGGTTGATTTTACAATATGAGAGCTAAATGAAGAAGTTGAAGGAGCGGTATATCTTTCTGATTGTTTATAAAATCTTTACTGCGTTTAGAAATGAGCAAATATAAAGGTGAACACCTATAAATGGACAGTAACTGCCAATTAATTTTCTTTTTTTTTTTTAAATGGAAACATAACCCACAAATGGGTATTAAGGCAGAAGCATGATCATGAATGTGTAATGGTAGTCAATAAATTCATTATCAGTTAACTCTATTCCATGAGCTGTAAGGTGCATCACCATGGTATACATTATTCTTCTAAGAGCTGCCTGGTACACTCATTTGGCTGTAGTCAGATTTACTTATGTTTGCACTGAACACAATATTAAAAATATACTTATTAGTTACATATAAGACTTACAACAGACAACACTTAAAATGTTTTTCAGTAAATTTGCAACAGTTTTTATGTATATTATGATATATATTTTCTCATAAATATATACGTTTACTGCTGATTTAAAGCATCATCTGGTGGGGAAAAATAAACCTGCTTCCATTTTGGTGTCTGGGAAATACCTAACAATTGCCCGGCTCAGAAAGAGTTGAGACAAGAAATTTGAAAGAGAAATAAGAATGAGCGATGGTTTTAATTAGAATTCTCCAATTTCATCATCATTCTTCAGATAAATCTTCTATGCCAGTGAAAAACAATTTTCCAGAATTCTTAGAGGACATCAACAGTAACAGAAATGTTGAAGATATTAATGTAAATAGCTGCTTGCGAACACGTAACATTAGTAAGTTAAGGCCTTGTTCGAGGATCAAGTTTCATTTTTTTAATTTACCATTTTACGTTGTATTTCTGTTTTCCTTGCTTGTTAAACTAAATAGTGTTTCATTCACTAGCTAAAATGACTTTTGAAATTATATGACTTTAATGAATTCAGAAACTTTTTTTCCGTTATGTTGTTTGTTTTGGAAAGAAATTTATAATGAGTTCAGAAACGTTTCTTCTGTTCTATTGTTTGTTTTGGAAAGAAATATATAATGCCTTCTTTAATTATAGTTAATATGAGCAAAAATAATCAGTTCTGTATCTGTGTGTGTTTTATTCAAGGGAGTAGTAGGCAGGCATGGGTGCAGTATTTTAGTCTAGCATAGTGCAATGGCATAATAACACAAATTTATTTTACGTCCTTCTGAACACACAATATTATGCAACGTTGTTAATTTTATTGAGCTATATTTATTCTGGTTGGATTTAAATTACACTTAAAATTATCACAGGCAGTCAATATTTGTAGACTAGTATCAATCCATGGCCACTACCATGAGTAACACTGTTGCTTACTATATCTGGAGCATTAGTTTGTATCTGTGAAAGGATGCATGTAAACGTCAGTTAATACAGCACGGCTGTTTGTACCCTATACCAGAGCGCTTTTTTAGTTTCAGTGACCGGAATTCTGACACCGGATAATAAATCTTCATGTGCACCATAAGGGTTTTGGCGGGGAAAATCAGCTGATGTGTGTGTAAAATCAGTAATATATAAATCATTACACACTTGTTCTGGATAAACACAGCGCTAAAATTCTTTTGTGTACTATAACTTTGTTCTGTGTTCTATTTTTGATTGCATTTTTATTTGTTTGAAATTATATTTGACGGAGTTACAGACTTTTGAAAACAGCGTCATCATTTGAGGAAATTCATAACAGAAGTAATCTATTTATTAATGTAATATCTAAAAATCGACCCATTCATATGAGTTTATAATTATATAGACTTCTCGAAGGGAAGCTAAAAATTATTTCCACATACTTTTTTTTTTGGTTTCATATCTTGAGAGTGTGTGGTAGTCAATTTTGTGAGTTTGGCATTACAAGAACGAGCATATTGTCACCAGATGTTATAACATTTAAATCACTGTAATGATATTTAGCTACGTATATAAGCGTCAGAAAACATGTAAAGCTATAGATAGATTACTTCCACATACTTTGATCTATCTTTCAAGTCTTGTTAATCTTGTATTTATAATATGAATGTCTTTTTTTTATTGTGTGAGATAAGTACTGTTCCATTAGTGTTCTTTGGTAAACAATCCTGTGCACACGACGGCTGCCAAAGAATTCTAAGTAACTGTTTGTATATCTTCTTTCATTCACAGTTCAAAGTTACAATGCAGGTAGTAAATTTAGAGAAACCAAATTCTAAATCTAATACCATCCTTTTATCAATGTCTAGAGTCAGAGATACATATGATAATTTAGAAATATTTATGAATGGCATGAAAGCTCAGAGTCACTAAAAGATTTAGAGTGGGATGGTAAAAAATGTGTTGTTTTCTTATTGGGGGATTATGACTTTTTGATGAAAATGTTTGGTTTGTCTGGAGCTCAAGGAACATACCCATGTCTGTGGTGTCTCCAGCAAAACAAGGAAATAAAGACATCCAGAGAGCATACAACTTGCAAACCAAGAAGTTTGGCCATGTCGATAAGAGATTACAATAGATATATGAAATATGGGAAAGGGAATAAAATGGCACGTTACCATAATTCTTTACACAAATCAATGTTAGAGATTGAAATTGAAAATGTAGCTCCTCCTTACCTTCATATTTTATTAGGCATTGTTTTGAAACACCACAGACTTCTAGAACAGGTAGCCGATACAATAGACACAAAGATATTTGAGAATCCGCAAGAGATACATGCAAACATTAGTACTATTAAGAACTTGAAGAGATTTGGTAGGAACTGGAAACAGGCAGAAGAATTAGAAGCTAAAATTGAATTTTTTTCAGGCAGGTATTGAACTTTGTGAGGATAAGGAGGAGACAGATAGTTTTAAAGTTAAACTTGAGAATGCATAAGATGCACTGACCAAACTTCAGTTTCAAGATCTGTGTGCTAGGTCTGGTCCAGTTTGCTCACACTTGGACAAGGTACTAGCCAAACACAAAACCATACCACAGGCTTATCATAGCAGAGCATTCATAGGGAATCACTGCCACATATATCTCACACAAAAAGTTTATAAAGATCTTACAAGAGCAATCATTACACAAACACTGAAAATTACAGACAAACAAGATATAACTGACCTAGCTTTTATTGCCCAAGAACAATTCAACTCACTGAACGAAGCATTTGAGAAAGTATTTAACAAAATATCACACAGTAAACAAATTAGTAAAGAATCAATATCATCAATAACAGCATCAATAGAGACATATATGTCTTTGTTCAGAAAGCTATTCCCCATTAAGACAATTCCTAAACAGCACATATTAGAAAAACATTGCGCAGACTGGATCAGAACTCATGGCTTTGGAATGGGCATGCATGGAGAGCAAGGAGGAGAATTTGTACATTCCACTATTTCCAAAATTGAAAGACACGGCAGCGGTATTAAAAATATAACTTCACAATTAAAATTTATAATGGAAACTCATTTGTTACAAATTTCTCCATCTGTGAATGTACAGATTCCTCCTATAAAAAAAAAAGAAAGTGTGAATGATAATTGAGCGAAATTTTGGAGTTAGAGCAAATTATGGCAGTTGTTGCATGAGAGTGACTGAATTAACAGAGTGTGGAAATCATTTAATAGGTGTATGTTTTATTTATTAAATTGAACATTTTGTTTTACTCATGACGATACTCATTTTTACATGACCATTGAGACAATTGTTAGCTCTCATGTTTTGGTGTGTTATTTTAAGGTAATAAATGTGGACTTGCAATTTAATGTTTCAATAATTAATGTTTGATGCATGAATCCAAAACAAAACAAATGATATCCATTTTCTACAGGTTTTCTACTTTTGATTTCTGTAATTTGTTATGCATGTTGATTGTGATCGTTGTAGTGTAAATTGCATAAGAAACAAACCATAACAAAATATTAAAAAAACGTAAATTTTACACTATTTCAGACTATTATATCTTCTGTTCTAACTGTGATAAAATGTTTGTTCTTGTTCTAAAATTTACTCTAACATTTCTAGTCTAGCTTAACGCAAAATTAAAGCCGGTATTTATAATAATAAAGTTGCCTAAAAGCATTAATTAAGCCCTATCAAAAGTAAACACCGCTACATTTTTTTCCCGTTAGGAAGTTGACCATGTGACCTCTGTCACGATAGCTATAAATAGCGCGGTCAGGAAAAAAAACTAAAATGTTGCTGGCAAACAGCCGTGACAGATACACGAACACAGACTATGTCATTTTTAAAAAATGGCCTCCAACTGAAAAAAAAATAATAATTTTTTTGTCAACAACAACCATAGAAACGCTAAAAACACTGAAAAAACATATTGAAATTAAAACAACCATTTCACTTTATTGTGTATTTTTAAGTACCACATCAAAACTAGATAATTACTAATAGACGCCTCTGTAACATCCTTTCTGCCACACGGCCAAGTGCAATAGAAAACACAGTCTTGTGAAGGAAAGCCAGGCAACAAGAAATCAGCTAAATCTAAATGAGAAAACAGGAATGGGTAAAACACACTCTCAGGAATCAACCAACCAATATAACCAGATGTTCCCTAAAGTGGAACCCACAGAGGAAGAGATGGAAGACCAAAGAGAACCAAATAAAATAATGGTAGATGAGGAAACTAAAATATCCAAGACCTCTTGACCACAGCTAAAGAAGATGGCCCAAAACAGAAATAGGAGTGAACAACTACTGCAGCTCTATATTCCAAAAGGGCATGAAAAGGATTGATGATGATCATGATAATTTCGTTGTTGTTGTCCTTTTTTCTTATTTTCATGTGTTATTAAGCTGACTATGGTGTTTTATACTTTCATCAGTTCTTATTAGTCTGTCATGCTAACATGCTCTATTACAATATCAGCTTTTGTTTACAGTGTCAGCTTTTTGTGCAGATTCAACTTATTGTGCAGTATTAGTTGTCAATGTGAGAATAAATTTTTAAGAGAAAATAAGTTAGAGAACAAGTAAAATAGCATGTGTTAATATAGAATACCATAATGGAATGAATTTTAATAATTTAAAAATTTCTTTCTTTGATGTATCTGATTTAATTTGTGCTAATATAAAAAAATATAAAAAATTTATAAAACGTTTATGTCCAGGTACCCCGTCTATCTTCAAGGACTATGCTGTGTTGTCAACATTTTCTGAAATTTACCTGAACCTTGCTCAGTTTGCACAGCTGGTTGAGACTTTCATAGGGCTTAAACCAGATCCCAAAGTATTTGCCACACTGGTTCACTATATAACGGATCGTTATCAGGATGGAGAGCCCGAAAAAACAGACAAACTGCTGGAAGTAAGAAAAGGCAAATGCGATTGTTAATCATGATAGTTTTTTTCTTCTTCTTCTTCTTCTTCAAATGTCTTGTTTAGTTTTGAAGTTTTGATCGCGCTTCTCCAAGTGGATTGGGTTTTTTATTTCGTTTTCTTTTTTTTTTAATGCATGTTGGATATTTTCCTTTCTGCTTGATAACCCAATTATTTTCCTGTGTGCTCCATTGAGTGAACACTGCAGATGGTCCCCTTGCAGGAAGCTTACATCAAGCAGTCACATGCTGATGTAGTCGTGGTTTCTGTGGCAATATTTTTTAACACAATGAGGTTACCAGCTCCATATTAGTCTATTTAATATGCAGTAGGCCTATTCTTTCTTTGTCCCTTCAGATATCCCTAGCAGCTACAAGGAGCTGATGACCCAATTCTGTGGTTTAATTCTTCATTTTTTGTATACTGTATTATTCTTCTGTATTTTTTAATTCTCTCCCATTCCATTCTTCTCTGTAGTAAAAATGGGTCCAGATTTTTGTGTCTTTCTCATTCATCATCATCATGTGACGTATTCTTTCCAGAACGTTGTCTCCATTACAGCTGCTCTGAACGCATCACGATTCTGGGCAAGTCGACCTGCATCAGCCAAAGACAAGTTCAGACTCTCTGTGATGTCCTGGGTCCACCGTCGTCTAGGTCGACCCCTTCCCCTTTTTCCAGGGACCATGCCTTCCATCATTGTTTTTTCCAGACTATTATGTCTTTTTATATGACCGAAAAATTTCAGCTTCCTTATTGCGATGGTATTTAGGAGCCAATGTTCCTGTACGTTTAGTGAGTGCAGTACTTCTCTGTTGGTCTTTTTTTCTGTCCAGGGTATTCTCAACATCCTTCTGTAGCATTACATGACCAATTAGAATAAAGATAATAATTGTGGTAAAATGGTAGAACAATAATTAAATATTTTTTTTGTGTTATTTATTAGGGTTCTTTTATTGCTAAATTAATTCTCATTATTAATTTTTTTCCTTCTGTTTTCAATTCTGTAGATTACGTGGGTCTTGTTCAGTAACAATAACTTGTGTAGTGGAAATAAGTTTTTCTGTATCTTTAGTTACTATATAATATCATGTGTGACTGCATTATGTTTTTCTTGCTGTGTTGATATTTACCGTCATGTGTAGTAAATATTGTTAATTATAATGAGACGTGGTTGGCTGTCATACATACTCACGTTACGAAGCATAATCACGAAGGCGAACAGACTGAATACATAACGACATGTTTAATCGACCATCTTAGAAACAGGAAGTAGGAAGAAGAGAAAAGTAGGAGAGCTAGCCTAAGGGCAAGTAACTCTTGTAGGAAACACAACCCATAAACATGCTGTTACAGTTTTTGTTGTCCAATGTAGTTCCCAGGGGGTCCCTGATGAGACAAAGAAATAAACGTAGGAATACTTCTCCTTCAGGCATGTTGTACAAGATGACTAATATGCGGTTGTGCATTGGTCTGGCAACCTGTTCATGTAAAATAAGTTGTCACAGAAACCATCACTACTGGAGCATATGAATGCTTGGTGCTGGCTTCCTGTAAGAAGCTCCTGTGGTGGAGCAAAATGGAAAATGTTGATGAAAGCTTTCATCAACTAAACAGTTTGAAGCTTTATTTTAAAACAGCTTTATTTTTAATTTCCACTGCCATTTCCTGGATAGCCTATACCGTGCCCTCTGTTTACCATTTCAAAACATAATAATGTTTAATAATCCATTCACAACTGATGATTACTCCAGTGCATGTAAAAATTACACTGTTGTCTCTTTTGTACCTGAAAACTCACTGTTATGGAGGTAGCCAGTGGGTCATGGTTCACTGGCTACTGGAACCACTGGCAGTGGTTCACAGATCACCACTTTGAGTAGCATTACTGTGGACTTTTGCACTATCCCTGCTCTCCATGGCTTTTGCAGCTGTTATGTATGCTTGTTCCTCAGTTTTAAAATTGTTCAAAAATGTTCTTTTGGCTACAGAGATATCAATCTCCTATCAATGTTATTATTTCACTTGTAGCTGTTCCAATTTGCCCCGTGTTGTTCCTAGGGGTCTCTGAAGAGACCAAGAAAGAATAGAGCTACGACTCACTCAGACATGTCTTACAAGGTGACTAATTTGAGGTTCTATATGGGGTTGGTAATCTAACTATGCCAAACAAATTTCCACAGAAACTACCACTGCAAGATCATGTGCGCTTGGTGCAGGCTTCCTGCAAGACCCCTGCTGCAGCGGTAGCACCATGCTCTGTAAGGTGCGCAAAAGAAAATGATTGATGTTCCTATTTGCTATAGAGGGACCATTCTGTGGCAAGATCCACTGCTGTGCCCTTTATCTTGTTTATTTTTAAATGCGGCAGAAAAAAAATTTTTTTTGTAACTTGTAAGGTTTTTGAGCTATTGTAGGTGTTTATGGATAATTTTTTAAAATGGATTCCCAGTATGTCTGTTTATATTTCTAGGCCCGTGAAAATACAAATCTTGCCAAGAAAAAAGCAATGCTGAATATTCTGTTTGAGAAATGGGACAATGATGCCAGTGGATTTCTGGAAGTAGAGAATGTAGCTGATGTCATGTGCAGGTTCAAAGATGGACAGGAAGTAGATGCCATCAGATTAGGTATGTTATTTTGATGTGCGGTTGATATAACATTCAATATTTTAAAACAAGGGTGATAAATGAAATTATTTCTGTATGAAGTGATCAAATCAATTTGTTCAAAGATGTGTTTATTATATCAGATTTAATATAAGCAGCATGAAGAAGGAAAAAAGTAATAAATTAGTGGATGAAATTGTGTTTAGTGATATAAATTGGGTCAGGGCACTAGCAAATGAAGATCTACTTCCACCTTGCCAAAAAGGCTGTGGTCTACCATGTAATGTTATGATGTATGTATATAAGCATTACCTCGTCATCTACACAAGCACACACATGTTTCAGAGAGCACTCAGTAAAAGCATGTTCAGTTCGTAGCCATGTTTATTTACAGAATATCGTACATGTCAAGATTCGCATTATATTACAATGTGTGGTTCGTACTTTAATGTATTCATATTACATCCCCCCTTTTTTGAAAAAAAAATGTGTGCAAACATTTCCAACGAAATGTTTCATGTGAGAAAGGATAAGTATGTGTAATGCTCAGTGTGAGTATATATGTCACTGTCTGTATCGGCTGGGAGGTGTCACTGTACGGCCAGAACGAGTGGTGTTAAGTGCTGGTGGTTCTGCGGAAGTCCCTTGTTTAGCTTAAGTTGGTTGTGATTTCGGCCTTGACGCTTGTTGGTTTTGTGGGGCACCAAGGTCTGGAGTTACTGCATTGTCTGTTGAAAGCATGGGAATTCTCTGTTCTGTTGTATTCTGTGGGATTTCTCTTATGTCCACTCTGTTTCGCCTCAGGAGGTTGCTGCTGCTGTCTGGTCTTAAAGTATAGCTCCTGGGTTCAGGGTTTCTGGAAATGATTGTTGCTTTTGACCATGTGTCATTGTTGTGGTTGTAGGTAGTCACATGCTGACCAGGATATAATGGTGGTAAGTCTTTAGCACATTTGTCATAGTTGAATTTCTGAACTTGCTGACGATGCTGAAGTTGATCATATGTGCTGTCTCTATGTTGTGGACGGAAGTGGACCTTAGATGGTAGGAGGTCTTTAATTCTTCTATCAAACATAAGTTCTGCTGGACTGTCGATCTTACTGTCTACCGGTGTTGTTCTCCATCTCAAGAGTGCTAGGTGTACATCCTCTGTTCTTGTTTTCTTCATGATTGACTTGATAGTTTGTATCTGTCTCTCAATGAAACCATTAGATTTAGGGTATCTAGGTGATGATGTTGTGTGTTTGATCTTCCAGTCCTTAGTGAAGTTTCTGTATGCTTGACCTGAGAAATGTGGACCGTTGTCTGATCTAATTTCATCTGGGATGCCAAACATGCTGCAATACTTCTTTGTAATGTCTGCAATAACAGCTGACGGTGAGGGTTGTGGAAGTTTCTCAATGATGGGAAATTTGCTGTAGTAATCAGCAATAATAAGATAGTCATTATTGTCGATTGAGAAAATATCAGTTCCTATAATGCTCCAAGGGCTCAATGGTATGTCTGATGGTATGAGAGGTTCTCTGCACTGCCTATTTGCATGTTCTTGGCAAATTGAACAGTTTTTACATAGTGTTTCTATGTCCTTGTTTATCTGTGGCCAGTAAACATCTTTCTTTGCTCTCAGTTGTGTCTTCACAATACCAAGGTGACTATTATGGAGCTGTTTAAGGATGATATCGCGTTGTGTTTCTGGTACAACAATGCGATCTCCTTTAAGGATCAGACCATCTTCGATGCTTAACTCGTCCCTCATCGAGTAGTATGGACGGATGTGTGTTGGAACTTCCCTGATAGAGCTTGGCCATCCATGGTATATCAGTTCTTTGAGAGAGTTAAGGATAGGATCTCTCATTGTGTCTTCTCTGATGTGTTCAAGCCGATTATCGCTAAACTTGACAAAATCAACTTTGATGTTTGGGGTAAGATCTGCTGTCTTGTTGGGGTTTGGTAGTCTGCTGAGAGCATCTGCAAGACCTATATCCTCTCCTGGGATATACTGAATATTAAAATCATAACCTTGTGTTTCCAATAACAGAGCTTGTAGTCGTGGTGGTGCTGAAGCTATTGGTTTTTTATGAATCATCTCAAGTGGCTTGTGATCTGAGAGAATTGTAAATGGGCGGTTGAAAAGAAATGTGTGGAAGCGTTTGATTCCAAAACGTACAGCTAGCATTTCTCTTTCAATGTTTGCAAGTTTCTTTTCGCCAGAACTTAATGATTTGCTTGCGTAAGCTACAGGACGAAGTTCTTTGTCATAGTGTCCTTCAGGATTTTTGTCTGGTTGCAAAAGTGCTGCTCCTAGGCCTTTCAGACTGGAATCAACCATGAGAAAAGTGGGTGCTTGCATGTCATAGTATTTCAAGCATGCATCAGATGATATGAGGGTCTTCAAGTGGTTGAATATGTGTTGGTAGTCTTCTGACCATTCATACGGAGTTTCATTCTGTAGTAGAGATCGCAAAGGTTCTGCAGCAGCTGACAAATTTGGTATGAATTGTGCTAGGAAATTGACAGCACCTAAGAATTGTTGCAGTTCCTTCTTTGTAGCTGGTGTTGGCATGTCATGAATATCTTCAACCTTTTTAGGGTCTGGTTTTACACCATTCTGGGTGTACAGCAATCCAAAAAATTGTATCTCCGTTGCCTTAATTGTACACTTTTTGCTGTTGAATGTTAGCCCATTGGCCTGTGCTACATGCATCAAGTTAATCAAGTTATGGTCGTGTTCTTGTTCTGACCTGCCACAGACTACAATGTCATCCGCAATAGCCACTGTACCAGAACATTGCTCAACAATGTTGTCAATCTTCTGTTGAAAGATGTCTTGTGATACATTCAAACCAAATGGGAGTCTCTTGAAACAATATCTGCCGAATGGTGTTCGAAAAGTTGTAAGGAGTTGACTTTCCTCTGCTATCTCAACACTCCAGTATCCGTGTACAGCATCTAGTTTAGAAAAATATTTGGCATTGTGGAATCTGTGAGTTATCTCTTCCACTGTATGCATTTTGTGTGGACAGCGCTTTAGACTGTTGTTTAAGTGTTTTGGGTCAAGGCAAACCCGAAGAGAACCATCCTGCTTCAGAACGGTTGTGATACTACTACACCAATCAGAATGCTCTTCAACCTTTCTAATAACATCATTCTGCACCATCTTTTCTAGTTCTGTGGCAAGTTTCTGTTTAACATGTATAGGATACTTTCTAGGTGGGTCTATCTTTGGCTCAGCGTTGTCTTTTAAAAAGAATCTTGCCTTTCCTGGAAGTTTGCCTATTCTGTCGAACTGTTCTGGGAATCGCTGTTTAAGGTCATCTACTCCAGTGACGTGTAGAGTAAGATGTTCTTTTTTGTCAGCTTTAATGTTGTTAATAGTTACCACACTCAGCTTTTCGCACATTGGTAAACCCAAAATTGCAGGTCCTTCAACATCTACCAAGTAAAATGTTGACAATGTCCATTCAGAGCCTCTGTATGAACATTCAAGTGTTACTGCTCCAAAACAGTCTATACTTGTTCCATTGTAAGCTCTTAGCTTTGTCCTGCCACTCCTACTTTTTACATCCCTTGTGGGAAATCCTTGCTCATCCACCTTGTCAGGCATGATCTGTCTGAATATTCTTAAGGGTAGAGTGTTACCTTGGGCACCTGTGTCTATCTTGAACCGAATATATCTTTCTTTGTGCCTTTTAATTCCTGGTATTCGGAATTGTACCTTGCAGAAAGCCTGCGTTCTCTTTGGTTCATTGCTGAAAGTTAGTATCTTCACAGTATCAAAACTGGAAGGATCACTTTCTTCACTGGAGTTAAGGTCCTCAGTCATCATAGAGTGTGTTTGTTTTGATGACTTTCTGCTGTGAAGTTTGTGTTGAGCACTGTCTTGTTTCCTCTTGAAACATAATTTTATCCAGTGGCCCCTCTTTCTGCAGTAATGACATGTAGAGTCTTTAGCTGGACAGTGGTTTTGTATGTGGTTTAGGCCACAACATTTACACATAGCACCTCTGCTTGTGTTGTGTTTTTCTTGTTGCTTCGAACCAGTTGCTTTGTTTTGTTTGGGTTTATAGCTTTTTACTGCATCCACCTGGGCTGTTACTGTACCTTGCTGAATTTGTTTAATGTTTAGTGCTTGTGCCTCGTGTTTCCTGCCTTCATCCAGAAGTTGTTGTAAATTTAGTGTATCACTCTGGCTCAGTATCCATTTCTGGAACTCTGGCATTGGTGTGCTGAGAAGGATCTGTTCGATAATTCGCTCTTTTTCTTCTTCTTTGTTAAATTTACATACACTTGTTTTCTCCTTGATGCGAGTGAAGAAATCATCTAAACTTTCATCAGGTTTCTGTCGCAGGTGGTGAAGTTCTAATCTTGCCGCTCTAAAGTTCGTGTGCTTTATTATCAGACGTTTTTCAAATTCGTCCAATATGGCTACGGGGTCGGTCGCTGACTCAACAGGCATGGCGGTAGCAAAACTGTTGTAAATTTTCAAACCTTCATCGTCCAATGCTTCTAGGATATATGGAGTTAGGGTTTGTCCTTCCAGACCAGTGGTCTTGGAATATAGATCTATGCGTTGGCGCCATAACAAGAAAGCTTCACTCTTATCGTCTTGACCGGCGAATCTCATTTGCGGTGCGTTGCGATATTGTTTCGCCGCCATGGCTGACTTCGATGACGAAAATTAGCCGAATACTGTACTCACGTGTTATCGTGTAGCTGTTTTGCGTCAGTCCGGTATCGACCGCTGCCACCATGTAATGTTATGATGTATGTATATAAGCATTACCTCGTCATCTACACAAGCACACACATGTTTCAGAGAGCACTCAGTAAAAGCATGTTCAGTTCGTAGCCATGTTTATTTACAGAATATCGTACATGTCAAGATTCGCATTATATTACAATGTGTGGTTCGTACTTTAATGTATTCATATTACATACCAAATATAATTGTTCTTTGTAGGTTTTCAACCATAAATTAACAAAAATAAATATAGCCTACAAAACAAAATTCCACATGTATGTGAAGCAAAGAAAGCATTTAAGGAAAGCAAAAATAAATTGAAGACAAGAAGAAAAACTATACATGCACAGAAAAAGATATTACTTTAATAAGAACAAATATAGTACATTTAAGTACTAGCATAACAATAAGACATATTTAATATGATGATGATTTGCACTGCATCATATTTTAACTAGGTCCTCAAATTTTGGTATGAAATTACAAATGGCCACCCATGATATAAATTACATTTCTGATAGTCTTTGGGGATCTAAATTATGCTTCTCACAGTGTTTGATGGTATAAATTGCACTTTTGATAGTGTTTGGTGGTATGAATTACTCTTCTGATAATGTTTGGTGATATAAACTACACTTCTGATAGTGTTCAGTGATATAAATTACACTTCAGTTAGTGTTTGGTGATATAAAATACGCTTCTGATGGTGTTGGGTGATATAAATTGCACTTCATATAGTGTTGGGTGACATTAATTCACTTCTGATAGTGTCTGATGATGTAAATTACACTTCTGATAGTGTTTGATGATATAAATTTACTTCTGATAGTGTTTGGTGATATAAATGTCACTTATGATAGTGTTTGATGATATAAATTCATTACTGATAGTGTTCAGTGATATAAACGTCACTTCTGATGGTATTTGGTGATGTAAATGGACCATTTTCCTTAAATTAGCTCCACAGATTTTATAGGTGGTGTGACGGGTTCTTCAGGGAGTCAGCTGGAAATCTTATATATTCTTTGTATTTTTGGTCTCATTTAATTCCAATTCTATGCTATATTAGCCGATCTTGCACCGATAGGTAAATTTTTTAATGGATCGTCTACCAAATCTGGTTCCTTTTGTTATGAAATTATACACGTGCTGCAGTTAATAACAACTGTTTTACTTGTTGTTTAAATATGTGCTTATATATGTTCTGAGTCAGTAACAATATAGTTGGGGGATGTTCGCCTTTAAATCTACAGGTACCGGGTTCGGTTCCCAGTACAGGGAATTTATATGAATTTTTTTTTCACAACCAGTGGGTCAGTGATATAAATGTCACTATTGATGGTATTTGGTGATGTAAACTACACTTCTGATAGTGTTTTATGATATAAATTACACTTCTCATAATGTTTGGTGATATAAATCTCACTTCTGATAGCATTTTGTGATATAAATGTCACTTCTGATTGTGCATGCATGGTGATATAAATTATAACTTTCTGATAGAGTTTGTTTTAAACATGTCGTTATATTGTTGACAGAAACATTATCTTTTCCTTCTTCTCACATTTTCAGATGTCAGTAGCATTATTCTGAATGAAAGTGGGAATCTTACTATGGATTTTTTATTTTTCCTTAGCATCTCCATCTTTCTTATTTTACTGCATGTGATTCCTGGAAGTCTCTGAGGAAACAAAAAAAAGGACTACTTTTATCTGAAGTATGTTGCAATGTAGGTAAGAAAAATAATGTTATAACAGGGGAAAGACACTTGGTTCTTTTTCATTGAAATAAAACAGAGTATGTGTCTTTCTGTCCCACTTATTTTTAATTTAATTTATTTTTATTTGACAGCGCAGTTTGATTTGAAGAAACAATCTGAATTCTATGACAGCAGGCTCAGTAAGCGAGAGTTCAGACAGTTTGTAAACATGGTCATAGATGAATTACCAGGGACAGAAACATTTGACCTGTTTGTGGAATTTCTCATGAACTCTGTAGAGGTAAAGTATCACCATTTTAAACATTTCAGTGTTCAGCAGCAAATTTTGTGAGATCGTCATCATTTCCCTTTCTGGTCCTAATGGAGCAATAAGCCACCAATGCAGCTGATCCCCTTGCAGAAAGTCTGCACCAAAGCATTCATGTGCTATTGCAGTAGTGGTTTCAGTAGTACTTCCTTATACATGATGAGGTTGCACAATTTTATGTTAGTCATATTCTGTCTTTGTCTCCTTGGAGACACAGGGAACTATATGGGACATTGTGAGTTACTATATGGGACATTGTGAGTTACTTACTATATGGGACATTGTGAGTTACTATATGGGACATTGTGAGTTACTATATGGGACATTGTGAGTTACTGTATGGGACATTGTGAGTTACTATATGGGACATTGTGAGTTACTGTGAGAAAATACACTGTGGATGCAGCAAGTTTAAACATTACTCGTTTGTTAGTCTATTCACTTGTACGGTTAATCGCTGGGGCTCCTTATATCTGGCGTCCACAATGTATGTTCTATCCAATGTCAGTGTGTTTTCTTCACCCAATGTTCCACTGGCACTTGTCTGGTTCTTTCCATCAGTTCCACATTAGTTACTTGCCTACACCATTTCAATCCTTTTATTCTGCAGAAGCACCTATTTATGAAAGTCTGTAACTCCTTGGTTGTTGTTGTTGTTGCTGTTGTTGTAGTGTTTTTTTTTTATTCTCCATGTTTCAGAGCCTTACAGTAAGACTGCCTTTGACGTGAAGATTCATATTTGTGTGTTGGTCTTGATTTACAAGAAAAAAGCATAAATTTCCATATTATTCCCAGTACATTTAAAACTCTTCTTGCATCCTGTATTCTTATTTTGAAATCATTGTCTTTTTTTCCAGCTTTGTTTATATTGCCGCCTGGATGTATGTACTAGTCTATATTTTGTAGGGATGTTTCTCCATGTGCAATCTTACAATCATTTGCTGCATTTTTTTTTCTCTCATGCTCTTTACCTTTTCTCTGTGCAGTTTAAGATCCCATTGTTGAGACCAGTCATCAGGTATTCTTATTTATTATCTAATTTGCTTGAGTTAATTCCCAGCTTTCACAAATTTTCTGTATTCCCAGGAACATAAACAATAGTAGGCTATATATTTACTTACTTGCTCATTCCTCTTGTACCATGGAGTATAGTGATTTGCCTATTGGCTATCTTCCTTCTGGCCTGGTTCCAATCTAGTTCTCGATCCTTCAGAGATTGCCTTATGTTGTTCTCCCAGTGGAATCTGGGTCATCCTGGAGGTCTGGGTCCATGGCTTTTAGTTTCCCATACTTGTTGTGATTGTCATATAATTGGGTTTGCTCTCTTTTCCTCTCTGACAGTATTGTTTTTGAGTCATTGTTTGCACTTCTCTCCATAATAATTTGTCGTGTCTGTTTACCTGACCATCCCTGCTGAGAGAGTAGACAGGTGATGCAATACTGACTGACAGTCACATTAGTAGAAATTCTCATATACTAGAAGTTGGGCGCCTGTTTCACATGGAAAACGGCCAGCAAAGGTTGATTATCGCTGATAAGACTAGTGTGCCATCTTAGCCTAGATGGTAATACGATGAATTTTTGTTTGCACAAGGATGGGGTGATAATCATCAGTCGGACACACCTGAGCGGAAATGTTGTAATAAGCTTCCGACAGAATTATTACGAAGATATTACTTGAGAAAAAAGTAAGAAGTTATGTGTAATCAATGACGAGAATAATCGGAGGTTTCATGTCCATATTTGGGAGACGTGACATTTTCTATAACATGCAAAATTTTCCTATGAGGAAATTTTTTGAACAGACGCCATCAAACCACGCATGTGTGGTGGATTTTGGTGTTTCAGATGTTATCATTCAATATTTCTTGTGTACTGAATGAGGTCAGCTGTGAAGGTCCCTGATTATAACAAATTGTGGGTTGAGTTATCAGAGTACCTTTCTGCTACCACCTTATGACCTCAATCAGACTTATTCTTGACTAGTATGTATGATAGCTACGTAAAATGTTTAGGGTTATGCAAGTGTGTACTGTAGTGTAAGGAAAATTAGTACAAACACATTTAAATTCTAACACCATCTCATCTCATCTCATAATCGGAACCTCTTCTACCCCGTAAAACGAAGTGTAGAGGTGACCCAAAGAGCACAAGGCTCCTGGGCAGAACATGTAATCAAAATGTTTGACAAACAGGTGATTAGCCCATTGTGTTTAAATTCTAACACACATATATATATATAGGACTGAGTCAATACCACAACCACAAACAAACTGACCCTCTATTATATATCTTATAGAAGTCTGTGGCTGAATATTATGTAACAGTCTATATTACAATTTATTATGCCCTGATTCAGAATTTTCTGAGTCAGGACCAACAACAAAATGAATTTTATGGTTTTATTTACATAAAGATTAATAACACAATGGATCTTCTGTCCATACAAAGGATTATTATAATCTAATTATATTTATGTATTTCTCTAAACTAAGTAACACTGGTAACGAATGGTGGGGGTGGGGTGTTGTCATCATCCCCTCTCTTTATATTAGTATCTTGTGGAATAGTTATTGGATAATCAAATATTTTATGTTCTTTTTAATAAAGTCAGTGGATAAACTTTTGAGTGCCAACACATAGGCACTTATCTTGATGTAGATAGAAGTATGATGCTGACAATTTCCTTTCGTTCACTCGAATGACCAGACTGCCACAGTCCCTGGTGTAGTATAGTATAGTAGACCGCTTGGTCCAGCAAAATTCCACTTTCTTTCTCTCTCTCTCCAGTAAATTCACCAGGGTTCTGGTACTAACGTAGCACCAGAACAAAAAACCCTGAAACAAGGTTATGATTCTGTACAACATATCCACAATATTATTCCACAAGCAATACATGGCATAATTTAATAAAAGAAAAGGGTCAGATCCCTCTGACCACCCCATGTCAACCATTTTCTTCTGAGATAACAACTCATACCAGTGCTCCTATTCTTTTCCCTAATGGCTACAATGCCTCTGACACTGCAATAATGATTCTCTCCCATAGAATATTGTGGGTTAGCCTTCCCACTGGTAACTGTGGAAATCATTTTAAGTTATACAACTCATGTCAATTTTTACTGCTTGTGTGCAACACCACAGGCCCTGCATAAGTCTGCTGGGGACCTCTGTACTCAGTCGTAAAGCCTTCCCAATCAAGCAGTATCTCATACACCAAATTTTGTTGTAATAACAAGATTAATAATTTGTTCTTACCACAATTCAAAGAAATATCACAAACATACGTTGACTGGCATTAGCTTTAAGGTAAGTTTAGCTTTGCCCCGGTCCAGACTGCCAAGAATTATTATTTCACTCTTAGCACTGCTGTTCTCAACGCAGCTTGCTCACAAATACTTTTGTATCAACTGGCGTCAAGCCTTGGACACTTTTTGCCAATATTACTAGACTGGCCCAATCAGAGCGAGGGTCTAGCTTTTCAATTCAAATTTAAAAAAAAACAAAACTCCAAACTTCTAGGAGTGAGTCTTCAAAATATATTTAACTTTTGTGCCCACCAATAACCTCCTTCCTATACTCCTATACTAACCAATCGGATTTGAATCAATCTAATGCCTCTTTTTCCAAACTTGCGCCCCCAACTAACGTTATGGATAAATGAGCAAAAACAACAGTCCGTCCGTCTTAGCGTTCGTAGACATATAGTATTATTTCAATATCTTGGCCAATATTTAGACTACCATGTATATTAAAACATATTATTGCTCAGGGGACACTAAGCTATCTATATATATGATTTTTATGGCTATATTAATTTGTGTCTAGATTTTCAGTTTTGTCACTGTTAATCGTCCATTTCAACTTTTCCAAAAGTCGGCCATCTTTCCCCCTCCTTTTCTATCATTTTTCCATTCAAATAAACCAACTAGTTGTGTTACGTCAGAATTACACTACTCGGCGAGAATGGAACACTGTCTGTGTGTTTATGTATTCTGGCTTGTCCAACAGAGAGGTTATAGTATTAGTCCCGCGTGCAGAACGAAGAGGGGTTTTTGCCAAGCGTTGGTAGTATTGGCGTTAATTATTACAGTCTTTTCGTTCTTACTACTGAAAAATGTCCGAGTTACTACTAATTTGGGCGTTAAAGTTAAAATACTACGTTAATTCAGACGGTAGGTAGGTGTCACAGTTCTGGCAGATCGTTAATTGTAAGTCTCAAAACCGAAACTAGGAAAGCGGGTTAGATTTTACGGCGGGATCGTTTTTATAAGCATTTCCTCTGCACAAAAGGCAGCACTATACTGGCGTAGAGATGACTTTAAGCAGACACTTACGGTCGGGTTTATTTATTATTATTATAGGATTTAAATCTTACTGAATTTAGCAATTATCTCACAGATTTCGCTACAGCATGATTGTAACTATTGGGCGGCATTCGAGATGTAAACATAACAACATTTCTTATTGGAGCCTGATCTAATAGTAAACAACAACGTGCATGGGATGGAAGTTGTAATATAACCTGACACTTTTGCTGGGGTAAAGCACTGTGAAAATTCACCTCATCGAGGAAAAAGCCAGACCTGCCAGAGTTAAGAATAGAATCAGAATTCATTTATCAGACCGGACTTATTTGAGCCTCTTGAGGACTTAAAAGCCCAGGAAAACTCTACCATTATTAGCAAGGAAAACCGGAATCTGAGTAATCTGAAACACAGAGTCAAAGTGGGAACTTATTGATAAAGTAACAACCCCAGAACACGTGTAAGAGGCATCTTAAACAAGTTGCCTTAGCTATTTCTCTGATCTAGCAGTTTGTCGGTTAACCCAAAATATGGGGTAAGTTGTATATCTATAATTCTAATGTTTTGCGTTATTGACACGTGAAATAATGTGTATATATTGACATGTGAATATTAATATGTGAAAATTGCTGGTGGATGTCCAAGTCAAACGAGGCTGGCAATGTCAGCATATAGAATGATGATTTAATGAACCACCACTGCAAGGGCTGGTGACTGCTTTATGCGAGTTTCTTATAGAGAACTAAAAGCACAGGTAGTCCCAAGTTCCATTTGGAGCAGGGAGGGAATGATGAGAGAATGATGTTCATACTTATTATATTATTAACATTTTCAACCAATGTAAAGGTAAATTTAAATCTATTCAACCTAAATGTAATGAATGTTTCCCCTCAATGGGATTAATATTAATTCTCAGTGAGGGTAACAGTTCTGAGATAGATGGGATGGTGGAATAGGAAGAGGGGGACACATAGGTAAGTGTTGGGAAACTCAATACTCAGAGGGTATTGTTTCTTATCTTTTATAATACTAGCTGGTAGTACCAATTGAGGGTACTATCTCTGGAACAAGTGAGGGTATAAGTGGCCTGAAGTTGATGCCAGACACCTTCATCAGATGGGTCTTAGAGATGCAGAACCAGCTTGGTAGTTACTCCATGACACTTCTTGGAACATGCTACAACTTTCAAACTTGACAAGTGACGAGTGTGAATCAGGCATCCATCTACAAAGAACCAAACATCAGCTGGAGCAGAGCAGACAAACTCATTGGCAACTAAGTAGAAACATAAAAGCTGCCAAGTGAACTATCCAATTTTTAACACCATAACATCACCCAGTGATGATAACTTTTCTATAAGGAATTATTCATTCATATAACTGTTAAAACATAATTGATTATTACATTTTTTACTTGTATAAAGACAAATCTAAAGTTGATTTAATCATTGTGAATATACTACAACCGTATGTCTCAAGTAATTTCTTAAATACACTTAAACAGTGCTATATAATAATAAGAGGAATTTTGCTGAATTAACTCAGCTGGGGGCTTGAACGAGCTAACGAATTATAAGAAAACCCTATCCTTCACAAAAGTTGACAGCAGATACTAGAGTTAACATTTGCTCAGCCTCATGCAGCATTGTTCTCGCTTTTCCGAATATCTTGTGAACCCCCTTGAGGTATAAGCATCATTATCCTTCTACCTACAACTCTGCCAAGAGTAATCTTGAGTTTTGGCCACTGTTGGGCCTGACCATGAAGGACATGTCACAGAGAGCTGAAATTTTGTATAGTGTTTATTCCTTTTCAATATAGCCACCGTCTGAATTGACACACTTCTGCCATCTCTGCTTGACCTTGAAAAGACCTTGGGAGTAGAACACCCTATTTTTCAAACTAAACCAGTCATCACATGCCAGTATAACCTCTTCATCGCTGTCAAAATGATTTCCTTTTAGCTGTTTTTTAAGATTTGGAAATAGAAAAAAGTCTGATGGAGCCAAATCTGGAGAATATGGTGGGTGTGGAAGAATTTCAATATTCAAATTGTTGGCTGCTAGCTGCACAAGCCGTGCTTTGTGAGAGGGCGCGTTGTCTTGAAGCAAAGGAAGATTTTGAGTGCGCGTTATCCCTCATTTCCTGGTCACAACCTTTCTTAGTTTGGTGAAAAGATCTGCATAGTACTGTACATTAACTGTGTTGCCATGAGGCAGATAATCTTTCAAAAGGACACCTTTGCCATCCCAAAAAACGGTCAGCATCACTTTTCCTGCAGATTTCTGTGCTCTCGGCTTGACAGGTGTTGGGGAGCCCGGGGTTTTCTATTGCATGCTGGCAATTTTGGATTCGGGGTCATAATGGTGTACCCAAGTCTCATCTACTGTCACCATGGTCTCCAAAAAATTTTTTGACTGACACTTTTTGAGCAACTATTGACAGCAATTTACCCTCGTTTGCTTCCGTTCACGTGTCAACAGTCGTGGAACCCAGCGTGCACACACTTTTCTCAAGTTCAGTCTGTTGTGTAAAATTCTATAAACTGTTCTTTCATTTAGTTTTACTCTACTAGCTATCTCCACAATTGTCATTTTTCGATCCTGGTCAATGATTTTCTTCACTCTTGTTGCATTTTCATCGTTGCACTCTGAGGCTGGTCTACCAGATCTTGGCAGATCAGCAACATTTGAGTGGCCGCACTTAAACTGTTGACACCAGATTTTTACAGAAGTATATGAAGGACAAGAATCACGAAACATTGGTTCCATCTCCCTGTGTATTTCTGTAGGTGTTTTTCCCTGAAACATCAGAAATTTTATCACAGCTCTGGCCTCCTTCTTTTCCATTGTTTTGTCAAATCTTTGGAGCAGCAGATCCGGTCAATAGGGTACATTGCGCCGTGCATCATAGCGGGAAAACCCATTGAAGAAACAAACGCGTACTTCACACAGTCAGTGCAAATATGATGAACTTTAAATGTGCCAAATTTCATCTTCCTCCTGTGACTCCTTCATGGTCAGCTTGTAGATAAATTTTTTGTTTATTATTCACATATATTCAATAAATTTTTCTGTAACCTTATCATAATCATTGAAACTTTATTTTACTCATAATATGCAGAGGTCATATGGAGAGCGCATTCGAGGTGAGGCAAGGAAGAAATGGATTCAACAAATCAACCTAGCTGCTCAGACCAGTGGAACCTTGATGGATCCTGTATACAAAGCTGTTTTTCAAGCCCTTTACAAGGTAATCAATGTCTAAAAGCTGGGGCTTTGATTATAGAATAAGTGTAACAACACTGAGCGTTGACTCAGTGTCCTTCATATAATTTTGCAGTTACCCCAGTATGTGGCATGTCAAATTGTAGTCAAGGGATACAATTACACGTAGGTCTAAAATAGGGTTCCCATTCGTCCCGTTTTTCCCGGGACAGTCCCGTTTTTTTATAAAATGTCCCGGTGTCCCGAATTTATTCCAAATGTCCCGCTTTTTAAGGGTCCTTCCTAAAAATAAAATCTTTGAGTAACAGATTTTATTCCGTGTTTTAGTAGTGTTACTTTATCAATTTCCGGTTACAGTGGACCCTCGGTTTGAATCTCGAACAAAAATTCGAAAGTCGACCAAAACAGTGTTCAGTGAGCATCTACCAAATGATTTAACTACAGGAAGGCAGAAAAGTTTCTTACTACTACTGTGAGAAATCAGTTGCAAGAATTAGAAAAAGAAGGACGCATAACAGCTGAAAAGTTTCAAAGCTATGCAGTAGATTTCTATGACACCTGCATTGAATATATTCAGGAGTGGTGTACACCATTTCTTACGCCTCTTCAGTCTATGGATTGGATCAATTTGAAGGGAAAGGAGTCTGTGACTTGGAAGAATATCCAAGAAAGCTACATATTCACGACGACAGTGTCACCAAATTTTACTGTGATGAAGAGGACTTATTTGATGAGTTTGCATGTGTGAAAAAATATTGTGAAAGCAAATTTGATGTGTGGAGTGAACTGAAGGATCAAAGTGTCAGTGAAAAATGGTGTGAGATGTTCGCTCATTTTACAAAGCAGGATATAAATGCTGAGAACCTGAAATGCCTAGTTAGTTTTTGTTTGGCACTGCCAGGATCCAATGCAGCTGTTGAACGTGTTTTTTCATTAATAAATGCGCTTTGGACAGACGAAAAAAAACAGACTTAAAATTGAGACAGTGAAAGCTTTAACCATTATAAAGACCCATTTTAAGGATTTCTCTTATGCTGAGTTCTATGTCCAAATATCAGAAGAAAAAAAACTTCTTGAACAGGCCCATAAATCTGATAAATATTCTGATGAATCTGAAATATAAACTTCACTACTGTGTATTTTTTAAAGGTGCTATTTTTCTAATTAAGTATGTTTATAATTTAGAATTCTTTTTTAAAGTGGAAGTTGTGTTAGTTAATGTGTGTATTTTTATACCTGTATCTTATTTTAAGTGCAACATATAATATATAATAGATTTATTTGTGCTTTACATTAATTTTTAACATGTCCCGTTTTTTTACAAAATGTCCCGGGTTTTTTAGGTAAAAATTTGGAAATGTCCCGGTTTTTGAACAAAACATTATAGGAACCCTAGTCTAAAAGTAAGTTCAGATCATAACGACTTTTGACAAACTGATAATTCATTTTTATACTAGTACTAGGAATTTGAATTAGATTTTTATAGAAGAGCGAGATTTCTTGCAAAAATGGTTTTGGTTGGATAGATTAAGAAGAAAGGAAGAAAAAAAATCATCGCATAAAACATTATCCTTCAGTCAGAAGAAAACTCAGAAGAGGAGCTTCCTTGCAGAAATATATCATAATAATAAATTCACGTGTTAGGAAGTCATTGGTATATTTTGCTGTAATAAAGTTTAAAAATATTGGTGCCTAGTCATCTATATAATGAACTGAGAAATCAATCAATCAATACCCTTTAGCTCCCCAAGGAGCATAGGCCTTCAACAAACACATGCCAAGTCCTCCTGTCACGTGCCATCCGCTCAAGTTCTTTCCATGTTTTCCTCATCATTTTCACCTCTGTATTGCCTTGCAATGCTATCAACAGATTTCCTCAATGTGTGTCCTATCCATTGCCAGCGTCTTCTTCTCAACTCTTGTTCCACTGGCACTTGTCTGGTTCTTGTCATCAGTTCCAAATTTGTGACTTTGTGATACCATTTCAGTCCTTCTATTCTACCCAAGCACCCGTTTATAAAAGTCTGTAGCTTTTTGGTTGTTGTTTTTGTTGTTCTCCATGTCTCAGAGCCATACAATAGGACTGACTTGACATCTGAGTTGAAGATTCTTATTTTTGTATTGGACTTAATTTCTCTTGTTCTCCATATGTTTCCCAATGCAATGAAAGCTCCTCTTGCTTTTTATATTCTTATTTTGATATCATTGTCTGTCCCTCCAACTTTGTCTAGATTACTGCCAAGATATGTGTACGATTCTACATCTTTTAATGGTGTTTCTTCAAGTTCAACCTTGTTATCATTTCTTGCATTTATTCTCATAATCTTTGTCTTTTCCATTTTTAGGCCCACTTGTTGTGACCTCTCATTGAGAATTTTCATTTTCTCTTGCATCTGATTATGGTTATGGGACAGAAGAGCCAAGTCATCTGCAAAATCCAGATCATCAAGCTGTTTAGTCAGATTCCAATAGATTCCATTTCTGTTGTGTAATGTCGATGTTATCATAACCCAATCTATTGCTATAGCACGTTTCACTAGCTTTGCCCAACTTCAAAATGCTATATCTCAGCGAATATATAACGCATATAAGAGAAATTTTGTGTGTGAATTTGAAATGGTATAGACCCTATGAATTAAATTTTTCATTAAAAGGCAGCCATTGGTTTCAATTTTCATTTCTTTGCAATATAATATCAAAAGTCTACTTGCCAACACACATCACACACACACATTTTGAAATGTCTACAGTAAATTATACGAGCTCATTTGCACATCATTGGTTTATCAAACAATTGGCATGATTTTAGCGTGAAATTGCACTTCTTGAACATAAAACAGTTTATATCCGGTGTTACTCACACATTGTCAATCAGTGGCATGTCTACAAAAAGTATTGTGTGGTTAAGTAGGAAAAATGAGTCTGCGAGAACATTTTATGACATTACAGCAAATCACAAATAGGCTTTTTAAGTATTTCTGCAATGAAGCTGCTCGAGGAAAACTATATCATTCTATTTCAAACCCACAAAAGAGGACTATTCATGCCTTGGGGATAAGCAAATGATCATTGCACTGCTGGATAGCGACATCTGAAATTTCTAATTCCAGTGTTTTACACACGAAAATTAGGCCAAGAGTGGTGGATAATTTTGACAGAGAATTGATACGCAGATAAATTTGCAATATGTTTCACAATAATGAGGCAGTTGTAATGTTATGATGTATGTATATAAGCATTACCTTGTCATCTACACAAGCACACACATGTTTCAGAAGGCACTCAGTAAAAGCATGTTCAGTTTGTAGCCATGTTTATTTACAGGATGTCGTACATGTCAAGATTCGCATTATATTACAATGTGTGGTTTCGTATTTATGTATTATATTACATCCCCCCTTTTTTGAAAAAAAAATGTGTGCAAACATTTCCAACGAAATGTTTCATGTGATAAAGGATAAGTATGTGTAATGCTCAGTGTGAGTATATATGTCACTGTCTGTATCAGCTGGGAGGTGTCACTGTACGGCCAGAACGAGTGGTGTAAAGTGCTGGTGGTTCTGCGGAAGTCCCTGGTTTAGCTTGAGTTGGTTGTGATTTCGGCCTTGACACTTGTTGGTTTTGTGGGGCACCAAGGTCTGGAGTTACTGCATTGTCTGTTGAAAGCATGGGAATTCTCTGTTCTGTTGTATTCTGTGGGATTTCTCTTATGTCCACTCTGTTTCGCCTCAGGAGGTTGCTGCTGCTGTCTGGTCTTAAAGTATAGCTCCTGGGTTCAGGGTTTCTGGAAATGATTGTTGCTTTTGACCATGTGTCATTGTTGTGGTTGTAGGTAGTCACATGCTGACCAGGATATAATGGCAGGAAGTCTTTAGCACATTTGTCATAGTTGGATTTCTGAACTTGCTGACGATGCTGAAGTTGATCATATGTGCTGTCTCTATGTTGTGGACGGAAGTGGACCTTAGATGGTAGGAGGTCTTTAATTCTTCTATCAAACATAAGTTCTGCTGGACTGTCGATCTTACTGTCTACCGGTGTTGTTCTCCATCTCAAGAGTGCTAGGTGTACATCCTCTGTTCTTGTTTTCTTCATGATTGACTTGATAGTTTGTATCTGTCTCTCAATGAAACCATTAGATTTAGGGTATCTAGGTGATGATGTTGTGTGTTTGATCTTCCAGTCCTTAGTGAAGTTTCTGTATGCTTGACCTGAGAAATGTGGACCGTTGTCTGATCTAATTTCATCTGGGATGCCAAACATGCTGCAATACTTCTTTGTAATGTCTGCAATAACAGCTGATGGTGAGGGTTGTGGAAGTTTCTCAATGATGGGAAATTTGCTGTAGTAATCAGCAATAATAAGATAGTCATTATTGTCGATTGAGAAAATATCAGTTCCTATAATGCTCCAAGGGCTCAATGGTATGTCTGATGGTATGAGAGGTTCTCTGCACTGCCTATTTGCATGTTCTTGGCAAATTGAACAGTTTTTACATAGTGTTTCTATGTCCTTGTTTATCTGTGGCCAGTAAACATCTTTCTTTGCTCTCAGTTGTGTCTTCACAATACCAAGGTGACTATTATGGAGCTGTTTAAGGATGATATCGCGTTGTGTTTCTGGTACAACAATGCGATCTCCTTTAAGGATCAGACCATCTTCGATGCTTAACTCGTCCCTCATCGAGTAGTATGGACGGATGTGTGTTGGAACTTCCCTGATAGAGCTTGGCCATCCATGGTATATCAGTTCTTTGAGAGAGTTAAGGATAGGATCTCTCATTGTGTCTTCTCTGATGTGTTCAAGCCGATTATCGCTAAACTTGACAAAATCAACTTTGATGTTTGGGGTAAGATCTGCTGTCTTGTTGGGGTTTGGTAGTCTGCTGAGAGCATCTGCAAGACCTATATCCTCTCCTGGGATATACTGAATATTAAAATCATAACCTTGTGTTTCCAATAACAGAGCTTGTAGTCGTGGTGGTGCTGAAGCTATTGGTTTTTTATGAATCATCTCAAGTGGCTTGTGATCTGAGAGAATTGTAAATGGGCGGTTGAAAAGAAATGTGTGGAAGCGTTTGATTCCAAAACGTACAGCTAGCATTTCTCTTTCAATGTTTGCAAGTTTCTTTTCGCCAGAACTTAATGATTTGCTTGCGTAAGCTACAGGACGAAGTTCTTTGGCATAGTGTCCTTCAGGATTTTTGTCTGGTTGCAAAAGTGCTGCTCCTAGGCCTTTCAGACTGGAATCAACCATGAGAAAAGTGGGTGCTTGCATGTCATAGTATTTCAAGCATGCATCAGATGATATGAGGGTCTTCAAGTGGTTGAATATGTGTTGGTAGTCTTCTGACCATTCATACGGAGTTTCATTCTGTAGTAGAGATCGCAAAGGTTCTGCAGCAGCTGACAAATTTGGTATGAATTGTGCTAGGAAATTGACAGCACCTAAGAATTGTTGCAGTTCCTTCTTTGTAGCTGGTGTTGGCATGTCATGAATATCTTCAACCTTTTTAGGGTCTGGTTTTACACCATTCTGGGTGTACAGCAATCCAAAAAATTGTATCTCCGTTGCCTTAATTGTACACTTTTTGCTGTTGAATGTTAGCCCATTGGCCTGTGCTACATGCATCAAGTTAATCAAGTTACGGTCGTGTTCTTGTTCTGACCTGCCGCAGACTACAATGTCATCCGCAATAGCCACTGTACCAGAACATTGCTCAACAATGTTGTCAATCTTCTGTTGAAAGATGTCTTGTGATACATTCAAACCAAATGGGAGTCTCTTGAAACAATATCTGCCGAATGGTGTTCGAAAAGTTGTAAGGAGTTGACTTTCCTCTGCTATCTCAACACTCCAGTATCCGTGTACAGCATCTAGTTTAGAAAAATATTTGGCATTGTGGAATCTGTGAGTTATCTCTTCCACTGTATGCATTTTGTGTGGACAGCGCTTTAGACTGTTGTTTAAGTGTTTTGGGTCAAGGCAAACCCGAAGAGAACCATCCTGCTTCAGAACGGTTGTGATACTACTACACCAATCAGAATGCTCTTCAACCTTTCTAATAACATCATTCTGCACCATCTTTTCTAGTTCTGTGGCAAGTTTCTGTTTAACATGTATAGGATACTTTCTAGGTGGGTCTATCTTTGGCTCAGCGTTGTCTTTTAAAAAGAATCTTGCCTTTCCTGGAAGTTTGCCTATTCTGTCGAACTGTTCTGGGAATCGCTGTTTAAGGTCATCTACTCCAGTGACGTGTAGAGTAAGATGTTCTTTTTTGTCAGCTTTAATGTTGTTAATAGTTACCACACTCAGCTTTTCGCACATTGGTAAACCCAAAATTGCAGGTCCTTCAACATCTACCAAGTAAAATGTTGACGATGTCCATTCAGAGTCTCTGTATAAACATTCAAGTGTTACTGCTCCGAAACAGTCTATACTTGTTCCATTGTAAGCTCTTAGCTTTGTCCTGCCACTCCTACTTTTTACATCCCTTGTGGGAAATCCTTGCTCATCCACCTTGTCAGGCATGATCTGTCTGAATATTCTTAAGGGTAGAGTGTTACCTTGGGCACCTGTGTCTATCTTGAACCGAATATATCTTTCTTTGTGCCTTTTAATTCCTGGTATTCGGAATTGTACCTTGCAGAAAGCCTGCGTTCTCTTTGGTTCATTACTGAAAGTTAGTATCTTCACAGTATCAAATGTGGAAGGATCACTTTCTTCACTGGAGTCAAGGTCCTCAGTCATCATAAAGTGTGTTTGTTTTGATGACTCTCTGCTGTGAAGGTTGTGTTGAGCACTGTCTTGTTTCCTCTTGAAACATAATTTTATCCAGTGGCCCCTCTTTCTGCAGTAATGACATGTAGAGTCTTTAGCTGGACAGTGGTTTTGTATGTGGTTTAGGCCACAACATTTACACATAGCACCTCTGCTTGTGTTGTGTTTTTCTTGTTGCTTCGAACCAGTTGCTTTGTTTTGTTTGGGTTTATAGCTTTTTACTGCATCCACCTGGGCTGTTACTGTACCTTGCTGAATTTGTTTAATGTTTAGTGCTTGTGCCTCGTGTTTCCTGCCTTCATCCAGAAGTTGTTGTAAAGTTAGTGTATCACTCTGGCTCAGTATCCATTTCTGGAACTCTGGCATTGGTGTGCTGAGAAGGATCTGTTCGATAATTCGCTCTTTTTCTTCTTCTTTGTTAAATTTGCATACACTTGTTTTCTCCTTGATGCGAGTGAAAAAATCATCTAGACTTTCACCAGGTTTCTGTCGCAGGTGGTGAAGTTCTAATCTTGCCGCTCTAAAGTTCGTGTGCTTTATTATCAGACGTTTTTCAAATTCGTCCAATATGGCTGCGGGGTCTGTCGCCGACTCCACAGGCATGGCGGTAGCAAAACTGTTGTAAATTTTCAAACCTTCATCGTCCAATGCTTCTAGGATATATGGAGTTAGGGTTTGTCCTTCCAGACCAGTGGTCTTGGAATATAGATCTATGCGTTGGCGCCATAACAAGAAAGCTTCACTCTTATCATCTTGACCGGCGAATCTCATTTGCGGTGCGTTGCGATAGTGTTTCGCCGCCATGGCTGACCTCGATGACGAAAATTAGCCGAATAAACTGTACTCACGTGTTATCGTGTAGCTGTTTTGCGTCAGTCCGGTATCGACCGCTGCCACCATGTAATGTTATGATGTATGTATATAAGCATTACCTCGTCATCTACACAAGCACACACGTTTCAGAAGGCACTCAGTAAAAGCATGTTCAGTTTGTAGCCATGTTTATTTACAGGATGTCGTACATGTCAAGATTCGCATTATATTACAATGTGTGGTTTCTTATTTATGTATTATATTACAGCAGTGACTTTAAGGAAATTGAAAATTTGGTTAAGAAAGAATAATGACATTGATATTTCCAAATCTTCGCTGTGGAGGACTTTTAGGAGTTTGGGATTCACTTTTAGAAAATATGTAAGTATATGAGGAGAACTGCCGTAAGACGGGGTAAAACAGTTGAAAAAAAAAACACACACACACTCACACAAATAGTAATACGTCTTACAAGGAGAAGGACAAGAAAAACCTACGTTGCGGCCAGAAGGCCTTCATCAGGGACAGACAAACAAGAGACAGGAGGGAAAGAAAATGAGAATTAAGTAGAGAACATGAAACTATAAAAATAAGAGAAAAAAAACTCCCTTAATATTAAGTCCAGTCACATGTGAAGCAAAGCAAGATGGCTGCCACTAAACTGGAAAGAGGAAGTTGATAGTTTATAAAAATAAGAAATAATGAAAACAAGGACTGGAAAAGAGTGAGAAAAAAGTAATCAATAAATAATAAATAAAAAAAAATAAACAAATAAATAAAATATAAATAAATAAATAATAATAATAAATAAATTTAAAACAAATAAATAAATAGATAAAAATAAAAACTAAATAAAGAAATAAATAAAATAAAAAATAATAAAGGAAAAAAATAATTTAAAAAAAAAAAAAAAACCCAGTGGCGCGGGAAGCATTTAGTGAGCCACCCTTGCTGGCATATAGACGGGACAAAAATTTGAAGGACCTCCTAGTCCACAGCCGTCTGAAAACCGTCAACGATGGCCACTTTGAAACCAAGCCATGTAACCGTACACGATGTAAGACATGTCAGTATGTAATCGAAACACGTTCAGTCTCGTTCCCTAACGCCAAGTTCACCATCACCCATGGCTTCACATGTGAGTCACGCAACGTCATTTATGCTATTATATGCAAACGTTGCACCATTACGTACATCGGCCAAACGGGCACACGACTGGGCGACCGATTCTGCAGACACCTCTATGACATCTCTCAGTTTAATTCCACACCTGTGGCCATCCACTTCAATGGCCCTGACCACCACGGTGCCACTGACATCCAGGTGACAGCCATCAGATACTGTTCCTCAGACGCCAACAGTCGGTTTCGCCAGGAACAACGCCTCATCCATCTTATGGGTTGCCTCAAACCACACGGTTTGAATACCCAACATTCTTTTGTCTGAGACGCCTTTCTCTATCGAGTCCCTGTTGTATTATGACTTTCTACTTTGATGCGATCACCCTCTTTTTTTTTTTTTTTTTTTTTTTTTCTTTCTTTTTTTTTTTTTTTTAAAATTACCATTTTTTAAATTTAATAATTTAATTTATTTATTTTTTTTTAATTTGTTTATTTATTTTATACTTACTTACTTAGTCGTTCCCCTTCTACCGTGAGGTGTAGAGGTTTGGAAGAGAGAGCGCCAGACTATTCTATCGGCTGTCTTCCTCCTGGCCTGGTTCCATTCTAGTCCTCGGCCCTTCAAAGATTGTCTAATGTTGTCCTCCCAGCGGACTCTGGGTCGTCCTCGGGGTCTGGATCCTTGGCTCTTTGTTTCCCATGCTTGTCGTGGTAGCCGATCTTCTCCCATTCTGCAGACATGGCCAAACCATCTTAGTTGGGACTGTTCTACTTGGGTCTGTAGGGGGTGGCATTTTAGGCCTTGACGTATCGTCTGGTTGCGTACCATGTCTCTTCTTGTTACTTCAACCACCTTCCTCAGATACCTCATTTCTGAGGTTTGGATCTGGCTTTTATGGGTTGTAGTCATTGCCCATGACTCGCATCCATATGTCAAGACTGGGACATAGGTGGAGCGGTATACAGCCATCTTCGTTTTCTTACCAACCTCTCTCTTGCTGAGGAATCCTCGATTTATGGCCTGAAAAAGTCTCCCAGCTGCTGCTTTTCGAGTGGCCAACTCTTCTTTGATGCCTCCCTTTCGGTCTATAATAGCTCCGAGGTATTTAAAGTGGTCGACCTGCTCCAGGACCTGTTCTCCCAGCTTAATCTGATGTCTTCTTTCTTCTCGTGATATCACCATGGATTTTGTTTTAGAGCTGCTTATGACCATCCCTCTCTTCTCCAGCTCTTCCTTCCAGACTTGCAGGTTGGATTGGAGATGTGCCTCTGATTTAGCAATCAGGGCAACATCATCAGCAAATGCCAGCTCTGAAATATAGACCTGTCTCATCTTCCAGTACCCCACTGAATACTTTCTTGTTCTCTCCTTACATGCCTTGATGACATCGTCCATAAGGAGTATGAAGAGGTAAGGTGATAGGATATCACCATGTCTTACACCAGTGGTGGTCCTGAACTCTTCTGACTTATGGTTTGCTGTCCTCACATAATTTCTGCAAGACTTGTAGAAGCTCTGTATAGCATGAATCAGAGGTGCTGGAATATTCTTCCTTGCCAAACAGTCCCAAAGTTTGCTCCAAGGGACCCTGTCAAACGCCTTTTCCAGATCTATGAAACAAAGATGGATCTCACTCTTATACTCAAGGGCCTTTTCACTCAGCTGTCTGAGTGTGAAGATTAGGTCTTGAGTACTTCGGTTTGCTCGGAATCCGCACTGGACCTCATCCAATTGTGGCTCAGCTAGGCGTCGGAGTCTCTGCTCTAGGATTCTAGAGTAGATTTTTCCAGGGACACTGAGAAGGGATATGCCTCTATGGTTTCCACACTGTCGATTGTCACCCTTTTGAAAATTGGTGTTATGATGGCAATCTCCCAATCCTTTGGTATGGTCTTGTTGCACCATGCTGCCTGTAGGACCCTTAAGAGTAATAGGTCGCCTGATGCTCCCATGTACTTAACCATTTCTGGTGTTATACCATCATGCCCTGCTGCTTTGCCCATCTTGATTTTCTCCAGTGCTGCCTTCAGTTCTTCCATCTTTATGTCATCTTCATCACCATTGGTTTCCTCTTCTGTGCTAGTGGTTATCATTTCTGATGTTTGACCTTGCTCACCATCAAGGAGTTCTGAGAAATATTCTTTCCATCTTTCCATTACTTCCTTCGGGGCAGTAAGCAATTTGCCTTGCTTGTCCTTTATAAATTTGAGAGGGCATTGTTTTTCCTTCCTCATGTTCTTTAGGGTCTTATAGAACAATTTCTGGTTTTCTTGTGCATCTTTTTCTAGCTTTTCTCCAAATTCTTCCCAGGACTTCTGTTTTGCTGCTAGCACTTTGTTCTTTACTTCTGTTCTGAGTGTCACATATTCTCTATATTTTTCCATTTGTCCTGTTGTGTTTTTAGCTCCTAAGTATTGTTTCCATGCCATTTTCTTCTCTCTTATTTTCTCTTTGACTTCTCTGTCCACCAAGGTGTCCTCTTTCTCTGGTTCCCAAGTCGGACTTCACCACATGCTTTTGCAGCAGCTGTCTTTATGATATCCTTGAATTTAATCCAGCGGGTTTCCAAGTCATCAGGTTGTTCTTATGTGTTGTTCACCGCTGCAGCAATAAGCCCCTGATATCTGGTCTTTATTTATTTTATTTTTATTTTATTTTATTAAAAAAAATTTTTTTTTGTTTTTAAATTATTTTTTTCCTTTATTATTTTTTATTTTATTTATTTCTTTATTTAGTTTTTATTTTTATCTATTTATTTATTTGTTTTAAATTTATTTATTATTATTATTTATTTATTTATATTTTATTTATTTGTATATTTTTTTTTATTTTTTTTTATTTATTATTTATTGATTACTTTTTTCTCACTCTTTTCCAGTCCTTGTTTTCATTATTTCTTATTTTTATAAACTATCAACTTGGAAAATATGTTGGTGGTAGAAACCTTATTTGTGAAAAGCCTCATATAGTTGCAATGAGAAGCAAATATTTACGCGAGGTCAGAGAAATGAGAAGAGATTGTTATGATTTTGTGTATTTAGATGACACTTGGATCAATGCGCACCACAGTAATGAACGAGAATGGCAATCATTTGATGGGACAACTAAGAGACTAGTACCAAGCAGCAAAGGACAGCGCCTAATAATTGCACATGCAGGAAGCAGCCATCATGGGTTTATAAATAATACTGAACTCATATTTGTTTCAAAATCCACAAATAATAGGGATTATCATACAGAAATGAATGGCAAGATATTTCAAGATTGGATTGTGAATCATGTACTTCTTTCATTGGATAGACCGTCGTGTTTGATAATGGACAATGCTTCATATCACAACGTTGTGGCACCAGAAGATAAAGTTCCTAATTCATCAAGTACTAAAGATGTAATAAAGATTTGGCTGACCAAAAACAACATTCCATTCAACGAAATGTCCCTGAAGCCTGAATTACTTGGAATTGTAAAAAAGACACAGCATACAAAGATATTTCACATAGACAAGGTAATTCAAGAACATGGTCACAAATGTTTAAGATTGCCTCCTTACCATTCACACTTAACCCCAATAGAATTAGTCTGGGCTAAAATTAAGGAACAGGTAGCAACAGAAAATAGAACGTTCAAATTAAAAGATGTTGAAATACTTACAAAAGCCGCCATCTCCAATATAGCCAGGGATTATTGGAAGAAATGTGAGAACCATGTGTTACAAGAGGAAGAGGAATATTGGAAGAATGATGGTTTGTCCTTCATTCAGCCAAGATTGATTATCAATTTCTAAGAAACATATGATTATGATTCGGATGAAGTTTAATTTCTTTAAAGATGACCTTACCGTTATTTACAAGCACATTAAATGAGCAACGTTCCATTATGATATTTATGAACCGCAAAGAGGTGATACCTATTGAAAGAATTAGATCAATGAAGGTTCAATTTGGTAGCGCACTAAATGTCAATGACAAACAATGACACGAGTATATCGCATGCAGATCATTTAAAAAATCATCTTCAACAGGTATTCATATGCAAACGTGATGGCCACATTATTGTAATAGTAGACACGCCTATGCCTAATCAATTCATAGAATCTGTGACTGAAGTGGTAAAATTTCTTTTCTCGATACACAATAATTAGTATGCTGACAAAGATCACAGGATTTCATTCGTTTATGGGAACTGGACAAGATGCACAGATATAAAGTATATACGAGGGACGGTCAAAAAGTAATGCCTCCTATTTTTTATGTATGTAAATACTGCATCGGTGTGCAATTTGTAAATTTAGCAGGATTCCTCAAATACTCTTCTGCATTGTATAGCATTACCAACCTGTTTCAGTAACAGGTGGCACCACTGTAACAGTTTAAAAATGGCTGCCAAAGACGTACGGTTAAAACAACTTTATGTCATAGAATTCCTCAATGCTGAAGGCGAGACCCCAATTCGCATCCACGAACGTTTGAAGAATGTTTATGGAGATTCAACAGTGGATGTTAGCACTGTCCGACATTGGGTACATCGTTGTGACGAAGCTGAAGTAGGTCAATCCTCAATGGCTGACGCAAAGCGGACTGGCCGTCCGTCTACCACAGTGACTTCACACAACATTCATCGAGTTGATGGCATCATTCGTGGTGACCGTCGGGTAACACTGGATCACTGGATGAACTTTCTTCCATGTTGTCCATTAGTAAAGGCAGTGTCCAGAACATCATTAAAGACCTGGGTTATTCAAAAGTTTGTGCACGGTGGGTACCCAGAATGTTGACAGACAGACATAAAGAAACAAGGAAAACAATAGCCATCAACCTCCTGCACCATTACGAAACTGAAGGAGAAGAGTTTTTATCGAATATTGTGACAGGTGATGAGACTTGGGTTCTTTTTATTGAACCAGAATCCAAGAGGCAGTCAATGGAATGGCATCACACAACATCGCAGACAAGAAAGAAGTTCAAAAGTTCACCATCTGTAGGGAAAGTTATGGCCTCCGTGTTTCGGGATGAGAAGGGTGTGATTCTTCTCGACTTCTTGGAACAGGGAAACACGGTGAATGCAGACCGTTACATTGAAACTTTGAGGGAATGCAGACCATTACATTGAAACTTTGAAGAAGCTTAGAGGTCGTCTTCGGCGACTTTACCCATTAAAAGATCAGAGAACTGCACTACTGTTGCACGATAATGCCACGCCACACAACGCTAAACGCACCATTGATGCGATTGCAGAATTTGGCTGGACATTATTACCACATCCTTCTTACAGTCCCGATCTTGCACCTTCTGACTTCCATCTGTTTGGACCACTGAAAGAAGATCTTCGCGGACATCACTTTGAGGACACCGAGACCCTTAAACGCACCGTACGCCAGTGGTTTAGGAAAAAGGACACACATTTTTACCGTGCGGGGATACATGCCCTTGTGAGAAGATGGACAAAAACTGTAACAAATAACGGAGACTACATTGAGAAATACATTTTTGAAGTTCAAACTTAGGGCTACATTTCAATGTGAATTTTATCTGTTTTTTTTTTGCCTATTGAATGAAATTAAAAATTACGAGGCATTACTTTTTGACCGTCCCTCGTATTTGTTGGGTCTAACCCAATATAACATCGTATGCAAAAAATGGCATTAATATGTTCAACGGTTAATCAGATAATTACATTTGTTTGAGGGCAAAGCTAGTGAAAGGTGCTATAGTAAGAAAAGAAATGGAGACAAGAGGCATCCCTGTCGCACTCCCGTTCTAATCCTAAACGATTCTGGAAGTTGTGAACTGAGAAATACTCACTTCAAAATACGTTCTACTGGCTTCAAAATCTTGCAAACATTAACATTATTACGTTTTATGTAGGAGTAAATATTTGAAAAAAAAACAGAAAAGTGTAATATGTATAAAGCAATGGCGTAAACTATTGAGATGGATACCCCAAGTACAGCCATGCAGGAACTCCAGGAATTAGAGCTTCCAATGACTCATGATTGAATTTTGATGCCTTAATAATGCCCCAGAAAACTAAGACACCACAAGCATACAAGGGGTACAAATAAGTCCAGATCTTGTTGATCCATTTTCATGAGCAATCAACTTTTATGAGTCCCGTCTATATACTTTATACATTGAAACAATACTGCAGATCATGTTTCCTTGAACAGAGCATTTCCCTTCTTGGTATCAGATAAGTTCTAGTTGTTAGTGATTGGTATTGTTATTGTTGAACAGAATCAACATCATTGCACTCAAGGCAAACCCTTAGGTGCTCAGTCTCCCTCAGCATATGTCGAAGAGAATGAATGCTTACTGTTCCTGTTGCTCGCTGGTTGTATAAATGATGGATGCATCTTCTCATTGTTGTTGGTCATCATAACTTAACATATTAATCAAGTCAGTAGATCAAGAGCATGTAACACACTTTATGCTAGTGAGCTTGATCCTGCTGGAAGAGCACTTGTGATATTTCTTCAAGCTTCAGAATGTCCTGACCCTAACAACATGTGGCTAATCATACGACATTGGTTGCAAGGCATTGTTGCTTGTCTGCAGTTAATGTGACAATTCATAATAATTCTCCTCCTGAAGACACCTATCAGACATGAACACTTGTTCCCTGAAGATGTCCATGTACTGAACATGAACTACTGGCATATCTGAGTGCAGGTTGTTACCGCTGATGCAGACATGAGAGCTCAGTGTGCAACCTCTGTTTCAATACATTGTTGCATCTGTAGAAGAAACAAACATGTATCTTACTGAACTCATTCTTAAATGTTTGTAGAACTTTGTGAAAAGCAATCATGAATATTTAAAATCAAAATATTACTCAGCCTGAAGTACTTGTTTTTAACTCGATTGGAACAGTACTATTTAAAAATTCATCCCACCTTTGGAATTATTAGATCATTTTCTAAAACTTTATCCTACCCATTCTTTTCTAATCTTCATCTTGTATATATGCTACATCAGCATAATTTTCTGTTGCACTCCTTACAGAGCCATTCACTTTGACTTTGTACCATAAGCAGTAAGAATAGGAATTTACAACTGTAAGCAGTACAGGCTGGTCAATATTTAATGTAGCCCATGTCAGCGTGTAATAAGATGTCAGACTTTGTGAATGTAGTTGTGTACTGTATAGTGTATACATATGGTCAAATGCCTGTACATTCAAGAGATCAAGGACTTTGGCTGACTGAAATCATTGCTTTTACTATGTGTTATTTAGGATGCTGAAACCCATGGAGGGGAGAAAAGGATTAGTGCTAGCATTGCTTTGCTAGAGACAAACAAACTTGAACCATCCAGAGGAGAGTTGTTGCTGCGCTATGCTGCCTGTACACCTGAGGATTGTCAGTATATGTTGGGAAAGCCTTTGTATAAAAACATGAAAGGCATTAGGTAAGAAATTTCTCCCATTTTTCTGCATTTTGTGTCTTATGTTACCTTGTTTGGGTGTAAGCTTTATTAGACTGGGTATTAAATCTTCTGCCTGGCAACATTTTGCTGTACAAAATCTTAGGAACTAGCCATAAACTGAAGTTTGACTGGAGACAACCTCATACCTGACAACCTCCTGATAAATATAATCTTTCAGTTTGCTGTAAACATCATCATTTTCCTTTACACTCCTTACAGACCTCCCCTCCTCCCCCCCCCCCCCCCCCCCCCCCCACTTACAGGAAACCTGCACAAGTATTTGCATATTCTTACAGTGATGGGTTCTGTAGCAGTTTGACATGAGCTTGTCAGCCCCATACGCATCCTCTTATTAGTCATCTTGTTTGACATGCCTGCGGGTATAGTAGCTCTATTGTCTTTTAGTCTCATCAGAGACCCCTGGGAACTACATCAGAGACCCCTGGGAACTACATCAGAGACCCTGGGAACTACATCAGAGACCCCTGGGAACTACATCAGAGACCCCTGGGAACTACATCAGAGACCCCTGGGAACTACACCAGAGACCCCTGGGAACTACATCAGAGACCCCTGGGAACTACATCAGAGACCCCTGGGAACTACACATGGAAATAGGTAAAGGTAGTCCCATAATGGATACTGCTGTACGGGAGTGAAGTATTAGAGACTTGACTATACTAGGTCCAGCTTAGAGAGGTGGGCTAATTTTAGACCAAGTTGCTGTGCCTCCTCACCAAGTATTCTAATTCTATCTTGCATCTGGTTATGGGCAGAAGAGCCTGGTCTTCAGGAAAATCTAGATCATCAAGCTGTTTTGTCTGAGTCCACTGACTTCCATTTATGTTGTATGATGTCATGTTTTCATAATCCAAACTATATCTGTTAAGAAAAGAAATGGTGACACGAGGCATCCCTGTAGCACTCTGTTTTTTTATCTCAATGGTTAATCTTGAAATCTTGAATTAAAATGTTAAGTCAGTCCTACTGTACGCCCCTGAACAACAATAATAAAATAACCAAAATGCTACAGGCTTTCATAAATAAGTGCTTGCAAAGAATAGGATTGAAGTGGTATGACATGATCACTATTATGAAACTGATGACAAGAACCAGATAAGTGCTAGAAGATGAGAAGAAGATGCTAGAGATGGCTAGGACATACACTGAGGAAATTTGTTGATAGCATTTCAAGGCAGTCCATGTCCTGGAATCCTCAGGGTAAGAGATATTGAGGGAGATGGAGAAGAGAACTGGAGACAGACATGAAGGGGATGAAGGAAGACCTTGAGCTGATGGCACGTGACAGGAAGTCATGACATAAGTTTGTTGAGCCTCTTTATAGCTGAAAGGTGATGATGATGATATTGTAACTTACTGTGTGTGACATTTAAAAAAATAAAATAGGAGCTTTGATTTGGCAAGAATGTTCTGTTCAATTTAGACACAAGGTCCATCAGTCATTTATAGGCATATGTTAAAGTATAAAAGACCTTATAGTCTGGTGTGTGAGTGTCATGTCTGTCTTATGTGTGTATGGTTTGTGAGCAACACAATTGATCTAGTCTGAGATTTTTGCAGCTTTCAAGTGGTGGATACAGGAAAACCTGTTCATGTGCCTCGTGTCGCTAACCACGGGAATGTTTATTTCTGGAACTACGACCGCTTGCCTGCTGTAAGTTGTCTGTCTTCCTTATCATGGTAGTGTTGTACTGTGTTATATATTATTATTCTCTTCCATGAAAATTGACCACCTTGTAATTTATATTTGTTTTCCTCTTGAAGTTTTAAATTCTAGAATTACTTTATGATTTGTAGCCATCCATTCATTTTTATTGTTACACTTTGTCTTTCTTGCCTTCTTGTCTATATTTCTTTAGTCTTTCATCGCAATCATTTTGTAAAGCTGTCCTTATAGGGCATGGAGTCATCACTGCCACTGGTCCCCCTGCAAAAATCCTGCACCAAGCAGTCACATGATCTTGCAATGATGGTTTCAGCAGTAATCTATTTGACATGATGAGGCTGCCAGTCCCATGCACAACCTCAAATTATTCACCTTGTATGATATACCTGAGGGGGTGTTGAGCGTAAAAAGGTTGTTGCAGCAATTGCTGCAGGCTGGCTTCTTCTGTTAACACTTACTAAGATCTGGCCATGTTTTATATTGCTTCAATTTATCCCTTGTTTTTCTTAGTCAATTATGGTATCGTGCTGACGGTAGTAAGTTACGCGAAGGTGGGATGAACATTTGTCAACATCATAATATTTCAATTCCCAACGTTCATAGACTTGATAAGTCGTTCCTTGAGTCCACACAATTTAATACATCGATTCCATACATAAACAGTTCACACATGGTCATCATGAAGAAAATACATATTAAGTTCAGTTCGTACTTCGTATATAATTTATCTGCAAATCAGTCCTTGTCAAAGAGCATGAATTACTGTAGACAGAACGTCATAACTATATGTACGCGCGGTTGGTGAAAAACCAATGACCGACAGTGAGATTATGCGTCTGGGAAACTATAATTAATAAGGAATGTTAATTCATCCTGACTTAGGTTTAGTCCATTACTAACCTGGACATTTCATCTCTTTTCATAGTAACAGTGGACTGACCCATGTCCGTACTTAAATACAATATAACTGTGTGGCACTCCATGCCTGACACTATAAGAATACAAGGACACGTCTCTTCAGTTTGACGGTCATACAAGAAAGGGTCCCGTCTCTTGGTCACGGTGCGTGACCTACCAACCCTCACACGTCATAATTCGATCGTGTGTATAGCGTCCAATAGCCTAATAATACTTTACATTATATTAAATGCTGCAATCCCCAAAACTGCACGCTCTAGCAGACGGCGTCTATAAAATACCGTAACAATTCCCTGTCCACCGGGGGGAAAAAAAATCGATAAATTTTTTTTTTTTCATAACCTATCTGAATGAATAATCACAAAAATTTAACAAAAATGCGACATATGGCGTACGATGTTCTGTCTAGAACAGTGTCATGGTCATGTCGACTAACACTAACAGTCATATAATATACTAACAATTATGTTATACAGAATTGTTATACACAAATGTTATATTAACTAAAAGAAAATGTGTAATGTTGATATATATATTACTCAATTAATTTAAAGTCTATCGAAATGAAATGTCACGTCAAGACTAATCTAACTAATTAAAATTAAACTAATTAATTATACTAAGTGTGTATTAAGAATCAAGTTGTTGAAAATCTAATGCAAGAAAATGAAAGACGATGTTATGAGAGAAAATAATGTATAAATTTAACTTAGTTATGTGTGTTTGATATTAATTATCTGTGTTAAGTGGTTAATACCTATCTAACTTAACTAACTAAATAATAGACTAGTATCTAATGTGTCAACATAATTATTAAATATGCAATATGATTATGTAATTCTAAGAATATTATATCTAAGAACATTACTTAGAATTGTGTGAGATTCTTTTCTTTCTTTCATTTTTTTTTCATATTTCATTTTTTTATCTTTTTCTCACATTTCATTTTAATTTCCATTACTTTAACTACTAAGTTAAAATTAATCAACATTGGACATGACGATCCATCCGTAGTATTGATCCTTGTGAATTCCCATTAGAAAAATTGTTCTGATTCAGAATAAATATAGATATTCTTAACGTCCAAGAATTCCTATCACAAACTGCAATTAGTTCGAAAAGTCATCAAGTATTATTTCTGACATTGTCTCAACTAGTTTCATCCGGAACCAAAGTCCCGGCATAAATATGAATACATTGTCTCTTGATTTAGTTCATTTCGTATAACGTATGTATATAGTAAGCAGATACTTGGTTTGTAGTCAATGGTTCATTTCTATGTTGAAAATGCAACGATAGTACTAAGTCTCTTGGGTAAGTTTCTGTGAATAGTATTATTTTTTTATAAACTGACATCAGAAGGGTTTCTAGAGAGAGTATCTGCCAAGATGTTCTCTGATCCTGTAATATATTCGATGGAGAAATCAAAAGGCTGAAGGAGAATGGCATATCTTGTCAGCTTCGGGCTCTTGTGATTAGCACGACGTAGTGATGCCACGGCCTTCTGATCCGTCTGGACCACAAAGGGTGCTCCTAATAAAAATTTCTCGAGCTTTGTGATCGCCCAGATGACAGATAATAACTCCCTGTCGACGGTGGAGTACTTGACTTCTGGTGGCTTAAGTTTCCGTGAGACGTAGAGTGTGGGATGGAGGACGTCGTCATGATATTGGAGCAAACATGCGCCAATTCCGTAATTACTCGCATCTGTACGGAGTATAAACTTTTTGGAAGCATCAGGTAGTCTCAAAATTGGTGGGTGTGAAAAGATATCGATTATTTTACGGAATATTTTATCACATTCACCAGTCCATGTCACCTTCACTGGCATGTCTTTTTTCAACAGTGATGACAAAACAGCCGTGATAGATGACAGGTTAGGTACGAATCTGCTGTAATATTGGACTAGTCCTAACAAGCTTCTAACTTGTTTCTTCGTTTGAGGAACAGAGACGTTTAAAATTTTAGAAACCGTACTAGGAAGAGTTTGGATATATCCCGCTCCAATGATATGTCCCAAAAAAGTTATTTCATGAAACGCTACTTGTAATTTTGTAGGTTTAGCGGTTAAATTATTCTTTCTTAATGTGTCCAAAACATATTTAAGTCCCGAAAAATGTTCCTCAAATGACGAACTAAATAAGCAAATGTCATCAATGTATGTGATGATGTCTGATCTACCTGACAAAATTTGTCGCATCATGCGAATAAAGGTAGCTGGTGCGTTAACAAGCCCAAAAGGCATCACATTCCACTGGTATAGACCTTGCGGAGTGGAAAACGCTGTGTAGTATTTAGCTTTTTCGGTAGTGGTATCTGCCAATAACCTTTAGTTAGGTCTATCTTAGTGAATATAGTTGCGGTAGATAGACGTGGCAGTAAGTCGTCGAGAAGTGGATGCGGTTCGCTATCAACTACAGTTTGTGCATTTAATTTTCTATAGTCGACGGATAGTCTAATGTTATTGTCCTTCTTTCGGACAATAACTAATGGAGAAGAAAATGGAGAATTACTAGTCTCAATAATCCCTAAAGATAACATCTGTTCAAGTTCCTTAGTAGTTTTAGTAAGAAAGTGTAGAGGAACAGAATAGGGATGTACCCGAATTGGAGTATCATCGTTAAGAGTGATGTCATGACTAATGACCGATGTGTGACCTGGAACGTCGGTCAACACATCTGGATAAGATTGTAAAAGTTCAGCAATCTGTTGATGCTGTTGTGGTGTAACCGACGAAGAGATAGTTACGTCCCGCCAAGATTCAGTAGGTTGGACTACAGGTACAGGTAAGGCCAACTGTACCTCAGGAAAAGAAGATTCTTCTTCCTGGATAACAGACAGATTAGAATAGTGACATGTAGGTACGAAAGTGTCATCTAGTTCATGAAAAATAGCTTGTAGATGTTCAGGACGAGTATGAAACTGTTTGAGCATATTTATGTGAAATATTTTGTGATGTCCCTTAATGTCCAGGACATAATCGACATCAGAAATCTTATCAATTACCTGGAATGGACCATTCCATGAGATGAGTAGTTTATTTTCATTATGTGGCAATAACACATAAGCTTGATCTCCTGGAAATAATTGATGTAATCGTCTAGTACTGTTTTGGAAATTTCTAGCTTTCGCTTTAGCAGCCTCAGATGAAGCTGTTGCCGTTTGGCAAGCATCAATAATGTTATTCCGGAGATTAATTACGTACTCATAGGATGACTGGGTATCCTGAGTCATCTCCGAGTCAATCAATAAGTCTTTTATTAGTCCCATAGGACCTCTTGGTGGAGCGCCAAAGACTAATTGAAATGGAGAGAAGCCGGTTTGTTCATGTGGCACCTCTCGATAGGCGAACAACACGGCTGGGAGTACTCTGTCCCAGTCCTGTGGATGGTTAACTGTAACTTTATGTAACATTTGTTTGAGTGTGCGGTTAAGTCTTTCTACTGCACCATTACTCATTGGGTGATAAATGCTACTGAGATTTCTATCTATATTCCAGGTCTTCATTACTTCTGCCATAGTCTCAGATATAAATTGAGATCCATGATCTGATAACAGCTTTCTAGGAAAACCTACTCTAGAAAAGATCAGGTGTAGTGCATCAGCTACATCTGTGGTAGTGGTGGTCTTCAATGGAATGGCTTCTGGCCATCGTGTGCATAAATCGATGCACGTGAGAACAAATCTATGTCCTCTGGCTGATGGTAAAAGTGGACCAATAATATCAATGGCCATCTTGTCAAAGGGTCTCACAGATATGTCACAAGCCTGAATAGGCGCCGTGTGAAAGGCTCCCCATGCTTTCACTTCCTGGCATATAGTACAGGAGCATACCACGGCTGTTTGTGCCCTATACCAGAGCGCTCTTTTAGTTTCGGTGACCGGAATTCTGACACCGGGTATAAAATTTTCGTGTGCACCGTAAAAGACTATTTAAGTTTTTGGCGGGGAAAATCAGCTGTTGTGTGTGTAAAATCTGTAAAATATAAATCATTACACACTCGTTCTGGATAAACACAGCGCTAAAATTATTTTGTGTACAATAACTTTGTTCTCTGCTCTATTTTTGATTGCATTTTTATTTGTTTGAAATTAGTTTTGACGGAGTTACAGACTTTTGAAAACAGCGTCATCATTTGAGGAAATTCATAAAATAAGTAATCTTTTTATTAATTTAATATCTAAAAATCGGCCCATTCGTTTGAGTTTATAATTATAAAGACTTCTCAAAGGGAAGCTAAAAATTATTTCCACATTGATAAATAAAGGTTACCACCGATAAAGTCTGGTTATAAGACTGATAATGACTGGTTCCCAGATGATAAATGTCTTTATGATAAATACTGGTAGTTACAATCTTAAAGTCACAATCTGATTGTTTTACAACTATTGCTCATTGTCTGATACTGACGTGTTTAGTGCTGGTGCGTTTGGTGAAGAAGTGAGTGTGTGTTGCAACAATCACTCACAGTAACGTACATAAGAGTCATTGATTGCTGAAAAGCCTGGTGACGTTTCTCAGACACTTTAATCACGCCACGATACGATTACCATAACATCGACACAATACAGTTACAATAGATGAAATAATACCGGCAAGTTCTAAATGTTCACCCTGCATATGAACTAACAAATAACACAGGTAAGTTCTCAATGTTCACCCTGCATACGAACTAAAGGCCTGTCCCTCTCGGCCTCGACGTATCGTCAAGAACTTCAAGATGTTCATGGATCCAATCAGCGCTATCTCATCCTGTAGGCTACCAACACCGCAGCCCTACCAATATATGTTCCTGGATCCACTCAGTAGTAATATATCTGAAATCCTTAGCGCTCTCCCTTTCTGTAGCCTGTAAAGATCCCAATGCTACTAATCTATACTCATGGATCCTCCAAATAATGCATATGGCCTCAAATAGCACCTACTGTCATAGCAGTGCAAGAGTATATTTATGTTCATGGATCCGTCAAATAATGCATATGGCCTCAATAGCACCTACTGTCATAGCAGTGCAAGAATATATTTATGTTCATGGATCCGTCAAATAATGCATATGGCCTCAATAGCACCTACTGTCATAGCAGTGCAAGAATATATTTATGTTCATGGATCCGTCAAATAATGCATATGGCCTCAATAGCACCTACTGTCATAGCAGTGCAAGAATATATTTATGTTCATGGATCCGTCAAATAATGCATATGGCCTCAATAATGTATATATCTCCATAGATCCTCTATCAACAATAATACGTATCAAATCACAGCCTGTGCACATCAAAGCCTATTACACAGCTGTATCAAATAATGTACATTATATCTGCAGATAAATCACATATTAACCTAATGGATTCACACGTAAATATCCATTAGTAATTCTGGTACCAACATATTCCCAGGTACGCTCCGAAAAACATGGCCACTACACACTTTAACATGGCCACACCATTCTTCCCCGAACACCCTCTGGGGACTCAATGTCACTCAAAAATTCTTACCCAGAACCCCTCAGTCGAAACACCTGACCCGGGCAAGCTGGGCGAATATCGCTCACCTCAAAACTTAAACAAACTCATCTCACACGGGACACACCGTGAGATGTTTGTAGCGATCAACACGCTATATTCTCGTCCATACGAGCAAACAATAGATTTATATTTTTAAATCAATTAACCAAGCGGGACAACCAAAATCCAGCTTGTATCTCCTAAATTCCTAACACTTAATTCCCTTGGACTAGGAGTGAGGTAATTCAGCCTGCAACAGCTTACACCACCCCCCGAGGAAAAAAAATGATAACATCATTTTTTTGAAAAGTACGTTACAAAAATGTAGGGGACAATGAAATTCTATTATCCAACTAGAAAACAATATGCGTTAAGTCAGAAAAATATTGCAGGAAAAATATATGCATCAAGTGTATAGTAACAAATGAGGCATAGACAATAGTCTCAGATAACAAAATCAGAATAGGCGAAACCATCACCAATATGACATGGTACTAATAATAATTTACGCAATACCTGTCATATAAAATAAATACAATCATCAAAAATAGCTACGTCATATCTAATCATATAATATACCCAACCATACAACAGATGGAAGTATCAGTAGATTAAGACGAAAAAGTACCCAAATAGAACCACGAGACACGCAGGCGAATCCTGAAAGTATAAACCAAATGAACTGCTAGTGAGAAATCAATAGCAGAAATGGAATGCAATGAAGAATAATTCGCAAAGAAACAATAAAGCGAAGATATGTATGTAGACGAAGATGGTAATAATACTTCATAACTACCAAACAACGTGTTATATAAATACATACAATCATATCAAGAAAGTATAGAACACAAATACAATGTATGTGTGTATAACAAAACACCAAGCAAGCTATAACTAAGTAAAGCATAATAAATAAGTTAACCTAGTTATCAAAATCATCCATACGCAATAATGAATTATCATAGACAATACTCATATGAAATCGATAGTAACACCAATATCATTAAATCTGGATGACTAGTATCAATAAATTCAAACTGACGCACCATAAGATGCTAAGTAAAAAAAAACACATCATAATATCAAAAAATATTTTTTCCAAAAGTACTACGACTACTTCACATTGTTACACCCCTAGCGCACAGTGAAGCGTTGGGTACAGAAAAAATATTACAATGCCAGAAAAATATTTTCTAAAAAATACAATACAGAAAATTTTGTAACCCTAAGTTACCGAAAAAATTGCATATTTATCTCTAAGTAATTTAAATCCATAATGAATATATAAAAAATGATATCGATGTTAACAAAATGTATGATTTCTAACAAACAAACAAAAAATCATATCTTTGAGTAGACGCATAATAAGTGCATACTAATTTAACACCATTCGAAACAGAGAAAAAAAAAAAAAATCAAACACCCCGTTATCTGCATAACAATCTTGTAAATACATAAATGAATATCATATATTTGAATAGCTGATTTAACTAAACCTTTGGATTACATCGATCAATCAAAAGTATCAGCTATCATAGTTAACTGTCCATATTCAGTTTAATTTGACATATAAGCAATGTATGCTGACAATCTCGTTAAGTTCACTATAATGTTCCTAGCTGTAAATTTATACTTTTCTCAACTTTATATGAAATACATTATAAAGAAATCCATAATCAATAGTTACAATTAATTAATTACACATGACGTAAAAATATAAGAAAAAAATTAAATCTAGTGCAGAAAAATACTTTGGAACTCTCTGAAGACCACTATTGCATTACGCATAGCCACAGAGTTTGTGCATATGGCTGGCAATCTCTTCTGACATACTAACTATCCTATCAACCATAAATGCTGGAGCACATCAATATTTGATGTAGTTGCTATCGTAGCTCTAAGCTCACAATGTAGCATAAAGGTCAATCATATATGAACTAAATGCCCCTAGTCATCTAACTAGCGTGTGAAAGTAGCACAGTCCATTACTCGCAATCAACAATAAAAAAAAATTAGAGACAAGTCACTTCAAACCAGTATATAGTACTATTCCTTATTCCAATCATAACATGTACTTAATGACTATCAAAACTACAACAATGTGAAAATAGTTTGTAAATGAACTGATATGTAATCAAAACAGAGTCATACAAACAAGCACCTGATGTTGTAATAATGGATAAATATAAACATACACGATGTTTAATACAACACTATCTAATGCATCACATTATACAATACAATCTTTTATTATTCGAAAAACCCAAATGTAAAATATAACATAACTCCTGCGGTGTAGAAAATTCAGCGCCGAAAAAATACATAAACTTGAAATGGCAAGATCGAATAATCTGTGATGTACATGCTGATCGGCTACTTCATCAATCATACAGTTGTAAGGCAGCATATACTCTTCTCATCTAATGTGATACAAGAGCACTGCTTCTATTTCAAAGAAGTAGCTGTGAATAAATACAAATAAAAAACTTGCATTTAATGAACGGTAGGATTTAACGATGTAACACGGAAAATTAGGACAAATTTACCATCAACCGTGGCTATGAAAACATCCAGCCCTCTTCACGTCTATCAAGAAACCTTCCTTCATCACGTGGAGACGACACAGAAGGCTTGGGAAGAAGCTCATCGTAACTCAAGGTCGTACCGCTCTAGGCTGAAACAAAGTTTTACATTCCAAAACAGCGGGAACAAGTAGTATTATTACAAAAACCATTACCCTTATTATTACTTATGTTATTGCTAACCTTACGCTTTTGTTGAACAAAGTAATTCTGGTTATGCAATATATCATTTCGATATCTTTCCCAATTACTATTTCCATAAAGAGCATTATTTTCTCTATTGGAAATATTATACTGCTTTGAGTCGCAGTTAGCGTAATTATGATTATTGTACACTCTTTGTTTGGGACAGCTGTTATGTCTAACATCCCAATTAGCATTATTGTGTCTATCATATCTCATCTGATCAAAATATCTGCCAGATGGATATTGTTGTCGTTTAGAACCATTATCATAACATTGACAACCGTTATTGTAATTATGTCTATCATGTTTTCTAAAATCCTTAGAATTCGCATGTTGAGATTTGTCAAACTGGTTTAGCTTCCTAGGAGATGAACAATTACAATTTGAAAGACTCCCTTGGCATTTTCTAAAATCTGAATTATTTCTCCTGTTAAAATTGTTCCCATCTTTTACTGTTGCAGGATGCTTAACAAACTGATCAATAACAGGAATCATAGAATCCTTATGCTTAACACCACCATAATAGGTTTTGTTACTGGAACAAGTACTACTCTTTTCATCCTTCGTTATCAATTTAACAGAATTCCTGAAAGTAGATACTCGTTTGATCTTCTGTAAATTAACTTGCAGTTTATCAGAGTTTTTCTTGCTATCTACTGAACTGAGAGTTATCGCAGAATTACCTCTATTTGGCTGACGCCAACAATAATTATTAGCTGTAGAGTCAATGGAACGTGCAAAATTGTATTTACCCCGCAAGGTTTTACGTCCCTCGCGTTTAACTTCAGTGTTGGTATCGAGTATATGTTGTTGACTCGATTCCTTTACGACGTGTTGATAACCGTCTTTCATTTTTTTTTCTAAGAGCAGATCTACCAAACCATCAACCCGTGTTCTCAACTCACCGATCTGAACATTTTTAAGTGAAATCTGTTCACTTTGTTTGTCATCTACGTTATCACATGCCAAATCTTTACAGCTTTCCTTCGCTAGCAATTTCTCAATCTTAGCTAATTTATCTTCCTCCATTGTTGACTCATCCATTATCTTCTTCTCCTCCTTTCTTATCTCACTATCATGGCTATTTCTAAGTCCGTTAACTTTCTTTGGAGATAAGTTATTCATTTCTTTGATTCTGCTATTGAGAATCGAATTGTCCACAAATAGATTAGTAAATGTTTCATTACACAATTTCTCACATTTCTTTGCCTGAACTCTCAATTTCTCATGTATCTCCTTCTTTTCTTTCAATTGGGAACTGAGAATATTATTATCATCTAGCACGTCATGAAGCATATTTATATAAGTCTCTTCACGAACATTGCTGTCAATCTTTAATTTGTCGTACATCTCATTTCTCTCCTGCATTCCTTTTCTGAGATTAGCAACTTCGACATCTTTGTTCTTCATCTGAGTTTTCAACTCTTTGTTATTGTTTAATGCAGACTTCAATGCTGCTTGAGTGTCAGCAAGTTCTGAGTTTGATTTATGTAACTCACTTTTAAGTCTAGTCACTGTTGTATGTAGTTCGCTTTCTTTAGCAACATTTTCTAAGAAATTCTTCCTTTGCTGCTTAGATCTTTGTTTAATGACTTTCATTTGTTCCTTATCCTTTAACTCTTCTTTCTGGTCATCATGAATGCCATCGATCATTATCTTCCGGATACTCTTTAATATCTTACCACGTTTAGTATCTATATGATTATACAAAAATAGACGATAGTCCATAACCAGCAATTCCGATAAATCCTTAGCCATATTCAAATGAGGGATGGAATGAAATCTATTTTCAGCAAACTCTCTTAAGGCTGACGACGCATGGACCAAAAATCTATCTATCACATGTTCCTCCAGTGCCGAACCTTCCAAAGGCCCAAAACTATCACCCCCTTCATATAAGTATTGCAAATCAGACCACATATATTCAGGGTCTCCATTGGAATCCATATCCAGATTCATAGTGAATTAATCACCAAGTCCACTATCTGTTTTCACCACCTATAATTACTATCAATTTATGTCACTAGAATCTTTTCCAGCTTCAAATATCAACCATATATCTTCTCAAGTATCTTCTCAAGTGATCGAAAATATCAGTTACTCACTGTTACCATCGGTTCAAATACATAGAACCCTTATAAGTTCATAAAAATATGAACGATAAATCTATATTAATATGAAGTAAATCATATAGCCATTAAACACCTATGCACTACAGTCCTACAATAAGTCACAATCAACTAACATATGATATAAACAGTAAGATCAACGATTACCAAAACGAGGTACTAAAGGACAAACGATAACGTTTGCAGAGGTCAACTCAACATTAAGGCTAAAATAAAAAATTTTCCAAAGCATGGAATGATAACTGCAAATAGCAACAAGACAATAAACAGCACCATGTATAAACGAAAATATATATAAAAAATGAACGATAGGAAAGAAAGAAAGACACTCACGAACAAATTAATTGAAGAACTAAGGAACAAAAAAAAAATACTACAATAACAACAATTATACGTTACGTGACACCTAAAGAACACTTATGAAGACCTGGGTAGACCTGGTATGTAACCCTCATAAGTTAACATGAAATGTAGAATATAGACTCAATAGAACAAATAAACATAAGATCAGGAAGGCTTATTGATTTACATGGAAAAGGCACAGTTTTCACAACAAATTTTCACTTATCTTGCAAATGATCAATACGTTCGCATGGGAAAGAATGAACTGCTGAGAGCCGCTGTAGCTTGACGCCTTTCGCTTCAGGTCCGTTGTATTGACACAGAATACTATGTGCTCGATTACAGCACAACAAGACAGGACTGGATCACTGCCAACTGCCCTTGACACGGTATACTATGTGCTCGATTACAGCACAACAAGACAGGACTGGATCACTGCAAACTGTCCACTTGAGTCACGCGTGTAGAAAGACTGCAAACATCTACTTGATCTATAGCTGTATAGGTACACAGTGGCATCAGTGTTAATGTTCACAAAGTTAATGACAATGCAGGAAATATCTCTCCGATCACACAGTGTCAATTATTGTCATGTACATAAGCGCTACACAGGCCTGTAACTGAAATCGCGGGCATTCAAACCCGTAAGATTTGCGACAATGAATGAAATCTCATATTCGTAGCTCAAGGCAGGCTTGCGAAGTAAACATTGATGTTCTGCCTCCAGGCCACGCCCACACAGAGTATAATAGCTGTTGACTCAGGAAGATTAGCGCCCTTGACCTACTGTTATGTCCGATGTTTTGTTAACACCAACTGTTAATAGCTGACCAGCTGTCAATTCCAAGTGATAGGCTCAAGGCAATATAATACGATGTTCCTTCTTAATCTGTTGTTATTGATGGATATCTGACGCAGAAGTCGTAGGCATAATGTCCGACAATTGGCACATCACTGTTGAAGTACGCCAATTTATGGCCACCACTGATAAATAAAGGTTACCACCGATAAAGTCTGGTTATAAGATTGATAATGACTGGTTCCCAGATGATAAATGTCTTTATGATAAATACTGGTAGTTACAATCTTAAAGTCACAATCTGATTGTTTTACAACTATTGCTCGTTGTCTGATACTGACGTGTTTAGTGCTGGTGCGTTTGGTGAAGAAGTGAGTGTGTGTTGCAACAATCACTCACAGTAACGTACATAAGAGTCATTGATTGCTGAAAAGCCTGGTGACGTTTCTCAGACACTTTAATCACGCCACGATACGATTACCATAACATCGACACAATACAGTTACAATAGATGAAATACCGGCAAGTTCTAAATGTTCACCCTGCATATGAACTAACAAATAACACAGGTAAGTTCTCAATGTTCACCCTGCATACGAACTAAAGGCCTGTCCCTCTCGGCCTCGACGTATCGTCAAGAACTTCAAGATGTTCATGGATCCAATCAGCGCTATCTCATCCTGTAGGCTACCAACACCGCAGCCCTACCAATATATGTTCCTGGATCCACTCAGTAGTAATATATCTGAAATCCTTAGCGCTCTCCCTTTCTGTAGCCTGTAAAGATCCCAGTGCTACTAATCTATACTCATGGATCCTCCAAATAATGCATATGGCCTCAAATAGCACCTACTGTCATAGCAGTGCAAGAGTATATTTATGTTCATGGATCCGTCAAATAATGCATATGGCCTCAATAGCACCTACTGTCATAGCAGTGCAAGAATATATTTATGTTCATGGATCCGTCAAATAATGCATATGGCCTCAATAGCACCTACTGTCATAGCAGTGCAAGAATATATTTATGTTCATGGATCCGTCAAATAATGCATATGGCCTCAATAGCACCTACTGTCATAGCAGTGCAAGAATATATTTATGTTCATGGATCCGTCAAATAATGCATATGGCCTCAATAGCACCTACTGTCATAGCAGTGCAAGAATATATTTATGTTCATGGATCCGTCAAATAATGCATATGGCCTCAATAATGTATATATCTCCATAGATCCTCTATCAACAATAATACGTATCAAATCACAGCCTGTGCACATCAAAGCCTATTACACAGCTGTATCAAATAATGTACATTATATCTGCAGATAAATCACATATTAACCTAATGGATTCACACGTAAATATCCATTAGTAATTCTGGTACCAACATATTCCCAGGTACACTCCGAAAAACATGGCCACTACACACTTTAACATGGCCACACCATTCTTCCCCGAACACCCTCTGGGGACTCAATGTCACTCAAAAATTCTTACCCAGAACCCCTCAGTCGAAACACCTGACCCGGGCAAGCTGGGCGAATATCGCTCACCTCAAAACTTAAACAAACTCATCTCACACGGGACACGCCGTGAGATGTTTGTAGCGATCAACACGATATATTCTCGCCATACGAGCAAACAATAGATTTATATTTTTAAATCAATTAACCAAGCGGGACAACCAAAATCCGGCTTGTATCTCCTAAATTCCTAACACTTAATTCCCTTGGACTAGGAGTGAGGTAATTCAGCCTGCAACACACATACTTTTTTTTTTTTGGTTTCATATCTTGAGAATGTGTGGTAGTCAATTTTGTGAGTTTGGCATTACAAGAACAAGCATATTGTCACCAGATTTTATAGCATTTAAATTACTGTAAACGCATTCCTGATACTCATAAATCTTAAATAAGGTTGTACAAAAATAACTTTTTGTAAAGCACCATCTGTTTTTGCATTTTCATTAATTTATAATGATATTTAGCTACGTATATAAGCGTCAGAAAACATGTAAATCTATAGATAGATTACTTCCACATACTTTGTTCTATCTTTCAAGTCTTTTTAATCTTGTATTTATAATATGAATTTTTTTTAAAATTGTGTGTGAGATAAGGACTGTTCCATTAGTGTTCTTTGGTAGACAATCCTGTGCACACGACGGCTGTCAAAGAATTCTAAGTAACTGTTTGTATATCTTCTTTCATTCACAGATAAAGCATTCTACATCCTGGTGTTAGACTTGATAGTCCCAAATATTCCTCTATCTTTATACATACACAAGTAAACTATACTACATAACAACGAAATGGAACATACTGTTTTGCATCATATGAATTGTGCCAGTGCACTGTGCAGAGCCTGTGGCAAGAGAGCGTTAACTTCCAAAACAACACGTTCAATTCAGAAAGTACTGAACTGTTCTAATTACGTTAATGATCTGTTCGTTGTGTTTGGAATTAACGTATCAGATGATAAACCCACACAGCATTCGACTATATTTTGTAAGAAGTGTTACTTACGAATACAAAACTCAAAAAGGAGGCATAATGAGAAGTGTCTTGAAACAGCCAAGTTACTATCGGAAAACAGTCAGCACATCTGGAAAGACTAAAACCATAATTTAACTATAAGTGAATGTCAACTGTGCAATTATGTTGCAAAGACATCTTTTGGTGTTTTAAAAACAAAAAGCTGCTCTATCCCCTGTGATGTTCTTTCTGACCCCTCCATGTCTAATCAGTCATTTAGCTGTAGTCAGTCAGTTAGTTTGTAGTCAGTCAATTAGCTGTAGTCAGGATAGCTCTGTACAGTAGGAGGTTGATGTGCCTGCCCACATTAGTGATGATATTGTTCAACTGGAGGTTGATGTGCCAGCTCACATTAAAGGCGATACCATTATTCATTTGGAGGTGGATAACACTACTCACCCTAGCATGCCAGTTTTTGTTGCCACATCTACACCTACCAAGTCAGTTATACATACGACAAGTACATCCACCTCGCCTGTCTTCAAAAGCAACATCACAGTACAACAGTTACTTGCTAAGCCACCTTCACAACCACTAACACAAAAGGAAGAACCCCTATTCACATCCATTGTTAGAAAAAAACTAGAAACAGCAAAAAGTAATATCATAAAATGCAAAAACAGAGGACAGCCTATTGTACTACAAAAACTAATTAAACATAGAAGAGAAACATCAGTCACCAGAACGCCAACAAAACGTAAGCGATCTCAATTGCTCCACACTGTTAGAAAACATATTGCTGGAACATCAACTGATTCATTAGACTGCAGCAGGCACATGAACTACAACGCTGTTCAGAAACGTCACGTCGGGAAATTTGCAGGAAAGCAGGCATTGAAAGTAGAGTTAGAATATCCAAAGAATTAGCAATAGCCATGAAGGAAACAGTAGGTCTTACGTGGGCACAGGAGAGAAAACAGAGAAGATTGAAAATTGAAAGACGCGCCAGCGGTATTAAAAATATAACTTCACAATTAAAATTTATAATGGAAACTCATTTGTTACAAATTTCTCCATCTGTGAATGTACAGATTCATCCTATAAAAAAAAGGAAGTATGAATGATAATTGAGCGAAATTTTGGGGCTAGAGCAAATTATGGCAGTTGTTGCTTGAGATTGACAGAATTAACAGAGTGTGGAAATCATTTAATAGATGTATTTATTAAATACACCTATTTATCTATTAAATTGAACATTTCGTTTTACTCATGACCATACTCATTTTTACATGACCATCGTGATGTATGATTGAGATAATTGTTAGCTCTCATGTTTTTGGGGACAATTGGGTGTGTTATTTTAAGGTAATAAATGTGGACTTGCAATTTAATGTTTCAATAATTAATGTTTGACGCATGAAACCAAAACAAAACTTTGATATCCATTTTCTGCAGGTTTTCTACTTTTGATTTCTGTAATTTATTATGCATGTTGATTGTGACCGATTTAGTGAAAATTGCATTATAAACAAACCATAACAAAATATTAAAAAAAACGTAAATTTTACACTATTTCAGACTATTATATCTTCTGTTCTAATTGTGATAAAATGTTTGTTCTTGTTCTAAAATTTACTCTAACATTTCTAGTCTAGCTTTATGCAAAATTAAAGCCGGTATTTATAATAATAAAGTAACCTAAAAGCATTAATTAAGCCCTATCAAAAGTAAACATCGCCACATGTTTTTCCCATAAGGAAGTTGACCACGTGACCTCTGTCAAGTGGGCTATAAATAGCTCGGTCGGGGAAAAAGGGGAAATAACTAAAAGATCGCTGGCAAACAGCCGTGATACTTACTGTGAAATATCTCGTGACACTCCCGGCCAAAAAAATGAAGATAATACTCGAGAACGTGTCCGAGTATATCCCATATGACCTGCGCACTTAGAATCATGTGCGTGTTGAAGTATGTACCGTCTAAAAACAAAAGGTACCATGACCTGTTGTCTTACTTGAGTTTTATCCATAAAACATCTTAATAATATATCATTCTTAATAATAAACCAATGATTATTATTATTGTTCACAGTAAGATTGTCAACTTTGTTGACCAGAGCAAAAAATTTTTTCAATGATCTGTCTTCCTTCTGTTTTGCAGCAAAGGACGCTCGGTCAATCGAAGACTGAACATCAATATTGTCATTTTTGTCTGTTTCCTTTTTATCAGTGTCCATAGTCTCTAATAGTTTCGTCTGTGCTCTGGTTGTCATTGCATTTCCAATGCATAGATTATTTCTCTCCCATTCAATAATCTCTTCTGGTGTGCAATCCTTACTGCCATGTATGCGTCCCACCATAAGGTCTGCAATTGGGTTCCTTAACATGCAAACTTTAACGTTGCCTGTGAAAAAAGGTGTATTAACATGTATAAGGGCAGTTGGATAAAATTCTATTGTCCCTCCGAAAGTCATGCATCTGACATGCTCTCCAGTTGCACAATTGGGATGAACAAGTGACTGACGGACTCCGATCGTTGTAGATCCAGAATCTCTTAACACTGAGACGATGGATCCATTAACAATTCCCCTGTTGAAAATCAGTGAGCCTGTTCCGTCATTGACTGCCAGACCGACTTCTGGGAGAATGTGTCCGCAGTTCAGAACCGTCTCTTTTGCCTTCTGAAATAGAAGATTACATTCTGGGCAACTATTTGCCACGTTATAATTTATAGCAAAACATGCAGCAGAAGACTGTATTGCATTATCGTTAGGTGGGACCTGAACCCTAGGGGTTGTATCATTTGTAACTGCTGCCCCAGTATTATGGTTATAATGTGACGATCCACGAGAATGAGATCGATTACGAGAATAATCGTTAGAATTATCTCGTTGTCCCCCGTAGTTGTAATGTTATGATGTATGTATATAAGCATTACCTCGTCATCTACACAAGCACACACATGTTTCAGAAGGCACTCAGTAAAAGCATGTTCAGTTTGTAGCCATGTTTATTTACAGGATATCGTACATGTCAAGATTCGCATTATATTACAATGTGTGGTTCGTACTTTAATGTATTCATATTACATCCCCCCTTTTTTGAAAAAAAAATGTGTGCAAACATTTCCAACGAAATGTTTCATGTGAGAAAGGATAAGTATGTGTAATGCTCAGTGTGAGTATATATGTCACTGTCTGTATCGGCTGGGAGGTGTCACTGTACGGCCAGAACGAGTGGTGTAAAGTGCTGGTGGTTCTGCGGAAGTCCCTGGTTTAGCTTGAGTTGGTTGTGATTTCGGCCTTGGCGCTTGTTGGTTTTGTGGGGCACCAAAGTCTGGAGTTACTGCATTGTCTGTTGAAAGCATGGGAATTCTCTGTTCTGTTGTATTCTGTGGGATTTCTCTTATGTCCACTCTGTTTCGCCTCAGGAGGTTGCTGCTGCTGTCTGGTCTTAAAGTATAGCTCCTGGGTTCAGGGTTTCTGGAAATGATTGTTGCTTTTGACCATGTGTCATTGTTGTGGTTGTAGGTAGTCACATGCTGACCAGGATATAATGGTGGTAAGTCTTTAGCACATTTGTCATAGTTGGATTTCTGAACTTGCTGACGATGCTGAAATTGATCATATGTGCTGTCTCTATGTTGTGGACGGAAGTGGACCTTAGATGGTAGGAGGTCTTTAATTCTTCTATCAAACATAAGTTCTGCTGGACTGTCGATCTTACTGTCTACCGGTGTTGTTCTCCATCTCAAGAGTGCTAGGTGTACATCCTCTGTTCTTGTTTTCTTCATGATTGACTTGATAGTTTGTATCTGTCTCTCAATGAAACCATTAGATTTAGGGTATCTAGGTGATGATGTTGTGTGTTTGATCTTCCAGTCCTTAGTGAAGTTTCTGTATGCTTGACCTGAGAAATGTGGACCGTTGTCTGATCTAATTTCATCTGGGATGCCAAACATGCTGCAATACTTCTTTGTAATGTCTGCAATAACAGCTGATGGTGAGGGTTGTGGAAGTTTCTCAATGATGGGAAATTTGCTGTAGTAATCAGCAATAATAAGATAGTCATTATTGTCGATTGAGAAAATATCAGTTCCTATAATGCTCCAAGGGCTCAATGGTATGTCTGATGGTATGAGAGGTTCTCTGCACTGCCTATTTGCATGTTCTTGGCAAATTGAACAGTTTTTACATAGTGTTTCTATGTCCTTGTTTATCTGTGGCCAGTAAACATCTTTCTTTGCTCTCAGTTGTGTCTTCACAATACCAAGGTGACTATTATGGAGCTGTTTAAGGATGATATCGCGTTGTGTTTCTGGTACAACAATGCGATCTCCTTTAAGGATCAGACCATCTTCGATGCTTAACTCGTCCCTCATCGAGTAGTATGGACGGATGTGTGTTGGAACTTCCCTGATAGAGCTTGGCCATCCATGGTATATCAGTTCTTTGAGAGAGTTAAGGATAGGATCTCTCATTGTGTCTTCTCTGATGTGTTCAAGCCGATTATCGCTAAACTTGACAAAATCAACTTTGATGTTTGGGGTAAGATCTGCTGTCTTGTTGGGGTTTGGTAGTCTGCTGAGAGCATCTGCAAGACCTATATCCTCTCCTGGGATATACTGAATATTAAAATCATAACCTTGTGTTTCCAATAACAGAGCTTGTAGTCGTGGTGGTGCTGAAGCTATTGGTTTTTTATGAATCATCTCAAGTGGCTTGTGATCTGAGAGAATTGTAAATGGGCGGTTGAAAAGAAATGTGTGGAAGCGTTTGATTCCAAAACGTACAGCTAGCATTTCTCTTTCAATGTTTGCAAGTTTCTTTTCGCCAGAACTTAATGATTTGCTTGCGTAAGCTACAGGACGAAGTTCTTTGGCATAGTGTCCTTCAGGATTTTTGTCTGGTTGCAAAAGTGCTGCTCCTAGGCCTTTCAGACTGGAATCAACCATGAGAAAAGTGGGTGCTTGCATGTCATAGTATTTCAAGCATGCATCAGATGATATGAGGGTCTTCAAGTGGTTGAATATGTGTTGGTAGTCTTCTGACCATTCATACGGAGTTTCATTCTGTAGTAGAGATCGCAAAGGTTCTGCAGCAGCTGACAAATTTGGTATGAATTGTGCTAGGAAATTGACAGCACCTAAGAATTGTTGCAGTTCCTTCTTTGTAGCTGGTGTTGGCATGTCATGAATATCTTCAACCTTTTTAGGGTCTGGTTTTACACCATTCTGGGTGTACAGCAATCCAAAAAATTGTATCTCCGTTGCCTTAATTGTACACTTTTTGCTGTTGAATGTTAGCCCATTGGCCTGTGCTACATGCATCAAGTTAATCAAGTTACGGTCGTGTTCTTGTTCTGACCTGCCGCAGACTACAATGTCATCCGCAATAGCCACTGTACCAGAACATTGCTCAACAATGTTGTCAATCTTCTGTTGGAAGATGTCTTGTGATACATTCAAACCAAATGGGAGTCTCTTGAAACAATATCTGCCGAATGGTGTTCGAAAAGTTGTAAGGAGTTGACTTTCCTCTGCTATCTCAACACTCCAGTATCCGTGTACAGCATCTAGTTTAGAAAAATATTTGGCATTGTGGAATCTGTGAGTTATCTCTTCCACTGTATGCATTTTGTGTGGACAGCGCTTTAGACTGTTGTTTAAGTGTTTTGGGTCAAGGCAAACCCGAAGAGAACCATCCTGCTTCAGAACGGTTGTGATACTACTACACCAATCAGAATGCTCTTCAACCTTTCTAATAACATCATTCTGCACCATCTTTTTTAGTTCTGTGGCAAGTTTCTGTTTAACATGTATAGGATACTTTCTAGGTGGGTCTATCTTTGGCTCAGCGTTGTCTTTTAAAAAGAATCTTGCCTTTCCTGGAAGTTTGCCTATTCTGTCGAACTGTTCTGGGAATCGCTGTTTAAGGTCATCTACTCCAGTGACGTGTAGAGTAAGATGTTCTTTTTTGTCAGCTTTAATGTTGTTAATAGTTACCACACTCAGCTTTTCGCACATTGGTAAACCCAAAATTGCAGGTCCTTCAACATCTACCAAGTAAAATGTTGACGATGTCCATTCAGAGTCTCTGTATAAACATTCAAGTGTTACTGCTCCGAAACAGTCTATACTTGTTCCATTGTAAGCTCTTAGCTTTGTCCTGCCACTCCTACTTTTTACATCCCTTGTGGGAAATCCTTGCTTATCCACCTTGTCAGGCATGATCTGTCTGAATATTCTTAAGGGTAGAGTGTTACCTTGGGCACCTGTGTCTATCTTGAACCGAATATATCTTTCTTTGTGCCTTTTAATTCCTGGTATTCGGAATTGTACCTTGCAGAAAGCCTGCGTTCTCTTTGGTTCATTACTGAAAGTTAGTATCTTCACAGTATCAAATGTGGAAGGATCACTTTCTTCACTGGAGTCACGGTCCTCAGTCATCATAAAGTGTGTTTGTTTTGATGACTCTCTGCTGTGAAGGTTGTGTTGAGCACTGTCTTGTTTCCTCTTGAAACATAATTTTATCCAGTGGCCCCTCTTTCTGCAGTAATGACATGTAGAGTCTTTAGCTGGACAGTGGTTTTGTATGTGGTTTAGGCCACAACATTTACACATAGCACCTCTGCTTGTGTTGTGTTTTTCTTGTTGCTTCGAACCGGTTGCTTTGTTTTGTTTGGGTTTATAGCTTTTTACTGCATCCACCTGGGCTGTTACTGTACCTTGCTGAATTTGTTTAATGTTTAGTGCTTGTGCCTCGTGTTTCCTGCCTTCATCCAGAAGTTGTTGTAAAGTTAGTGTATCACTCTGGCTCAGTATCCATTTCTGGAACTCTGGCATTGGTGTGCTGAGAAGGATCTGTTCGATAATTCGCTCTTTTTCTTCTTCTTTGTTAAATTTCCATACACTTGTTTTCTCCTTGATGCGAGTGAAAAAATCATCTAGACTTTCACCAGGTTTCTGTCGCAGGTGGTGAAGTTCTAATCTTGCCGCTCTAAAGTTCGTGTGCTTTATTATCAGACGTTTTTCAAATTCGTCCAATATGGCTGCGGGGTCTGTCGCCGACTCCACAGGCATGGCGGTAGCAAAACTGTTGTAAATTTTCAAACCTTCATCGTCCAATGCTTCTAGGATATATGGAGTTAGGGTTTGTCCTTCCAGACCAGTGGTCTTGGAATATAGATCTATGCGTTGGCGCCATAACAAGAAAGCTTCACTCTTATCATCTTTACCGGCGAATCTCATTTGCGGTGCGTTGCGATATTGTTTCGCCGCCATGGCTGACCTCGATGACGAAAATTAGCCGAATACTGTACTCACGTGTTATCGTGTAGCTGTTTTTTGCGTCAGTCCGGTATCGACCGCTGCCACCATGTAATGTTATGATGTATGTATATAAGCATTACCTCGTCATCTACACAAGCACACACATGTTTCAGAAGGCACTCAGTAAAAGCATGTTCAGTTTGTAGCCATGTTTATTTACAGGATGTCGTACATGTCAAGATTCGCATTATATTACAATGTGTGGTTCGTACTTTAATGTATTCATATTACAGTAGTAACTGTTATCTCGATGTCTCGAGCCACGATTATTACCATTCCAATTGCTGTTATTATTGTGGTTATTTGATCTATTATAATTAGTATTATGTTGACTGTTGTTGTAGCTTGAATGAGGTGAATAATTCCTATTCCTTGATCTACCTCTGTTCAAATCATTTTTATTGTTGAAATTATTATTATTATGTCCTTTGTGAAAATTAACATTGTAATTTCCCTTGAACCTACTTCTGTCTAATAAAATACCGTAACAGGGGGCTGTAGTCCTTTCTTTCTTTGTCTCATCAGATATCTCAGGGAACTATACAGGGCTCTTTTACTTTTCCCATCTTAGTAACTATTCTGGAATCTGTTTTAGATTTAGATTTTCTTGAGGAACTTTTTTGTTTTGTTTTTTTGTTCGGTTTTTTTTTTTTCTATTATTAATTTGTTTCTGTCTGTGTTTTTTCCTTTTCTATTTTAGAATATCTTTTTTCAGCTCTGTCTATGAGACTTTATGTGGTGGTTAGGCTTTTGGATATTGACCATCCTTCTCATCCATGATAGCCCAATCTGACTTTGTAACATCCTTCTTATAATTCTGTTTTCACTGCCACATCATTTTTTTGTTCAAGTATTGTGGGTTCTGCTTTTGCTTCTATCCAGGAGATTTCAAAACAAGTACTGTCTTGTGCAGCTACATAAAACCTACTTTAATGTATGTTCTGGCCACCAAAAACATCCTTTCCTCACCTCTTTTTCCACTGTTATGACTTTTATTAACTACATCTACTTTAAAGTTTTCTTGCAGTATCCACGGGATTCTAGAAATCATTGCTATTTTTTAAATCATGGCAGTGCCATTATTATCTTTTATCTTTATTTTTATACTTATTGTCATAGTGAACCTCTACACCTCACGGTAGAAGGGGAACGATTAAGTAAGTAAGTAAGTCATAGTGATGTTCAACATGACCTTGAAATATTCAATAAGATCTTGCATATTCACATGATATATTCAACATGACCCTGAACTATTCAACATGATCATGATATATTCATCATGATCTTGCCATATTCATCATGGCCTTGACATATTTGTCACGAGGTGATTTAAGTAAAGAGTTATGTCTGAGTGTAAGACAAGACCCTAGTATGAGAAAAGACTGAGAAGATAGATTTTGAAGTTAAATGACAGTGAATGTGGAAAGATGAGACTATTGGCTTCGAGGGTGAGAACCTAGATTGACTCTCCCTCGCCACTCGTGACCTTTGCTAGCTATAGACTCACCCCCTCTGACTACCTTTAAAAAAAGGAGATAAGGTTTAACTAAGACCACAGACACACTATACAGACAAATATATACGTACAGTATAGTTAGATAGAAAGAACCTGATCCAGTATATTGTTTAAAGTTTATATACACCATAAAATAAATTACATATCAAAAAGAATAATGTGCATGGTCGCACCCCTGGAAAAGAACACAACAATTTAAAATGAATGATCATATATCCCCACCACCTTCACACTCTCTTGCAACCTGTATGGAAGGATGTTAAGGATTAACAGAACAAAACTATAAGGTGGGGGTCTCTAGCTTAAGAACCACCACTCCTAACTAACCTAATATAACTTTAACACCATGGTCTGGCTGCAGACATAATAAGTGTTTACACTCTATGATTTCATTAGTCTTGACATATGGATGCGAGTCATGGGCAATGACTACAACCCACACAAGCCAGATCCAAACCTCAGAAATGAGGTATCTGAGGAAGGTGGTTGAAGTAACAAGAAGAGACATGGTCCGCAACCAGACGATACGTCAAGGCCTAAAATCCCACCCGCTGCAGACCCAAATAGAACAGTCCCAACTAAGATGGTTTGGCCATGTCTGCAAAATGGGAGAAGATCGGCTACCACGACAAGCATGGGAAACAAAGAGCCAGGGATCCAGACCTCCAAGACAACCCAGAGTCCGCTGGGAGGACAACATTAGACAATCTTTGAAGGACTGAGGACTAGAATGGAACCAGGCCAGGAAGAAGACAGCTGATAGAATAGTCTGGCGCTCTCTCTTCCAAACCTCTACACCTCACGGAAGAAGGGGAACGACTAAGTAAGTAAGATTTCATTATCTGATGTCCTAAAATGCTAACCACTGCTTCACAAGCACTGATCCACTAAATGACCTTTTTCATTTGCTATCTCAGAGGCTGTCCTAACACAACTTTCTATCTGCCTCTAACACCTCACTCTCCCCTCTGTTTTGGGCTCAGTGTCTACTCTGACACTGCCGTCTTCTGCTGAAGTGGCGTCTCCGTTATGCACCTCCTCTCGTTTGTGTTCAGGAAAGGAATGTTGACCCTTTCTCCCCCCCCCCCCCGGGACTCCTACTGCTGATGACTTCTGAAATAATGACTAAGTACTTGACTTAGTATGTACAGGCTTCACTGTTGACGAAACCTTAATTCACCTGCCCGGCTACTCCTCATTGGGTTTAGGGCTGTCGGTTTTATTATGACCGAATTTAAACGACAACACCAGGCCACGCGCCTTTGTTTCGGTGTGTGGATATGAGCTTAGAGCTGGGGATTTTTAAGAAATCCGTTCACGCTGAAGAATGCTTCACTGCAAATGGAACTGATTCTTTTTTCTGTGGCAGACGTACTTGGCACCGGTAACCACCGCGTCACCAGTGCTCTTCACCTCTGCCGATATCTCGAGCCCTCGGCTCCTGAGAGAACTTTCCATTGTAAATTGGAAGGCCGGTTACACCCTCCCAATTTGCTGTGAAAATGACTGCTGTGGAACAAATAATACAACATATATACAACGTCAACTATACTCATCTCTAACACCTAACTTCCTTAAATAATACAGCTCCCCTCCCTAAGCTACACACAATGATAAACAATTTATTTATCCCCCAGAAGTCAGCCTCCCCTACGCTTCCCTTCTCTCTACTTCTATTCCGTATCAAAGTAAACATCAGTCTGGTAATAACCTCCCAGACACGTGCTTATCTAATCTGTTATGCAAATCTAATCTCTGCGTCACAACATTTCGCTGAGAGAAAACTCCTGTACTAAAATACTTAGGTCTACTTTCTATACTGACCTGTGATTGTTTCCTCGCTTAACACTGAATTAAATTAAACCTCTGTTAGGGATAATTTACTCCCATCTTCATAAAATGAATTACTCCTCTATGAAATATAAGATTCACTTATATTTTACATCTCTTACCATCCGACTGCATTACCAAAATAGCACAACTAAATCAAACCCCACTAAATAAAATAAACAACTAAGCTCGCTTATATACACTTGGAAGTGTATCAGAATGAAATCCTCAATGAAATAAAGTACATAAATACTCTCTCATATATATATATATATATATATATATATACACTTGTAAATTATCAGGAGTAACTTGCGTTTGTCCCAACTAACTACTACGTATTACCGAGCTCCAGTTTATCTTAGCGCTTAACCTTACACAATGAATATCTCAAAAATCCTTTACACAAATCCTAGACAGCACTAGCTTATCATAGAAAAAATTATATGCACACTTACATTTTTATTATTTCTATAAGATAGTAATGGATGGCACTTTCGTTTAAGAAATTATTTTAAACTCCCCGAAGAAACTTTAACTTTAACAGCAAAGATCTACCGACTATCTACTCGCTAATTAAATTATGGACATACCCAAATACCAAATATCTCGTTGGAGCAATTGATAGGCGTAGTTTTCACGGCTGAATTTTCTGGAGACTAAGAGAGCGCTAATTAAAATATTCTGTTATTTATAATTGAAAACCCACGCCAAAAACCCACGCGTCGCTTCCCTCTGGAGCCAATAATCTCGCGGCATTTAATAAAGTTTGACCCCGGCCAATCATTATGATAATACATGACTCAGGTTTATGTTGCTCACGTGCAACGAAATTGCGTCATGTTACTACCATTGGCGTTTGCAAAATTACCTTTGATTCGCGGTAGCGCCAGTTTTTACATACATGGGTAGTGCTTATACGCACCCACCCCTCGATTTACCGGGTAGGGATTATTAAACGTCGGAAAATTTTCACCCAGCCCAATTAATACTCACGTGCTTAATACAATAAAATTTTACCGCAATTATTTTACACAAAGAAAATGAGACTACGAGATCGCAATTACGTTAGAGAAAGAAAGACTGGTGCAAATCTTAAAATTAAACCCTACCGTCATTACTCCTGAAAACGCAATTAATTACCAAGAGAAAAAGACTAAACTCAAGTAATTACAGGACAAAATTACAGATAGAGAAAGAATGGGGCCTGTTGAAAAATAAAATCACAGTACTGCATGTCAATATTCAACATGTCCTTGACGTATTCATCATGATCTTGACATATTCAACATGACCTTGACATATTCAACATGACCTTTTCAACAATTTTGACATTTCCTTCTCTGTTACTCACCAGTATTCCACGTCTTAGTGAAACACAGAAAGTACACAGCTCTCATATAATCTTAATTTGGTGTTTGTGCTGTACTGAGAAGACTTCCAGATGTTGTTTATACTAGCAAAGGCTGTTCTTGCTTTATTTGTTTGTTGTTGATGTCTTTGCTTGTTCCGCCGTTTGGTGTTCCTCAGCATCCTAGGTATGTGAATGTGTCTGTCTGTTCTAGCTTCTGGTTCCTTTTTGTTGGCTCAGGTTTTCTTACATTCAGTGTCTTCTTTACACTGATGTTCAGACCCATCTGTTGGCTATATTTATTCAGTCTATCTGTTTTTTTCTTGGATGTGTTGATGTGAAGGTGCGAGTGGTGCAAAGTCATCTGCATATTCCAGATCTTCCAGTGTAGAGAACAATGTCCATCTTATTCCTCTTGGACTGTCTTGTGTTGTCTGGCGCATCACCCAGTCTATGACTGTCAAAAATAAGAAGCATTCCTGTCATACTCCTGTCTTCACCTCAAAAGTTAGGTTGCTCTGCCCAACACTACATGTAAAGTTAACATAGAGGCTTTTGATGATGGAAACAATGCAGCTGGGAATTCCATAAGCCCTCAGTATTTTCCATAGACTGTCCCTGTGAATGCTGTTAAAAGCCTTTTCAAAATCAACAAAGTTAATGTATAGTTGTCTCTGCCATTCTGAGCACTGCTCTTTAATCTTCTTGAGGGTGAATATATGATTTGCACATCTTCTGGTCTTTCTGAATCCTCCTTGTTCTTTCATCAGTTTATGGTCTACTGCTTTTGAAACTCTGGATAATTATCCTGCCTAGTATTTTACTGGGAACTGAGAGAAGAATAATTCCTCTCCAATTGTTGTAGTCTGCAAGGTCACCCTTCTTGGGCAATTTGACAATTATTCCTTTATTTCACTCCTTTGGTATTGTCTCTGTTTGCCAGACTTGTGTCAATAGTGATTCTAATAGCTCAGCTGCTAGTTCAGGATCTGTCTTAAATAGCTTTCTTTTAAATTGTTGTGACCAGGATCTTTTCCCTACTTTAACCCTTTGATAGCTGTAATGATTTATTCCCTTCATGGAATGTCTATATTTATGTCTAGATCATTTTCAGCCTCAGGAACATTCAGCTGCATCTCTGGTTGTTCCTTATTAAGTGTTTCTCTGAAGTGATCTGCCCATCTTGTTTCCTGCCCTTGTGCTGTGGTAATGATATTTCCTTACTTATCTCTTACAAGTGTAATATTGTTTGCACACCGTTTTCTGCAAATGATTTTAGTTATTTTATATACTGTGCTTTGATCATTTCTCAGTGCTGTCTGTCTTGCAAGATCGTCTAGGAATTTCCTTTTATTGACTCTTGGCAATTTGATATCTTCTTTTTATATCAACCGCAAAAGCTTTTCTGGTAAGACAGTCCTTCGGTTTGATGTAATACCTTTTCTTTTTAGCTACAATTTGTTCAGTAGTTCTGAGTTTCACCTTCAATCTTGCTACTACTTCTTCTACTTCTTTCGTTCACTTGAAATATATTGTCTATATCTGCAATGTTGTTTCTTGTATAAACTTCACTGTCTTTTGTAGTTCATACAGAGGTCCGTATAGTTTTGCTTCCAGTGTTGTTTCTCTGGGCCAGTGGGTTTGCCTCAATATATCATATTCGGGGCAATCTTGAAGTACGTGCTCCGCAGTCTGGGGTGCCTGTCCACATGTACACATGGCTGAATTGCCAATCTTGAATTTTGTATACATGTGGCTGCGGAGCTGGTTGTGTCCTGTTCTGAGGCGCAGAATGACAATTTGTTGCTACTACTAAGTGGTGATCACTTCCCACATCTGCACCTCTTCTTACATTTTGTAATGAATACCTCCATCTACCATTGATCATAATGTGGTCTGTCTAGTTTCTGTACCAGCCATTTGGTGATTCCCATGTTAGTTTGTGGATTTCTTTGTGTAGAAAAAGTGTTCCTCCAATGATCAAGTTGTTAATGCTGCAGAAGCTCATTAGTTTATCACCATTTTCATTTGCTGTTCTACTGCAACATTTCCCATTACTCTTTCATTGTGTGTTCCAACTTTTACATTGAGGTCTCCCATTACTATGATACGATCATATCTTGGTACGGTTTCCTTTTCCTTTTGTAGCTGTTGATAGAATTCATCCTTAACCTCTTTGTCACTGCCATTTGTTGGTGCATAGCATTGTATTATGGTGATGTTGGTGAATCTCCCTCTAAGTCTTGTTCTATCAGTCTGCTGTTGATGGGTTTCCATTACAGTAATGACTTTTCTATTTCTTTCTTTAAAATAGTGGCAACACCTTCATTTATACCAGAATTTATGAAAACATAAATAGATGTAGATAAATCCCACCCCCTGCAGACCCAAGTAGAACAGTCCCAACTAATTTGGTTTGGCCATGTCTGCAGAATGGGAGAAGATCGGCTACCATGACAAGCATGGGAAACAAGAGCCAGGTATCCAGACCCCCAGGATGACCCAGAGTCCGCTGGGAGGACAACATTAGACAATCTTTGAAGGACCGAGGACTAGAATGGAACCAGGCCAGGAGGAAGACATCCGATAGGATAGTCTGGCGCTCTCTCTTCCAAACCTCTACACCTCACGGTAGAAGGGGAACGACTAAGTAAGTAAGTAAGTATAAATAGATGTAGAGAGGAAGCATATAGATATGGAACATCAAAAAGACAAACCAAAGCATAGAACTGACCCATATACATGAAACAGCAACAAGAGCTAGAAAAGAAGTTGGAAAAGCAAGGCTTGCAATGATGCTACGCGAGTCAGCTGATGACGTGGTTAAGTCCATTCAGCCCACACTGAAAACGGGAAGGAAGTTGAGAGTGGAAGAAGCTGTTGATGCTGCCGAAGAGTCACTCAAACTGAGAGAGGTAATCGGATACACACAAATGAATAGACGGGGATTTGGGCATGGTGACATCCGCTGGTGGTCCAAGGCATCAAGCAGGGAATGCAGAGACATGGTAGTTCAGGAGATACGAGGAGCTGAGAATGATAAGAGGTTGCTAAAAGCAGTGCAGCAGGTCCAACAAGGCCAATGAACTACATGGGAAGGAGCCCTGCAGAGATCCTTGACATGGAATGATATATGGCATATGGCACCTCTTAGGCTCAGCTTCGTGGTTAGATCAATGTATGACCTGCTGCCGTCGGCCACCAACCTTGTGAAATGGGGAAAGGCAGATGATGAGCAGTGCCCCCTGTGCCAGGGGAGGCAGACACTTGAACACGTGCTCTCAGCGTGTAAGGTGGCATTAGGGCAAGGACGATACACTTGGCGCCATAACAAAGTGCTAAATGAGCTTGCTGCGACAATAGATCAGGCAAGAATGTAAGCGAATAGCAAAGTCTGGCCAGACACCACAAATACATACTTTCTGAGGGCAGGAAAGTCAGCACACCCCAAACCGAGTAAACCTGGTAGCAGTTTACCATCTCTTCTTGACTGTGCAAACGACTGGGAGATGGCGGTAGACCTACCTGGACGGGGGCATATCCAGAGAGTATCAGAAAATCGCGGAGACGGCCGGATATAGTGCTTCATTCTTCAGCAACGCTTCAGGTCATACTGATTGAACTGACCGTGCCATTTGAATCCAGATTAGACGAGCAACATTCATTCAAAGTGGCCAAGTATAGCGATCTGGCCGCGGATCTGAGACACGATGGATTCAGTGCAAGGGTCATGGCGGTTGAAGTGGGCGCAAGAGGGCTTGTGGCCGCATCAGTGTATGATTTATTGAAACTGTTGGGGCTGAAGGGACAGTCTAGAACAAGGGCACTGAAGAGGCTTAGCGAAACTGCCGAAAAGGCATCAGGCTGGCTGTGGAACAACCGCAATGGGCAATGGAAATCGTGACAATAAACGCTGCGGTACAAAACACCAAAATTTCTGTCCACAGCGCTGAGTTTTTCTGGTGTACTAGTGAAAGGGCTGCGACTCTGGGGCAACAGGCGATGTATACTATAGGGAGTGTGTCAGGTTACAGAATTTCAGTGGCTTACGACGCGCAGTGGCTAAGGCTCGTCGGCTGCGTGCTCGTGTCTCAGTGTGTGTCCTTAGTTGTGAAGGGCGACGGAACGAACGGAATAATTTGTCTTCTCTTTGTTACTTTCACAATTGCCCCCACGGCTGGCGTTGTGGATTAAAAGTTGCTACCGTAAGTGAAATGGGTTCATTTTCGATACAAGACAACAGGAAGCTGAGACGCTTGGGAGTCATGACCCAAGTGGGCCCGCCCCCCTTAGAGTGTAAAGGAGTAATCGGGCCGAAACACTTGTCGGATGGGGGGACTTTTTCTGATGATCAGATTGCTTCCTGTTGTATCGCTCTGTAAAGAGTTTCCTATCTTATCTCATGAAGGATGTAAAGAATGGGCGGCAAAATTCTCATCTTTGTGGTCACTGAAGAACGTTCAAACAACCTCAAAACTGAGGCAGAAGTACTAAAAATAGCTGCAGTAACCATCATAGAATACAAGGATAAGGCTAATGCCAAGGTAATGTTGCTCACAGATTCCCTGTCAGTCATAACTACCGGTACTTCCTTAAGCCCAAGGAACCTTAAAACAAGAAATTAAAAAGCCTGTCATAAGTGTTAATGGAAACCAGTTATAAATTGATCAAAGCAAAACTGCAATGGGTTTTTGTCTACTGCAAATACAAGAAGGTAGTTAGACTTGTCAAAGAAGGAGGAAGCAAAATTCAAATGGAAGATAGGACAGCATATCAAGAAATAAAAGTAATGATGAAATATAGCTTTAAAGAAAAATAATATAAAGAACACTCTGACTCAAATATAAGCACACTATTTCATGCTAAAAAGATATCAAGCAATACTTTTCAGATTGATAATGGCTTCTACAGACTGAAATACCATCTGTTCAAAAAAAATCTAGCAGACAGATGTATCTGTGTGGGGAAAACAAGCTAAATGTAGAGCATATCCTCCAAGACTGTTGGCTCCACAAGAGGTGCAAACTAACAACATGGTCTTCATCAACCTTTTCTGAGGGAGAAATTGTGAGAGACGCCTGAGAGACAGGCCTCTAACTTTATGAGAGAAATAGATGTGGATATATGAGAGCAAACAAAACAAAAAGAAGAATGCTGATAGTAGAACAGTAGTAATGGTGAATGGAGAGATGATATTTTACTCTAAAAGATGTCTTGATTTTCTCTGCTTTTCACAGGAAAGAGGTGGATCTTTTGTGGCAGTCCCACTGAAGGACAACAAGAAACGTGTCTTTGGTGTGCTGGGTGTTGACACCATGATTGACCCTAGAAAAGACACCATTTTTGTCACCCATGAAATCCAGTTCTTCCAGGTTCATTAAACAATGTGTATTTTATTTTAAAAGAAACTGTTCCTGTCCTCTTCTTGCACTAGAATTATTTTGATGATTAAAATTGTGGATGTGATGTGATGTGATGTGATGCCGTGAAACTGGTAGTTTCTCACAGATATAGGGATCACAGGGAGGTCTTTTAAATATATTTGCAGTGATAAAACAAAAATATTAACATTGAAACAAAAACTGCTGAAAAGATTTGTGTTTTGATGCAGTATATCTAAAATAATCTTTTGAGAATTGGGTTCAGAGTTACTTTTCAGTTTGGGTTAAAAAAATGTGTGGCAGCTGATTTTAAATTTCAGACATGTGCCATATTACCTAGAATCTGGCAAGACATTAGTGAGTAAATTGAAAAATTAAAATCACAAATTATAATATGCTGTTTTGAAAAATTATTTAAAGTAGATTACCCAGTTCGGACATGACCCAAATTTAGGAAAACATTTATTTTACCGTTGCTTTTTTTTCTTAAGAACTAAAACTACAATTGCTGTTTGGAATATCCCAATCCTCGAAGTGAATTATTACAATGCGTATATGATGCAATTATGGGCAGCTGCAAAGAAGAGTTTTACAAGCAATAAGAAACAGTGATATGGAATGCAAAATGCTGTTTCAAAGCAGTTTAAAGACATGTAAGAAGAAAAAATATTAAATTGATCTCTTGCCTTATATAGTACAGGATAGACATATAATACTGACAGATGCTGGAGTTGGGTTGGCCATGTCCTTAGAAGAGACCCCGATGGCATCACAAGAACAGCTATGCTATGGACCCCATAAGGAAAACGAAAGACAGGCAGACCAAAAATAACTTGGCAGAGAACTGTGGAGGCCGAGATGCAAAGAGTGAATCAGAGCTGGGGCACTGCACGAAGGATGGCTGCTGACCGAGCAAGGTGGTAGCAGTTTGTTGCCGCCCTACATAACGCCATCAAGCGTGATGGCCACAGACTGCTTTGACGGTCAGCAGCTAAGGATCAAAGAAGAAGAAGACATATAATGTCACTATCAACAACAACAACATATATATACACACATACATACATACATATATATATATATATAGTAATTATAATTATATATTAATTCCTAATCCCTAAAATAATCACTATTGGTCATCGATGGCCAGTAAATTTTATTTTTCATTCTCACTTTTTATAAAAAAATTGTGCATTATTTTCCACGCAGGGAAATGCAGACTGTGTTACTAACACGTTACCTGTTTGTGATGTTGTATAACATTTTTATAATTATTATCAAGGACATGCAAACTTTGAGCTTTGCCTTCACCATTGTTTTTATATTTGTTATCATAGGTATTCTCTCCATTAAAAAAAAATCACTGAATCTCATAAAATACTGATATAAATTACTATATTAAGCTGCGATGTTTCCTTACTCTACAGGGTGTAGCCAAGGCATTCAGCATTGGATATCATTTTGTGGAAAGGAAGCGCAAATTTCTGCGTGTCCTAGAGAGTGCTATTTCATGGTTTCATCGCAGGTGTCCACACATTGTAGAAATTACAGTGTATTTTATGGAGCCTAGCACAAGAGTCAAGGATGATTTTGTTCTCAGGAAGATGATGATTAAAGACAAGAAGGGAGCAGCTATGTATATATCAGAGCTCATTCGGCTGGAGAGGAAAGAAAATTTGTTCAGGTAGTTATTGTTGATCAGAATCAAGATCATTACACTCAGAGCAAACCCATAGGTGGTCTCCCTCAGCAAATGTCAAAGGGTATGAGTGGTAATTGTTTCTGTTGCACACCGGTTGTATAAACGCCGGATGCATCATCCTCTCATATGTCCATCCCTGCTAGTCTTTCATTTAAGGCCAAAGTCCAGAAATGATGATTCATCAATTGCAATGTCATTCTTTAATAGGTGATCATTAATTGTCCTTGGTATCTCTGCCTTATCCATATCCAGTGCACACACTATGCGTGCTCTTGAAGCTAGTCTGTCAGCTCTTTCATTGCCATGTACCCCTGCATGACCAGGACAGTAGATCCACACCAGGTCCTGAAGTTTCGAGGCTTCTGTGGAGGTTTTCCATTCGTGACGTTGCCATCCATTATGGACCTTCCTGAAGCATCAACTGAGAGTCTGACACAATAACTGCCCTTGTTAATGAAGTATCACACAGCCACCTTAGATCTGCAGTAGTTGTTTCTACCTCCATTGTCATACTTGAGGATGTTGTCATGTCACAGGTAGTTATTGACAATCATTAACCTGTATCAGTGTTCAGAGGTCTTCATCTTATCTCTGTAACATTCTTGCATTGTGAGTATTTGCAGTTTTGTAAGCAGGACTTTACATTCACTAACAGAAGTATCCATCACATCCTATATATATCAAATGGGTGTGATGTAATAACAGTCATAGAACTGTGGAACTGAACCAGACAGAATACAGAATGGCTGAAAATGAAGGACAGAAAATGGATTGGGCCCACCATCAGAAAACAAGCAAATAGTAGGAATCTGTGGGACAACAAAAATACTGAATGAGTAAATGAATAATGATTTTATGCAACATGTATATAAATATATTTGGGAAATTATGTGATTGAAAGAAAAGCAAATTTTTCAGTTCAGTCTTGCATTTCTCTTTTATTTTATATATTCAGTCTTATATATCTCTGAGTTTGTAGTCAACCTGGTATGTCTTTGTCTGTTTATATATTCAGCCTAGTATATCTTTACACCTGTAGCCAGTCTGGTATATCTTTGTTTATTTATATATTCATACTGGTATATCTTTATTTATATATTCAGCCTGTTATATCTTTGTGTCTGTAGTCAATCTGGTATATCTTTGTTTATTGATATATTCAGTCTGGTATATCCTTGCTTATTTATATATTCAGTCTGGTATATCTTTGTCTGTAGTCAATCTGGTATATTTTTATTGATATATTCAGTTTGGTATATCCTTGTTTATTTATACATTCAATCTGGTATATCTTTGTGTCTGTAGTCAATCTGGTATATCTTTGTTTATTTATATATTCAGTCTGGTATATTTTTGTTTATTTATATGTTCAGTCTGGTATAGTTTTGTTTATTTATATATTCAGTCTGGTATATCTTTGTTTATTTATCTATTCAGTCTGGTATATTTTTGTTTATTTATAATTATATATTCAGTCTGGTATATTTTTGTTTCTTTATAAATTCAGTCTGGTATATTTTTGTTTATTTATATATTTAGTCTGGTATATTTTTGTTTATTTATTCAGTCTGGTATATCTTTATTTATTCAGTCTGGTATATCTTTGTTTATTTATTCACTGGTAAATCTTTGTTTATTTATTCAGTCTGGTATATTTTTGTTTATTTATTCAGTCTGGTATATTTTTTTTTATTTATATATTCATTCTGGTATATTTTTGTTTATTTATTCAGTCTGGTATATTTTTATTTATTCAGTCTGGTATATCTTTGTTTATTTATTCACTGGTAAATCTTTGTTTATTTATTCAGTCTGGTATATTTTTCTTTATTTATTCAGTCTGGTATATTTTTGTTTATTTATATATTCAGTCTGGTATATTTTTGTTTATTTATTCAGTCTGGTATATCTTTGTTTATTTATCCATTCTGGTATATTTTTGTTTATTTATTCAGTCTGGTATATTTTAGTTTATTTATATATTCAGTCTGGTATATCTTTGTTTATTTATTCAGTCTGGTATATCTTTGTTTATTTATTCAGTCTGGTATATTTTTGTTTATTTATTCAGTCTGGTATATTTTAGTTTATTTATATATTCAGTCTGGTATATCTTTGTTTATTTATCCATTCTGGTATATTTTTGTTTATTTATTCAGTCTGGTATATTTTAGTTTATTTATATATTCAGTCTGGTATATTTTTGTTTATTTATTCAGTCTGGTATATCTTTGTTTATTTATTCAGTCTGGTATATTTTTGTTTATTTATATATTCAGTCTGGTATATTTTTGTTTATTTATTCAGTCTGGTATATCTTTGTTTATTTATTCAGTCTGGTATATTTTTGTTTATTTATTCAGTCTGGTATATTTTTGTTTATTTATTCAGTCTGGTATGTCTTTGTTTATTTATTCAGTCTGGTATATCTTTATTCATGTATTTATTTGTTGGTTCTCTGCCATGTTTAACATGTAGTTGTATTTTAGTTGTTTCATTTGCTTTCTTATACCATCTTTTCCTGTCTTTCTTGTGCCCTCTTTTTTTATGAAGTAGCAATTGTAATTAATTTTTGTTGTTGTTGTTGTATGGGAAATAATTGTGGAAGGGAGATGATTTATCTGTGTAGTACATAATAGAATGTGTATGTAAAATTGTTGTGGGTGTGCAGAAGAATTTGTTTGACATTTTGCTGAATTAGGATGTGGGAGCTGAGCACCCATCAGTGTTTCCATAGAATAAATGTTTGTCTGATGATAGTTTGCAGGATTGTGAGATTTGAGTGATACTAGAAGACTGGATGCAGGTTTATTATTAAATGTGAGAATGGAAATATGTCAGAATTGGCTACAGACCAGTAGATGGAGTCTAGGCCTCAGGATGGACAGAAATGAGTGAATTCTGCATACTGTTTTAAGATGCTCATATGCACAGCAGTTTGAGTACATTCTCATAGAGTGCAGAAAAATAATGAGCCTGAGTTCAGTTTTTATACAGCAAGAAAATTGAGTTTTTTGTCTCAAGTGTGCAGTAGTAAGCAGCATTACAGAAGAATATGATGAGCATGAGAAACAAGAGTGACCATTTTGTTGTGTGAACCAGCTGGATTTCCTGTAGCCATTAATAATATTCAGGTTTTTCTCATACTCTGCATTGAAGAGAATCAGAATGACTGTTAACTTAATGTTATTTTAACTAAGATAAGTGTAGTGACTGTTAACTTAATGTTATTTTAACTAAGGTAAGTGTAGTGACTGTTAACTTAATTTTATTTTAACTAAGATAAGTGTAGTGACTGTTAACTTAATGTTATTTTAACTAAGATAAGTGTAGTGACTGTTAACTTAATGTTATTTTAACTAAGATAAGTGTAGTGACTGTTAACTTAATGTTATTTTAACTAAGATAAGTGTAGTGACTGTTAACTTAATGTTATTTTAACTAAGATAAGTGTAGTGACTGTTAACTTAATGTTATTTTAACTAAGATAAGTGTAGTGACTGTTAACTTAATGTTATTTTAACTAAGATAAGTGTCCAAATATACATGCAGCTGGCAACCTCATCATGTAAAACATATTGCTACAGAAACCACCATTGGAAGAGCATGAGAATCTTTGGGGCAGTCTTCCTGCAAGGGGACCGTCTGCTTCAGTGGCTCCATGTTCTGTAGGGGGTGAACAGGAGAATGAAGATGATGATGATGAATAAGTGTCCATATACTTATTCTTCCTGATAATTTTATAAACAATAACAGAGACCAGAGTGGCCATATGGGTCAATGTTTATGTCAGTCTCATATGTGTGATGATGATGATGGAGATTACTGATTACACATGGTCAGGCTAATGACCTGTGTCTGCTATTCACAGCAATGAATAGTCATTCATAACCCTCCATTCCCATAGAAGCATAGGCCTTCAACAAACCCATGCCAAGTCCTCGTGTCACATGCCATCATCTCAAGTTCTTTCCACGTTCTCCTCATCATTTTCACCTCTGTTTCCAGCTCTCTTCTCCATGTGTTTCTTGGTCTACCTCTGCCTCTCTTGCCCTGGGAGTTCCAGAACAAGGACTGCCTCGTAATGCTATCAACAGGTTTCCTCAGTGTATGTCATATCCATCGCCATCATCTTCTTCTCATCTCTTGTTCCACTGGCACTTGTCTGCAGTTCCATGTTGGTAACCTTGTCATACCATTTTAATCCTTCTATTCTACGCAAGCACCCATTTATGAAAGTCTGTAGGTATTTGGTTGTTGTCTTTGTTTTTCTCCATGTCTCAGAGCCATACAATAGGACTGACTTCACATTTGAGTTGAAGATTTTTATTTTCGTGTTGGATCCGATTTCTCTAGATCTCCATATATTTCCCAATGCAATGAAAGCTTCTCTTGCTTTATGTATTCTTTTTTTTTATATCACTGTCTGTCCCTCCAACTTTGTCTATATTGCTGCCAAGATATGTGTACGATTCTACATTTTGTATTGGCGTTTCTTCAAGTTCAACCCTGTTATCATTACTTGCATTTATTCTCATTATTTTTGTCTTTTCCCAGTGTATTTTCAGACCCAATTGCTGTGACCTCTCATCGAGTGTTTTCAATTTGTCCTGCATCTGATTACGATTATGGGACAGAAGAGCCAAGTCATCAGCAAAATCCAGATCATCCAACTGCTTAGTCAGAGTCCACTGGATTTCATTTCTGTTGTGTGTTGTCGGTGTTCTCATAACCCAGTCTATTGCTAGTAAGAAAAGAAATGGAGACAAGAGGCATCCCTGTCGCACTCCCGTTCTTATCCCAAACGGTTCTGTAAGCTGTCTTTCATGAAGAATTCTGCATGTCATGTCTTCAGTAGAATGGGGGAAAAAAAAAATCACAAATAGTAATACGTCTTACAAGGAGAAAGGCTTACGGCAGTTCTCATATACTTATGTCATGTCTTCATATGTTTTCTTTATTAAATTAATGATCTTCAGGGGAACTCCATAATGCCTCATCAATTTCCAAAGTGATTCTCTGTCTACACTGTCATTGGATAGTGCTACATATAAATTGAATGTTATGGGCATAGAGAGTTTGAGAAGTACCCAACCAGTATTGATAGACAGAAACTAGGTTTTGTCAACTATGAAAGTAAAGTTCAAGGTATTTCTGTAGCAGAAACTGTTGTAGGGAAATGAAGTGTTAGAGACTTCACCTTACTAGATCCAGCATTTTTAATGAGGTGGGGTGACCAGTTCCTTTCCTTGCTGCCTTTGCCTTCCCTAACTCAAGAGCAGAGTCAAGTACCCATTTACAGCTGGGTAGCTTAGAGAGATTTTGATACTGCAGTCCAGTAAGAGAGGAAAACATTCTAACTGCTTAGCCAAACTTATTAGTTTAAAAAAAATATTGCACATAATAAACAGAATGGGAAATGAGTTAAAAGATACATATGAGAAGGTCATCTTGCTGAAAAAAAAAGTTCCCCCCCCCAAAAAAAAATACAACATACTGACTATTGTATATTAGACCAGTGTTAAATTGTTGTTTCTAAAAAAAAAAAAAAACACTTTTATTAGATATAAAATTGAAATGAATTGTTTAATGTTGTGAATAGAGGATAGATTCTAATTGCTTCATATTATTAAAAATTTTCCCCATAGATTTAATTCTTGTTTTCTTGTTTTTATTTTTTTGAAAGGAAATATCTCTTTGACTGCATGGAGACATCACAAACAATACCAGGAGAAGTAAATGAAGAAAGACACATGGCATGTCCTATCAGAGACAATAATGGAATAGCAATTGGCATTGTCGATCTAAACACCGGAAAGTTAAACACTTTGCCACGTTATGAAAGCAGAGAAGCTCAGAGGATGCTGCGGCTTTTGCAGATTGCCTACATAGAACTCACTAGTGTCGCTATGGGTGAGGAACCAAACTGTGTGCTAGGTAAGTTCATCTAGTTTTTTAAATGTTTGTTTAAGTGGTTTCATTCTGGTAGAGATCCTCAGAGCCATTCACCTGCAGAAACACCTTATTCTGTTGACCTGCACATTTATGGTGTCCCATTAAGTCTTTGTGTAGTTTGAATCTTTATTTAATAACTTCACCTCTATACAAGTTATAAACATCTATAAATCAAACAAGAGTGAGAATTTGTTTAAAATTTAGCACATTTAATTGTAAGAATGTTAACATTCAACATATCCACCATTTTGTTGGCTGAAAAGTTATTAATTGAAAGCACACCAAAACTTCAAGTCAAGGGAACTTCAAAATTGCGTTCAGCTTTGTATTCTAAGTGATGAGCATGTTGAGAGTTAACATTCTCACAATTAAATATGCTAAATCTTGAATAAATTCCCTTGATTTTTTTCACTTTAAAGATTCTTTATATCTTATATAGAAATGAAGTTATTAAAGATTTGAACTGCACAAGGCCTTTATGGACACCTCTATTCTCATGACCTGCAAAAACACCTGGACCATCTTGTTAAGTCTTTTTACGCGTGTAATTTAAATGTTGAGCACATCTAAGAAAATATATATGATTAATTATTTACGCGCTATCATACACTATGTTGAACACAGAAGCTCAAACGGGTGCACTCGGTTGTTCCAGAGAACAATTACGTTATGTAGAGATATGCCTAATGGCGATGACGATGATCTGAGATGGTTGTCTGTGGATGAACCTGATTGAAAGCCTTACCCAAATTATGGGAAGCAATCATGAAGTTAGTAAAAGTCTCCTGGTAAGGAGTATTCATGCTAGCCAATACAGGGCTCGTTTGTGTGTCAATTATTATGATATCTTTGCCATTTGCCGAGATCTGGCTGAACTTCAATACGCATATGACATGACGTATTGCTAGTGGGATCCAGAGTCTTACTGAAGTTTATCGGGATTATTCTTCAATGTATTTAAAGGGTCACTCCACAAAACCCATAGTTGTAGACAAGTTCCATAACGAAAAAAGCCATGATAGAACTATTTACCATAACGTTCATCGCTGTTCTTGAGAGGTCGGCCGCTATCTAGAATGTTGATCAAGTACATGATCAAGATATATATAAGAATGCTATGCACCATGATGCCTTGATGTAATTACTCACGTTATTGATGATGCCTGCTGCTACTATGATTGAATCTGTATTGCGTCTACGAATAAATGTATTGTCCATGTTGAGCCATGAATCCTGCGTACATGTTGTTCCCGTTAGTCAAACTTTATGACTACACCATTTGTACGATGTTCATTGAGTAACTTTGTTTGGTCTATCTTTACGACCAACAATTTGTCGGCCACTTGTAAGCCTGACCAGAGCTGATAGTAATTAAGTCAGCAACAATAATAACATTCGCAAACCGTGCCACTCTTACCCACACAAGCAAATAAATATAAAGACCCCGAATGTATACAACACTTCTGTTTTGTAGACATCTTCTGTTTTTTTGTGTCCTTTAGAACTTGTTATCATCATGATCTTTAGAAACTCCTTGTTCTCCTCTCTTGCAGAGCCAAAAGAAAGAAAAAGACATGTGGTATCTGAGATATTTTAGTAATTTGTTTTGGTGAATAACAGATCAGCTAACAAGTACTATGTACAAAAATAGATGGATAGTCAGTTTAAAATTTAATGATACACAAAAAAACATGAGACATTTGGGGGGTTTATCCCTTGTCAGCCACAGGTACAAACAGGAGACGAATATAAGAAAGTTAGATAGGTTAAGAGAAAAAGATAAAGGACACTGCAACACATGGAAAAAAATAGACAGAAAAAAAAAAGATAAGATGAAGGACCCAGAAAGATGGAAAGAAACACACAACACAGGTAAATCTGGGCAAGTATAACAATAAATAATCAAGTCAAGATTCAGAGCAAGAAAGAAAGAAATATCAATGCAAAGAATCTAACAAGCAACGAAAATGCAAAGTAAAAAATTAATTAACAAAACAATGAAATAATGTGTACAAAATGATCTGATACAAGTGAGATCCAAAACTGCAAAATGGCTCCAGAATAATTATTATTAACATGAACATAACTGAAAAAAAAAAAATTGTTGACATTTGATGATGTAGGCGGCAAGAAAGTTTCTCCTACTTCTACTGCAATAAGGGATAATAAGGGAAGAGCTAAAGAGGGAAAATAAATGGGAAGTAGAGAGACTATATAACAGCATAGAAATATTTCTAACTCCGCCTAGGCCGGTCCCAAGCATGGCTGAAAAAGCAGGAGGGTGGCCTGCGTGGAGGCCGTAAGGAGGCAGTCCCTCCACCATGCAAAGGCACAACAGGCCAATCACCTGTTTGCTTTAAATCATGATTACGTGAACTACAAGAGAGAAAACCGGACTGATTCTAAAGGCGACGAACTGGAACGGACTACAACTTATGGAACTTGGAACACAAGAAGTATAAATGGGAAAGAAGAGGAGCTGGTGGAAGAGATGAGGAAAGCAAAATTAGAAATCCCGGCTATAACGGAAACAAAGAAAAAGGAACAAGGAGTCATGGATCTCGATGGCAACACGCTGCTCTACAGTGGTGTACCCACATCTGAAAGAGCTAAAGGGGGCGTGGGTTGCATTGTGGCCAAAAACCAAAAAGATAGTATCAAGGGATGGAACTTTGTCTCGGAGTGCATTATGGTTGTAAAACTAAAAGAAGGAGAAACCATAGTCAACCTGGTCATAGTGTATGGGCCAAATGAGTATGAGAGAGCAGACATCAAGGAGGAATTCTTCAAGCTGCTTCAAAGGACAGTGGATGAGTGCCTAGATGAAATTATCATGCTCGGAGATTTCAATGCCACAGTTGGAAATGACCATGCTAGATGGGGCGGAGTTGTCAGAAGATATGGAGAAGATACTCTCAATGACAATGGAAAGTGACTCCTTAGATTCTGCAGTGAGCAGAATCTGATCATCACAAACACAAAGTTCCCCCAGAAGCACATACATGCATGCATGCATACACTAGATGTGAACCAACAAAGAATGAGAAGTCAGTGATCGACTATGCCATTGTTAGGAGAAGCTCATTCAAATGTGTCCAGGATGCTAGAGTCTGGAGGGGGCCAGAGGTTGGAAGTGATCACTACCTGCTTACAATCAAAAGAACAACTGAAAGAGTTGCTCAACCTGGGAACTGCCCAACATCATGCAAAAAACCAAGTAAACGAACGGGGGAAATGAGCATTAAGACCTACAAGCTGAGAGAGCCAGAAATTAAGACCAGATATCAGGAGCTTATTGCTACAGCGGTGAGAAACACAGAAGAACAACCTGATGACTTGGAAACCCTCTGGCTTAAATTCAAAGACATCATAAAGACAGCTGCTGCAGAAGCATGTGGTGAAGTCCGATTTGGGAACAAGAGAAAGAGGACACCTTGGTGGACAGAGAAAGTCAAAGAGAAAATAAGAGAGAAGAAAATGGCATGGAAACAATACTTAGGAGCTAAAAACACAGCAGGACAAATAGAGAAACACAGAGAATATGTGATACTCAGAACAGAAGCAAAGAACAAGGTGCTAGCAGCAAAACAGAAGTCCTGGGAAGAATTTGGAGAAAAGCTAGAAAAAGATGCGCAAGAAAACCAGAAATTGTTCTATAAGACTCTTAAGAACATGAGGAAGGAAAAACAATGCCCTCTCAAATTTATAAAGGACAAGCAAGGCGAATTGCTTACTGCCCCGAAGGAAGTAATGGAAAGATGGAAAGAATATTTCTCAGAACTCCTTGATGGTGAGCAAGGTCAAGCATCAGAAATGATAACCACGAGCACAGAAGAGGAAACCAATGGTGATGAAGATGACATAAAGATGGAAGAACTGAAGGCAGCACTGGAGAAAAATCAAGATGGGCAAAGCAGCAGGGCATGATGATATAACACCAGAAATGGTTAAGTACATGGGAGCATCAGGCGACCTATTACTCTTAAGGGTCCTACAGGTGCAACAAGACCATACCAAAGGATTGGGAGATTGCCATCATAACACCAATTTTCAAAAAGGGTGACAATCGACAATGTGGAAACCATAGAGGCATATCCCTTCTCAATGTCCCTAGTAAAATCTACTCTAGAATCCTAGAGCAGAGACTCTGATGCCTAGCTGAGCCACAATTGGATGAGGTCCAGTGCGGATTCTGAGAAAATCGAAGTACTCAAGACTTAATCTTCACACTCAGACAGCTGAGTGAAAAGGCCCTTGAGTATAAGAGTGAGATCAATCTTTGTTTCATAGATCTGGAAAGGGTGTTTGACAGGGTCCCCTGGAGCAAACTTTGGGACTGTTTGGCAAGGAAGAACATTCCAGCACCTCTGATTCATGCTATACAGAGCTTCTAGAAGTCTTGCAGAAATTATGTGAGGACAGCAAACCATAAGTCAGAAAAGTTCAGGACCACCACTGGTGTAAGACAAGGTGATATCCTGTCACCTTATCTTTTCATACTCCTCATGGACGATGTCATCAAGGCATGTAAGGAGAGAACAAGAAAGTATTCAGTGGGGTACTGGAAGATGAGACAGGTCTGTATTTCAGAGCTGGCATTTGCTGATGATGTTGTCCTGATTGCTAAATCAGAGCACATAGAGGCACATCTCCAATCCAACCTGCAAGTCTGGAAGGAAGAGCTGGAGAAGAGAGGGATGGTCATAAGCAGCTCTAAAACAAAATCCATGGTGATATCATGAGAAAAAAGAAGACATCAGATTAAGCTGGGAGAACAGGTCCTGGAGCAGGTCGACCACTTTAAATACCTCAGAGCTATTATAGACTAAAAGGGAGGCATCAAAGAAGAGTTGGCCACTCAAAAAGCAGCAGCTGGGAGACTTTTTCAGGCCATAAATCAAGGATTCCTTGAGAGAGGTTGGTAAGAAAACGAAGATGGCTGTATACCGCTCCACATATGTCCCAGTCTTGACATATGGATGCGAGTCATGGGCAATGACTACAACCCACAAAAGCCAGATCCAAACCTCAGAAATGAGGTATCTGAGGAAGGTGGTTGAAGTAACAAGAAGAGACTGGTCCGCAACTAGACGATACGTCAAGGCCTAAAATCCCACCCCCTGCAGACCAAGTAGAAAAGTCCCAACTTAGATGGTTTGGCCATGTCTGCAGAATGGGAGAAGATCGGCTACCACGACAAGCATGGGAAACAAAGAGCCAGTTATCCAGACCCCCCGGACGACCTAGAGTCTGCTGGGAGGACAACATTAGACAATCTTTGAAGGACCGAGGACTAGAATGGAACCAGGCCAGGAGGAAGACAGCTGATAGGATAGTCTGGTGCTCTCTCTTCCAAACCTCTACACCTCACGGAAGAAGGGGAACGACGTAAAAAATATTTCTTTGTCTTCTTCAAGAGCAAGCTGACTGACTTAGACATTCGTTTGTTTGTTCGAACCTCCAGGGATTTTAGTTTTCACTCTTTACCCTTGTGGCATTTGGGGATGGGTTTTTGGGCTTTCTTGTAACCCAAGAGAACTTCTCCAGCTTAGTGGGCTCAACATTGGTGGAGGTCACACAAGACTCACTAATTGGCACTTGATACAATGCCACAAATTGGATGGTTCTCTACCCTAGAAGGAGCTCACTAACTTAGACAATCAGGATCAGGTATCTACATTAACTTCTTTTATCTAGTACTGTTTATCAGCTCTGTTGGTAACTACTTTTCAAGCCACGTTAAACTATCCAGTATTTTCTTACTTTGCTGTCTACTGTCTCTTTGGCCATCATGTTTGCCTGTTGTCACAATGTACTTCAATTTTCCATTTCTCATAATGTGCCCAAAAAAAGAAAAGAAATGTGGACTATTTTCTTGTAATGTGTGTATTATGCTTTCTTTTTGGTATTCTATGATATTCTTCTATAAAATGAAATCTCTGCTGCCTCCAGGGTCTTCTTGTTTGTTTATCAATTGTACATTATTCACTTCCACTTGGCATAATTGGCTCAGTGTAACACTGAATTATGTTCCTTGACATAGATTTTTTGCACAGGATACTTTTTATTTTCTGGTGCTGTTCTTTTCTTAATTGAAACAGGAGATCTAAAAACCCACGGAGATGAGATTACAGACAGACTTAAAGGGAAAAAAGGACATGAAATGATTTTGGACAGATGATACAGGACATTAAGGATTAGTGTGAGCTTGGTGAACACATCTGCTCCACAGGCACCTGAGAGACAGTGATGATGATGATGATTGTTATGGAAATAGTGCAGTGTGTTGACTACATAAGGAAAGGAAACAACACTACTGCAGTGTGTTGACTACATAAGGAAAGGAAACAACACTACTGCAGTGTGTTGACTACATAAGGAAAGGAAACAACACTTCTGCAGTGTGTTGACTACATAAGGAAAGGAAACAACACTACTGCAGTGTGTTGACTATATAAGGAAAGGAAACAACACTTCTGCAGTGTGTTGACTACATAAGGAAAGGAAATAACACTACTGCAGTGTGTTGACTACATAAGGAAAGGAAACAACACTACTGCAGTGTGTTGACTACATAAGGAAAGGAAACAACACTACTGCAGTGTGTTGACTACATAAGGAAAGGAAACAACACTACTGCAGTGTGTTGACTACATAACTGAGTGGAAGTATCTTGATAACAGATAAAAACTGCTGAGTATAGACTAAATAGAATAGAGGGAGTGAAGTGGTATGACCTGAACTCTGATGTGGAACTGATGACAAGAACTCTAATGTGGAACTGATGACAAGAACCAGACAAGTGCCAGTGGAACATAAAATGAGAAGAAGATGATGGACAATCCTTGTTCTGGAATCCTCGGGGTAAGAGAGATACAGGGAGACCAAGGAACACATGGAGAAGAGAACTGGAGACATACATGAAGGGGATGACTGTGACGTGGACAGACCTTGAGCTGATGGCGCAACACAGGAAGACTTTGCATAAGTTTGTCGATAGCCTATGCTCCTTGGGGAACTAAAAGGTGATGATGATGATGATGATGATAGACTAAGTATTAAAATATCTGTCCCATGTACTTCCCATGGGTCTCTGAGGAGACAACAGAAGAACAGAACGACTGCTCCCACAGGCATGCCATAAGAGGCAACTAATATGAGGCTATGCATGGTGCTGGCAACCAGTTCAACGAAATGATGGCCCTGCCTTCTTTTGATTGTTAGTTCATGAAGTATGCTGGTTCACATTTTGTGAAGTTGATTTTCTGTATTTAATTCTCTGCAACTGCAGAGGTTGAAAAAGATCCAGCTATCAGGACGGATGTCATGTTTGATCGCCTGATGCTACAGGAGCTTCGTGATAATATAGCTCGTCTCGACCCTCAGTCCTATGTTGAGATCAAGAGTTATTATGAGCCTCCAAGAGTTATCCAAGAAATTCTTCGAGCCACGATGGCAATTTTTAAGGTTGACCAGGTTGGAGAAGGTGAATATGACAATTGGGAAGATCTGAAGAATGTAAGTCAGTTTTTTTTAATCATAGTTTAAGTTTTTTTTCTTATTTTAGTTTATACCTGTATCATTTACCCAATGGTAGAAGAGGAAACAACCACGAAATGAAATTTTAAAAGCCTGTATCATTTTTTGTATGTCAGAAGATTGTTTGGTAAAGAACATTGTCTGTTTTGTTATCATATTCTATTGTTGTTCTCCTGTTGATCAGTAAAATGTTGTTTGTGTTTGCTAGTTTCAATGGTGTAGATGTTTTGATACCTTTGTGATGATGTTTTCGGTAGGTCTGATATTGACATTCATGAGTCTGATGTTGATATGTGTTGGTCTGATGTTGATATTTGTGTAAGTGTGATGTTGATGGTTTTGTAGGTCCGATGTTGATATTTGTGTAGGTCTGATGTTGATATTTGTGTCTCTCCACATGTAAGCCTACCTTGCCGTGGTTGGAGAGCTTGAGCGCCTCAATGATCCCGGGAGCTATGCCGGCGGGAGTTTTACTCCTGGCAGGGTCACCCAAGCCGGACAGGTCCTGGGTGAGGGGCCAGACTAAATGGGCTGAGGAGTGGGTGGAACCCTATAGGTGTAGATGCAGAACCCACCGGCGAGTGGTACATGCTCTGGTCTGCACCAATCCACCCCCACTTCATGGGTTAAATGCTTTCTTGCCTCATTCTTCACTGTTTGTCGTCTATCACGCCCATGGCGACCGTTGCCTCAATTGGCTGTGTGTGGTGTACCCGGAAACGGGGCCTCCCAGTACTGAGGCAAAGTTAAGTCCCCGATGTCACTTATCGGTGCAGAATTGAGAGAGATGGCTGAGCATCACAATCCCTCCTGTGTTGCAGCATGATGAGAACCCAGCATTGCACACTGAGCTTGGGGGGATCACTTGGGCACCAGACTTAATACTGGCTCTTGACTGGATGGCCGCATGCAGGAGATTTCTACAATGGAGGGTTGGCAGGTGGTGGGTATCGGGAAGTGGCTCTGTGCAGGACGTGAGGATTCCTTGGGAGAGCCCCGAACCAGAGCACAGCATTGTGCAAGCTCTGCATAGTTGGAGAGCCCCCTGGATGACGGGGAATGCACAGTGTGCTACCCCACCTATCCCCAACTGCTAACTTAGAACCAGAAGTGGGGTCCTCTGTATGCGTGCCAGGCCAGGATAAAATGCCTGGGAAAGAGACTGGAGCTCAGAACTCCCTAACTCAAAGTTGCAGGATGGCAGAAAAGCCACGGGAAAGACAGGGCTATTTTAAAGATAACGCAACCATATTTTCACCATACGAGCTCGGACGCCGCCTCGGTAAACAAGGTCCGCGCAGAGCAGTGACACCCCCAGGCTGCTTGCGAATAGTCTACTACTGGGAACATAAACAGATTAGGGATGAGCCCACTCTCCCGTTGAACAGGTGCTAAAGTCGTAGATACTGGGCCAGAAGGCGCACCGGAAACCACAGTATCATGCAACTCGCTTTTTTTTTCTATGGAGAGTACACCGTCAAATAAATCTCGTTCTGGTGCTCGCCCTGTGGAGCTCCACCAGGCAGGTGCAGTGCCGGGCTCTGAGCCTCGACAGAGCCCACCCTCAGCTACTGGAGGACCCTCTAGACCGTCTTGTGGAGTCAACAGACGGCGGAGGAGAACTACTGACCAAAACAAAACAGAAAAAGAGAAACCCAGAGTGCCACTTGTCATGATGCACTGGAATGCAGAGGGAGTGAACAGCAAGCAGGCTGGATACAGCAAAAAGACAGAGCTGGAAAACATCTTGTATGAGAAGCAAGTCAGTGTTTGCTGTATCCAAGAGACTCACTTGAAAGCAGATCAAACCTTTAAAATAAGGGGATATCAATGCTTCAGATCCGACAGACAAGATAGACGAAAAGGAGGAGTACTTACTCTTGTAAGGAATAACATTCCTGCACACGAAAGGAAAACCTTCATGGATGGAGCAGAATATCAGCTGCTGCAGATAAAGGTAGACAAGATGGAAATAGAACTCCTGAACTATTACTGTCCGAACAACAAACCCCTGAGTCTCAGCTCTATACAGGTACCAGCCACCAACTTTATAGCAGTTGGAGACTTTAATAGCCACTCCCAGAGCTGGGGCTATAACCATCTGGATCACAGAGGTGAAGAGGTTGAAACTTGGCAAGATGATCACTCCCTAATCCTAGTCAATAATGCCACAGATACTCCTACCTTCTACTCCAGAGGATGGCACACAACCTCAACACCAGATCTTGCCTTCTCCACACCAGATATAGCTGGATCTATTAGTAGAGAAGTAGGAGACCAACTAGGGGGAAGCGACCATCGCCCAATCTTTCTTACTGTCCAGAGTGCAACTCTCAGTACAGGCCCAGCCATTACAAGATGGAACTACAAAAAAGCCAACTGGGGTTTATTCAGGCATCAGGTGAACACGCTGCTGTCTACCCTCAAGGTACAGAACAGAGACATTAATGAAGTGGTAAAAGACTTCAACAGATGCATACTACAAGCTGCAAAAGAAACCATTCCCAAAGGATGCCGGCGTAACTACATACCATACTGGTCCAGCACACTCCAAGAACGTCAGGAAGCTATGGACAAGGCTAGAAAGGACGCAGAGTCTCAGCCTTCACTTGAAACTCACAACAAATGGAAAAAGGCTGTAGCAGAGTTTCAGAGAACAAAGCTAGAAGAAAAGCGGAAAAGCTGGAGAACTAAAACGGCATCGCTGAACCTTGAGAAAGACGGCAGGAAACTTTGGAGATTAGTCAAGTCTCTAAATGAAGAGCATTCCTCACCAAGGCAGACTATCACATTGGATGAAGGTGGCAAACTTTTCAGAGGAAAACAAGCTGCAGACTTGTTTGCTAGAAGATACAGTTCAGAAAGCAACTTACCCATTAACATAGACCATCAGAGAGAGATAAGAAAAGAAATACTGGCAACCATGGGACAGACAGATACTCCTGCCCCAATGAGGGAACCCATCACACTAGGAGAACTACAGAAGGCTATTTCCAAGCTTAAGTTTCAAAAGTCACCCGGCCCAGACAAAATCAGCAACGAAATGCTAGTAAATCTGAGCTCAGCAGCAAAGACAAAACTGCTTGAGATATTCAACCACAGCTGGTTGAAAGGAACGGTACCCCAAGTATGGAGAGAAGCCATCACAATACCCATACTAAAGAAAGGGAAATGTAAGACCGAGGCTGCAAGTTACCGGCCAATCAGTCTCACAAGCTGTGTTGGGAAGACTATGGAGCGAATAGTCAACCACAGATTGAAATGGTATTTAGAGTCTGAGCAGATCCTGGTGCCGGAACAAGCTGGATTTAGAGAATGCTACAGTATAGAAGACCAAGTTACTTACTTGTCTCAAGCAATAGAAGATGCCTTCCAGGAGAAGAAAAAGGTCCTAACGATCTGGGTCGACTTCAAGCAGGCCTTTGACAAGGTGTGGAAAGATGGCCTCATTGCAAAACTTAGGAGAAGTGGAATCCAAGGCAACATGATGAAATGGATCCAGTCATACTTGCATAACAGGAGAACTAGAGTCACTCTTGACGGTCTGCAGAGCAGAAAAGTGTTGCTCCATCAGGGGGTACCTCAAGGAGGAGTAATTTCCCCAACACTCTTCCTTGTTTACATCAATGACCTGGTGAAAGATCTCCCTGCAGGAGTTAAAGCTGCCTTATATGCAGATGACCTAGTACTCTGGTGCGCTGATGAAAATGTCACCACAGCAAATTATAGAATGCAGCGGGCAGCAGACATGCTAGTGTCATGGGCAGAGAAATGGCTTATCACAATAAACACAGACAAAACCTCCACAACACTGTTCTCCCTCGCCCCCAAGGACAAATCAGCTAACATACACCTAGGGACAACCGTGATCAAGGAAGAAAGCTACCCCACCTATCTTGGGGTGACATTTGACCAAAGGCTTACATGGAATAAGCATATTGAAAATGCAGAAGGAAAGGCCCGAAGACGACTAGGCATACTCAGAAAATTAGCAGGTACCAACTGGGGAGCAAATGAACGAAATCTAAAGAAGATTTATAATGGAGTAATAAGACCACACTTAGAGTTTAGCTCAGCAGCATGGTCATCAGCTGCTAACTCACATCTGCAGTCTTTGGACAAGGTGCAAAATCAAGCTCTCAGGCTCATTACAGGAGCCATGAAAACTACACCAATAACAGAGATGCAGAAGGTTGCTGGATTACAGACATTGTCCCATAGAAGAGACACAAAAACCATGATCCAGATGGAAAAGTACAACAGTATGCCAATGCACCCAATGAAGGCAAGACTAGATGATCTGGCATTGGGACGTCTAAAGCGTAGCAGCTTTGTGCATCGGGGGAAAAGACTTATAAGACAGCATCAAGAAGACCTATCCATGAAGACAACACCACTGAAGCCCACCCTATACCCTGTACCATGGGAGCAGGCCAGCAGTGCCCTCCAAATTAATACAACAGTCAGTGGTCTCACAAGTGGATGTGAGTATAATGATCTGCAAAAACGAACTGCTACATTGAGTATGATCCAAGAAAGCTATCCCGATCAATCATGGATACATGCCTATACAGATGGATCAGCAACTAATGCTGTTAGGAATGGAGGTGCCGGTATCTTTATCTCATATCCTGACAACCACTATGAGACTAGGCACATTCCCACTGGTAAATTCTGTTCCAACTATACAGCTGAGGTTCAAGCTCTAGAGCAAGCTGCAAATATGATTTATAACACCAACTCTGACTGCCACCAGGTAGTCATCCTCACAGATGCACTGTCTGTCCTGCAAGCTCTCAAGGGTGGTAAACTCCCGCATCTGAGAAATGAACTAAACAAGGTAGCTGCCAAAAAGAGAACCATACTTCAGTGGGTACCATCTCATTGTGGTGTACCCGGAAATGAAAAGGCAGATAAACTTGCAAAAAAGGGAGGAGAATGTGAACAAGAAGATAATGAAGTCACATACTTTGAGAAAAAGAGAGCTATCCAGACTATCAGAAGAGAACAGAACCAACCCAAAGACGACTATCACACTCTCGACCGGCAGGGACAGACAACTATTTTTCGACTCAGGACAGGGCATAACAAACTGAATAAACACATGCACAAGCTACGATTGTCTGCTTCACCACTGTGCACATGTGGATTAAACGAACAAACTGCTGAGCATGTTCTACAGGACTGTCCTCTGTATGACCAGTTAAGAAAGATATACTGGCCCAATGACTCAACACTAAACTCAAAGCTATATGGAGTTAAAGAGGAACTTCAAACAACAGTCGAATTCATCATGAGAACTCGTCTGACGGTGTAATCATCAAAGATGCGATCGCAAGAAGAAGAAGAAGATATTTGTGTAGGTCTGATATTGATACTTGTGTAGGTCTGATGTTGATATTTGTGTAAGTGTGATGGTGATGTTTGTGTAAGTCTGATGTTGATATTTGTGTAAGTGTGATGGTGATGTTTGTGTAGGTCTGATGTTGATGTTTGTGTCGGTCTGATGTTGATGTTTGTGTAGGTCTGATGTTGATATTTGTGTAGGTCTGATGTTGGTATTTGTGTAAGTCAGATGTTGATATTTGTGTAGGTCTGATGTTGATATTTGTGTAAGTCTGATATTGATACTTGTGTAGGTCTGATGTTGATATTTGTGTGAGTGTGATGGTGATGTTTGTGTAAGTCTGATGTTGATATTTGTGTAAGTGTGATGTTGATGTTTGTGTAGGTCTGATGTTGATGTTTGTGTTGGTCTGATGTTGATGTTTGTGTAGGTCTGATGATGATGTTTGTGTAGGTCTGATGTTGATATTTGTGTATGTGTGATGGTGATGATTGTGTAGGTCTGATGTTGATATTTGTGTAAGTGTGATGGTGATGTTTGTGTAGGTCTGATGTTACGTTTGTGTAGGTCTGATGTTGATGTTTGTGTAGGTCTGATGTTGGTATTTGTGTAAGTGTGATGTTGATGTTTGTGTAGGTCTGATGTTGATATTTGTGTAAGTCTGATGTTGATGTTTGTGTAGGTCTGATGTTGATATTTGTGTAGGTCTGATGTTGATGTTTGTGTAGGTCTGATGTTGATATTTGGGTAAGTGTGATGTTTGTGTAGGTCTGATGTTGATGTTTGTGTAGGTCTGATGTTGATGTTTGTGTAGGTCTGATGTTGATATTTGTGTAAGTGTGATGTTGATGTTTGTGTTTTTCTGATGTTGATATTTGTGTAGGTCTGATGTTAATATTCATGAGTCTGATGTTGATAAATGTGTAGGTCTGATGTTGATGTTTGTCTAGGTCTGATGTTGATATATGTGGGTCTGATGTTAATATTTGTGAGTCTGATGTTGATATTTGGGTGTCTGATGTTGACATTTGTGGTCTCTTGTTGATAATTGTGAGTCTGATTTGGATATTTGTGGGTCTGATGTTGATATATGTGTAGGTCTGATGTTGATGTTTGTGTAGTTCTGATGTTAATATTTGTAGGTATGATGTTGATAATTGTGGGTCTGATGTTGATATATGTGGGTCTAATGTGGATGTTTGTGTAGGTCTGATGTTAATATTTGTAGGTATGATGTTGATAATTGTGGGTCTGATGTTAATATGTGTGGGTCTGATGTTGATTTTTGTGTGTCTGATGTTGATTTTTGTGGGTCTGATGTTGATATTTGTGGTCTGTTGTTGATATTTGTTAGTCTGATGTTGATAATTGTGGGTCTGATGTTTATAATTGTGAGTCTGATGTTGATTTGTGTGGGTCTGATGTTGATATTTGTGGGTCTGTTGTTGATATTTGTGGGTTTGATGTTGATAATTGTGAGTCTGATGTTGATAATTGTGAGTCTGATTGATATTTGTGGGTCAGATGTTGATGTTTGTGGGTCTTAATATGATATTTGTGGGTCTGAATTTGATATTTGTGGGTCTGTTGTTGGTATTTGTGGGTTTGATGTTGATAATTATGAGTCTGATGTTGATATTTGTTGGTCTGCTTTTGATATTTGTGGGTTTAATGTTGATAATTGTGAGTCTGATGTTGATAATTGTGACTCAGATGTTGAATATTGTGGGTCGGATGATGATATTTGTGAGTCGATTGTTAATATTTGTGAGCCTGTTGTTGATAATTGTTGATTTGATTTTGATAATTGTAGGTCTGTTGTTAATATTTCTGAATCTGTCGAGTGAAGAGGTGATAGATTGATTCTAGTGGTAATGTGATGGTGTTGTTGTGTATAATTTCTATCTGTAATGGTGGTCATGTGTGTTGATGCTGGTAGTATTTGTAGTACTGCTTTGAGAAATTGATGATGCATGAATTACTAACGTTTATGATTTGATGTTTGTGATACTGTTAAACTGCCATCAATGGTACCTATACCTTGTAGCGGTATGGCAGCTTGTGTATCCTGATAATCCCCAGAGTTATGCCAGTGGGAGTTTTACTCCTGGTAGGTTCAACCATGCTGGACTGGTCTGCGTGGGTAGGGGTCAGACAAAAGCTGGTACCCTGGTCCTCCAGGTTAGGGGTTTTAGCACAGGGCCGACACCCCTGTCTGTGTAAAAAATCGCACACGTTACGGAAACAGCAATAAATGAAAATACTTTGATGCGGGACGGACATCCGGAGTCTCAGGCTTGTATGACTGACAGTGGTGAAAGCCGAAAGGAAGCCACTGGCATGAAAACGGATGCCCAGACCGCAAAACATGAAACCAGAATTGGCTTTTGGAATGTCAGAACTATGAATGAGGCAAGAAAGCTGAGACAGATCACAGCAGAGATGAAGAATTACAAACTACATATCCTGGGAATAAGCGAGAGCAGATGGACAGGGATGGGGAGAATAAAAACAGCTACAGGGGAAACAGTACTTTATTCTGGTAGAGAGGACGGTCAGCACAACGAAGGTGTAGCCATTATCCTTAAGAAAGGAATGGAAAGGTCTCTACTGGAATGGAAACCCATTAACAACAGACTAATAAGAGCAAGAATGAGAGGGAGATTCACCAACACCACAATTATACAATGCTATGCACCAACAAACGACAGCGATGAAGAGATCAAGGACGAGTTCTATCAACAGGTACAAAAGGAAATGGAAACTGTACCCAGGTACGATCTTATTATAGTAATGGGAGACCTAAATGCGAAAGTTGGAACACACAATAATTATAACAAAAGAGTAATGGGGAAATGCGGCAGTGGAACAGTAAATGAGAATGGGGACAAATTAATAAGCTTCTGCAGTATTAACAACCTGGTCATTGGAGGAACACTTTTTCAACACAAAGAAGTGCACAAGTTAACATGGGAATCACCAAACGGACGAGACAAAAACCAGATAGATCACATAATGATCAATGGCAGATGGAGACATGCACTACAAGACTTGAAAGTAAGAAGAGGCGCAGATGTGGGAAGTGATCATCACCTAGTAGTAGCAAGACTGAAGGTGAAACTCAGAGCTGCTGGACCAGTTGCAGTCAAACAGAAAAGATATAACATCACGAAACTTAAGGACCCCCTCACCAGAAAAGCGTTCGTGGTCGACGTAAAGAGACGATATCTGATTACCAAAAGCCAGGAAAGAACAGAGTCCGATGATGTGGACCAGAAATTCAACACCATCTCAACAATATACAAAGAAAGCAGCAAGTCATGCTTGGGATTCCAGGAAAGAAAGAGCCAAGACTGGATAACACCAGAAACGCTAAACACCATAGCGAAGAGAAAGGTAATGAAAAGAAAGAAAACAGAAGCTAAGTCTCCCAGGTTAAAGGCAATATATAGTGAACAGTACAGTCAGCTGGACAAGGAAGTAAAACGTCAAACCCGTGCTAACAAAAGGACATTTCTGGATGACCTTGCAAGACAGGCAGAAGAGGCAGCACTGAGAAATGAACAAAGCACAGTTTATAAAATAACTCAAGCTATTAGTGGAAAATGAGGTGCAAACAACATAACGTTAGTAAGAGACAAGCAAGGAAATCTCATCACCACAGCACAGGGGCAGGAAACAAGATGGGCAGAGCACTTCAGAGAAACACTTAATAAGGAACCACCAGAGACTCAGCTGAATGTTCCTGAGGCTGAAAGTGACTTAGACGTAAATACAGACATTCCACGAAAAGAAGAAATTATCACAGCTATCAAAGGGCTAAAAAATGGAAAAGCGCCTGGTCACGACAATCTGAATGCTGAGCTATTCAAGACAGACCCTGAACTAGCAGCAGAACTATTAGAACCACTATTTGCACAAGTCTGGGAAACTGAGACAACACCAACAGAGTGGAGTAAAGGAATAATTGTCAAATTGCCCAAGAAGGGCGACCTTGCAGACTGCAACAACTGGAGAGGAATTACCCTCCTCTCAGTTCCCAGCAAAATACTAGGCAGGATAATCATCCAGAGAATTTCAAAAGCAGTTGACCATAAACTGAGGAAAGAACAAGCGGGCTTCAGAAAGAACAGAAGATGTGCAGATCATATATTTGTCCTCAGGAACATTATAGAGCAGTGCTCAGAATGGCAGAGACAGCTGTACATTAACTTTGTTGATTTTGAAAAGGCTTTCGACAGCATACACAGGGACAGCCTATGGAAAATTCTGAGGGCTTATGGAATTCCCAGCCGCATTGTTTCCATTATAAAAAGCCTCTATTCTAACTTTACGTGCAGTGTTGGATCGAGTAATGTAACTTTTGAAGTGAAAACAGGAGTACGACAGGGATGCCCCTTATCAACAACATTATTTTTGACAGTCATAGATTGGGTGATGCACCAGACAACAGAGGGCAGTCCAAGAGGAATTAGATGGACAACGTTTTCTACACTGGAAGATTTGGAATATGCAGATGACATTGCACTACTCGCGCATTCACACCAACACATTCAAGACAAAACCGATAGACTGAATAAGTATGGCCAGCAGGTTGGCCTGAACATCAATTTGAAGAAGACAGAGGTCATGACACTAAATGTGGGCAATCCTGAGCCAATAACAGTAAGGAACCAGAAGTTAGAACAGACAGACACATTTACTTACCTAGGAAGCATAGTAACACCTGACGGCGGAACAAGCAAGGACATTAACAACAGAATGAATAAAGCGAGAACAGCCTTTGCTGTTCTCAACAACATTTGGAAGTCTTCCCAGTACAGCACAAACACCAAATTAAGACTGTATGAGAGCTGTGTACTTTCTGTGCTTCTCTATGGTGCGGAATGTTGGAGAGTAACAGAGAAGGAAATGTCGAAACTGTCCTCCTTCCACACAATCTGCCTAAGGAAAATTCTCCGAATCTTTTGGCCAAACACCATCAGCAACCAAGAACTACTTATTCGGAGTAACCAGGAGGACATGCACACCATCATAGCTGGCAGACGCTGGAGTTGGGTTGGCCATGTCCTCAGAAGGGACCCTGATACCATCACAAGAACAGCTGTGCTATGGACCCCCGAGGGAAAGCGAAAGAGAGGCCGACCAAAAACAACTTGGCGGAGAACTGTGGAAGCTGAGATGCAAAGAATGAACCACAGTTGGGGCACTGTACGAAGGATGGCCACCGACCGAGCAAAGTGGAATCAATTTGTTGCTGCCCTACAAGACGCCACTAGGCGTGATGGCCGCTGACTGCTTTGACGGTTGGCGGTTATGGATCAAAGAAGAAGAAGATACTGTTAAAGGAAGGTGCGACAGTGAAATGCTATTTTTTTAAAAATAATAATTTGTGGTTTTTAATTAAAAGTCCTGCGAACAATGTTCATAATCAGATTGACCACATACTAATGTGCAGGACATTTAGAAACAGTTTGAAATCTGTGAAACCTAGGCCAGGAGCAGACTGCAACAGCGATCATGTACCAGTAATATGAAAATTTATAATAAAATTGAAGAAAGTAAAGCGAGCTTCAAACAACATCAAATTAAACTTAGCCTTACTTAAATCAGATAAGGAAATTCTTCTTCTTCTTCTTCCTCGTTCGCCCTGAAAAGGACGGTGGTTGCGTTGTGTCTGTTTACGCCTAAGCTGTGATATCTGCACCTTTCGATCGACACATCCGACTTCAGCACGGCATTTTTTAGGGACCGGGTTTGCCTTCCCATTGCGATCCGCACTCGCTCAGCCAGACTGCACTGCTGCAGACTGTTTCCAGGACCACCACGTGGAGGTAGAGTGCGGTCTTGACCAGCTCTGGTTCGCTGGTCCTGATGCAAGCAGTACAGCTATGGGTCGCTGACTGCATTCACTATTGCTGCATCTTGGGGTCCCAGATAAGGAAATGAGTGAAAGATACAACATTACAATACAGAATAGGTACAATGCAATAGAAAAAATACAGAGTATAGATTAACAATGGGAAATGCTAAAGGAGTCAATGCATCAACATAAAAAGAAATTGTACCACAAGTAAAGAGGATTGCAAAGAAGAAGTGGATGACAGATGAAATTTTGAAACTGATGGATGCAAGAAGGAAGAAGAAGCAAGACAACGAAGAATATGACAGACTAAATAAAGAAATAGTAAACAAATGCAAAACAGCAAAAGAAGCATTGCTAAACAAGAAGTGCAGAGAGCTTGAAGTGCAGAACCAAAAAGATACAAAATCTATGTACAAGCAAATAAATGAGTTAACAGGCACAAGGACACAAACAGTCACTGGCAGTTTGAAATCAAAAGAAGGAACATTGTTAATGGGTCATGAGAACATTCTTTGATGTTTGAACACAGGATTGAATAAAATTAAATGGATGTATATATATTTTTTTAAGGAGCCGCGGTAGCATAGTGGTTAGTGCACTGGCTTCCTAGCGCAGTGGTCTGTGGTTCGATCCCCAGATGAGGTGGGAATTTTTTAGGCCACAAACGGCTCCTGGGTCGACCCAGCCCCAAATGGGTACCAGAGCAACTCTGGAAAGGTTAAGGCGACCGGCGCGATGCCGACCATATCACCCCTAGTGTGCCGACAGTCAAGATAATATGGGCCTAACACCATATTCCCAATATGCCTCAATGGGCGTGTAACGGGTTCCTTTTTTTTTTTTAATATATATATAAAGGCAACCACTACTTTTAGGGGCCCACTCATTGCAGGGGTCCTAGACATGCTCGGTTCACTAGGGCGGTAGTTACACCACTGGGCGTTGGTGAAATAAATTTAATTCTGGCATTTTTTTATAGCAAAGTGAGATGACATCGTCTGTCCTGTGATGATTGCATGTGTAATTGTCGTAATGCTTGTTGATGTGATGGTGATTACAATCCAGGTATTGTGGGTTTCTTCATTTTTGTGTGATTTATCATCATCATCACCATTTTCCTTTGCGCTCCTTACTGAACATGGAACAACAACTACAGCTGATGCCATTGCAGGAAGCCTGTACCAAACATTCATGTTCTTGCAGCAATGTTTTTATGGCTATTTGTTTTTATGTGATAAGATTGCCAGCCCCAGCACAACCTTATATTAACTGCCCTGCACGAATGCCTGAGAGTGCAATAGTTTTATTGCTTGTCAGTTCAGAGATCCTTGGGAGCTATACTGGGAATGGGAGCTTTACTGGGAATGGGAGCTATACTGGGAATGGGAGCTTTACTGGGAATGGGAGCTATACTGGGAATCTCTCTGTGATTGTTTTGATATTTAAGAATTGAATATCAGTTTCTTTGATAATGAAGATACTAGTGTCAGACGTCCAGAAGTGAAGTTGAAAGTTGCAACCAGATTGGAGTGGATTCAATTCCCAGCACAAGTAGGAAAGACAACAAAAGGCTGATACTTGGGAATAATGACCCAAGTGACCACCCCACTCCCCACACCTTTAAAGTTTAAAGGGGAGAAAAGGGCTGAAACACTTGTAACTCTTCTGATGATCATATTTCTTCCTGTTTGTAACACTCTGTACAGAATTTCCTGTCATGTTATTATGTTGTTTGTTTTGTTTAAAAGGGAAAACAAACTGTGCACCACCTAACATATTTTTTATTATGTGGGGTATTTCCAGTGCATCAACGGAGACCTGATATACAACATCAAAACACATGACCCCATTATGGTTGCAAATCTCAATGAAGCTGAAAAGGTTGAGAAATACCTGAAAGGTGAGTAACTGATTTTATGTCAGGTGCTATAGGCCTCATGTAGTTGCTAGGGGCCTCTGATGAGGTAAAGAAAGAATAGGACTACTGTATACAGATGGTCTATCATACAAGGTGACTAATCTGAGGTTATGTGAGGAGATGGCAACCTTATCATGTAATACAAGTTGCCACAGAAACCACTGCTGTAAGATCATGTGACATATAAGGATCATGTGACAGCTTGATGTAGATTTCCTTCAAGGGGACCAGCTGTTGTGGTAGCTCCTTGCTCCATAAGGAGCACGCAGAAAAATGTTGATGTGCAATTGTCAAGTTTAAAAAAAGATAAAAATAAAACAAAATAGTCTGTATATTAGCGAGGTCAATGGGATTTATGGTGTCCAGTGGTACAACATATTTAAGTATCATCAAGTGCCATACAGTCTGGTGTAAGTGGTCATATCTGTTCAAAGTTTCTGGTCTCTTGGGGATGTCAATCATTTCACTTGTTGACTGTCTTATTAGATTATCTAATACCTTCGTGATATTGTCTTGAAATAACCTTGAGGAAATAAAGATCTATTTCATTCATCCTTTACTTCCCCCCTCTCGTTAACATTACCTATTATCTTCAGTATGTTGTAATTTTCCTTTTTGTCTCTAAAAGTTTCAAGTGAAGAGAAAAATAACTCTTTCTGATCTTGGCCATTATTTCCCTTTCAGTATTGGCTGATAATTGTTATGGGCTTTTGTCTTTTTCTATCGGGGGGAAGCTCTTTGACTTTTTGTGCACAGAAGCTTCTCTGAAGTCTGCCCGGACCACATCTTTTCAGTCTGTCATTCACTGGGTGATTTGTGAGCCTTTTAAATTTTCTAGTACTCTGTCACCTCTTCTGTTAACCATGGTTTGTGGTTTTGTTATCTTGTTCATTTCAATTATGGGTGTTAATTTCGTTGCTCCAGTAATGATTCGCTCAGTCTGCTTTTGTATTCTAGTAAACATACCTGTCAACCTCCTGAGACAAAAACCTGTACGCCGGACACAAAAAATCCTTACAAACACCAAAAAATCCTTACGCAAAAAGTATATTAATAAATTATACAAAATACAGTTTTAAAACGAGAAATGACACATACAAATCTATTAGCATTTGAATTAGTGTGATATGAAACATGCTAATAGTCTCATGCTGTTCTTTACATATAAAAAAACTTAGTGATCATGAGCAACACTATTCTTTTGATGTACAGTGTTTTGTATTATAATCAACACATGCACTTTTAGCACTTTGCAGAATTGCATTTGTGGGCTTAAAGTCTGCACAGCATGTATCAATGTTAATCTTACACTGTAAAACAGAAGGGAGTGTGTCCGCATTCATGGACCTCCTGCAGTCTGTGTGGATTTTTAAATTGAAAAATAAAGCAGTGAAGTTTGCGCAAACAAACTTTTTTTCTAGTTATGTAGGGCCGACATAGAATATTATGACATTAATTTATTGGAAATATTTAAATGATCAAAATATAACTGAATTAGTGTGATATAAAACATGCTAATAGTCTCATGCTGTTCTTTACATATAAAAAAACTTAGTGATCATGAGGTACACTATTCTTTTGATGTACAGTGTTTTGTATTATAATCAACACATGCACTTTTAGCACTTTGCAGAACTGCATTTGTGGGCTTAAAAGATTAAGAGAACGACACCAAAACAAAAAATAAAATAAACAACGAAGCAAAAGCAAACGGCTAACAGCAAAAAAAAATTGTTTTTCCTAAATTATGAACAGAATATCAAATCTAGGAAGAAAAAACGTACCACCAAAAATTTACAAAATTATTATTTAAGAGTTGGTAGCCTAGACCAGTGATAATAGATTGCCACTTTATTAAAAAATAAAGAAGTGAATCTTGACCGCTGGATAAAGTAGGTAGGCCTACTCAACGCAAATAAACTTTTTTTTCTACTTTTGTAGGGCCTACACAGAATTTTATGATATTAATTTATTGGAAATATTTAAATGGTCAAAATACTCGTATAACTGGAAAGATTAAGAGAACAACACAAATAAAATACAACGAAGCAAAGCAAACAGCTAACAGCAAAAAATAAAAAAATTAACCAAATTAAGAACAGAATTTCAAATCTAGGAAGAAAAAACGTACTACCAAACATTTACAAAATTATTATTTAAAAGTTGGTAGCCTAGACCAGTGATAATTAGATCGCCACTTTATTAAAAAATAAAGCAGTGAATCTCGACCGCTGGCATAAAGTAGGCCTACTCAACGCAAACAAACTTTTTGTTTCTAGTTATGTAGGGCCTACACAGAATATTGACAGTCGCATTGGCAAAGCTGCAGCTACCTTTGCCCGCCTCACATTGCGTGTTTGGGGAAACTCCAAACTCACAACGAAGACCAAGACTGCGGTATATAATGCCTGCATCACCAGTGCTTTCCTATATGGCAGTGAGACTTGGACAGCCTATGCTAAGCAAGAAAGAAGGCTCAACACCTTCCATTTACAGTGTCTACGCCACATCCTCGGCATCTCGTGGAAAGATAAAGTGACAAATGTCGAGGTGTTGTCACGTGTTGGCCTTCAAAGCATGTATACACTGCTTAGACAGCACAGACTATGCTGGCTTGGCCATGTCCGCCGCATGGAAGATGGTTGCATCCCAAAAGATATCTTCTATGGGCAACTAGCAGATGGCAAAAGAACAGTTGGGCGAACGCAGCTGAGGTTCAAAGATTTGTGCAAGAGAGATATGAGGGCACTGGACATAAATCCAGTAACGTGGGAGGGAGAAGCTGCTGATCGCACCAAATGGCGATGCTATGAAGGGGCTATTATTATTATTATTACACAGAATATTATGGCATTAATTTATCGGAAATATTGAAGAGCAAGATATAACTGCAAAGATTAAGACAGCGATTAAATTGCAACAAAGCAAAACAACGGTAATATTTAACCTAATTATAAGTACTTAGCTTGTTTTAAACAAAATGGCGTCGAAGTGTCGTGGCAAGCGTGGTTGATAACAGGTAACTTTAAGAATATGTCATGCCACCGAAAACCGAAAGTGTTTGAGGCCAAATTCAAAGTTTTTGCCGAATTGTTGGGTATAAAAGGACTTGATTGGTTGCTGGGACAGACCTCAGTTTAAAAACAGACGCCGAGATTCCCGGAATTTAAAAAATAAAATTGGTTAAAAAAAACCTGGGCTAGAAAATATTTTCTGATTTAAAATTTAAAAAAACTTGGGTTGGAAAATATTTTTAGAGATTTTTAAAATTATTTTATTTTATTATTTTTATTTGTTCCGTACAACGAGTCTGTATGGCCGTACACTGCTGAATGTATCAAAAAAACGTACATTGTACGAAAAATTCGTACAGGTTGACAACTAGTAGTTGTTCTTTCAAAGTTGGATTTTGAGACAATTAGTGATTCTCTCCCCTGTTAACTTCATGTTAACAGTGCAGAATTATACTTCTTCTTTCCATCATCTCTTTATGAGTTCTTTATATATATATATATGGTAATTTCCTATCTTTCGTACCTTTTTGCTCCGCAGTGAATATGTATAGTTAGGTGTTGTTTCGTAGCGCTTAGGGTTAGGATTAGGGTTTGTGTTAGGGTTATGTTAACCATAATACTAACCCTAATCCTAACCCTAACTGCTACGAAACAACACCTAACTACATATATTCACTGCGGACCAAAAAGGTACGAAAGATAGGAAATTACCTTATATATATATCTTGAGTTTTTCCCTGCACATTTAGAGTAATTTCTTGCTCATTAACTTTGGCATTATTGCTCAAATCCCTTTGGTGGCTGTGTGGCAGTATTTTTGCTTGGTTTCCATATTTCCAAAACTCTTAACAAAAATTTAGCAAATATTCATTTTTAAGATTTTTACTGTTTTGAAAAATAAGATGTTTTTGGATTTAAGTATGGCATATACGGGACATACTGTCTGAATGTCTTTATGAGGGGACTGTTTAAGAAAATAATTTATGTATAGTTTATTGTGCAAATCTCTCTTTTAGCTATCACTAAGCAAAATTCTTTATATGGATTTTATAGTCAGAAATATTCACCTGGGGATTCTAAGAATGTTGTGCGTGATGATATATATGTTTGTGAGAGACAAAGAAGGTATGAGAAATGTAGGTAGAGAAGAAGAAAATAGGGAAGGGGGTTGATAAGTCAAGAATGGAAGGACACAGTTCAGACTGGTTTTGACTACTCATTTTTTTAAGTTTTATGTTGCCTTTTTTATATTTTTTTCCTTGTTCAGTCAGGTTTATATATTAATCTGTATTTTTACTATCATCTCCATTGTTCAGCCACCTTCTGTAAGTAAACCATTGTTTTTTGGTGTTATTCTTTAATCTAACTGTATCAAGCTGGTTTTTAATTTGTTGCTTGCTTTAAAACGAATCAGTGCAGTTTTTCTCTTTAATGGTTGCATGTTTCATGCTTTGCATTTATAGCTTAGATACAAATTTGTTTTTTAATCTACTGGGTGACTGAATAGTCTCTTCCTGTTATAAATTACGTATATCCTCACTTGTATCTGTTGGATATAACCTGAATCACATGTCAAAAGTAGGAGCAGTGGTTGTAAATTTTATTTTATTTTTTTTAATTACCGAAAATAAAATAAAATAAAACACAATCTAAAATGGCCAATAAGCTGATGATACAAGGAGACATCAAACATGTCTGCCCACTATGGAGTCATGTGTCATACAGGCCAGACCTCATGTTGAGCTGTAATGTTAATGTGATAATAGGACTTTATGTAATAAAATAGCAGTTAAACCTCTTTATTTTTAAGTTTGTTTATGTAAATTGATTTGATAGCATTGAAGAAATAAGTTTAAATAAATTGATTGGATAGCAGAAGAAATAACAGTTTAAAAAAACTGATTGGATAGCAGTGAAGAAATAACAGTTTAAATAAACTTATTAGATAGCAGTGAAGAAATAACAGTTTAAATAAACTGATTAGATAGCAGTGAAGAACTAACAGTTTAAATAAACTGATTGTATAGCAGTGAAGAAATAACAATTTAAATAAACTGATTAGATAGCAGTGAAGAACTAACAGTTTAAATAAACTGATTGTATAGCAGTGAAGAAATAACAATTTAAATAAACTGATTAGATAGCAGTGAAGAACTAACAGTTTAAATAAACTGATAAGATAGCAGTGAAGAAATAACAGTTTAAATAAACTGATTAGATAGCAGTGAAGAAATAACAGTTTAAATAAACTGATTAGATAGCAGTGAAGAAATAACAGTTTAAATAAACTTATTAGATAGCAGTGAAGAAATAACAGTTTAAATAAACTGATTAGATAGCAGTGAAGAAATAACAGTTTAAATAAACTGATTAGATAGCAGAAGAAATAACAGTTTAAATAAACTGATTATATAGCAGTGAAGAAATAACAGTTTAAATAAACTTATTAGATAGCAGTGAAGAAATAACAGTTTAAATAAACTGATTAGATAGCAGTGAAGAAATGACAGTTTAAATAAACTTATTAGATAGCAGTGAAGAAATAACAGTTTAAATAAACTGATTAGATAGCAGTGAAGAAATGACAGTTTAAATAAACTTATTAGATAGCAGTGAAGAAATAACAGTTTAAATAAACTTATTAGATAGCAGTGAAGAAATAACAGTTTAAATAAACTGATTAGATAGCAGAAGAAATAACAGTTTAAATAAACTGATTGTATAGCAGTGAAGAAATAACAGTTTAAATAAACTTATTAGATAGCAGTGAAGAAATAACAGTTTAAATAAACTGATTGGATAGCAGTGAAGAAATAACAGTTTAAATAAACTGATTAGATAGCAGTGAAGAAATAACAGTTTAAATAAACTTATTAGATAGCAGTGAAGAAATAACAATTTAAATAAACTGATTAGATAGCAGTGAAGAACTAACAGTTTAAATAAACTGATTGTATAGCAGTGAAGAACTAACAGTTTAAATAAACTGATTAGATAGCAGTGAAGAAATAACAGTTTAAATAAACTGATTGTATAGCAGTGAAGAAATAACAGTTTAAATAAACTGATTGTATAGCAGTGAAGAAATAACAGTTTAAATAAACTGATTGTATAGCAGTGAAGAAATGACAGTTTAAATAAACTGATTGTATAGCAGTGAAGAACTAACAGTTTAAATAAACTGATTGTATAGCAGTGAAGAACTAACAGTTTAAATAAACTGATTAGATAGCAGTGAAGAAATAACAGTTTAAATAAACTGATTAGATAGCAGTGAAGAACTAACAGTTTAAATAAACTGATAAGATAGCAGTGAAGAAATAACAGTTTAAATAAACTGATTAGATAGCAGTGAAGAAATAACAGTTTAAATAAACTGATTGTATAGCAGTGAAGAACTAACAGTTTAAATAAACTGATTGTATAGCAGTGAAGAACTAACAGTTTAAATAAACTGATTGTATAGCAGTGAAGAAATAACAGTTTAAATAAACTGATTGTATAGCAGTGAAGAACTAACAGTTTAAATAAACTGATTGTATAGCAGTGAAGAACTAACAGTTTAAATAAACTGATTGTATAGCAGTGAAGAACTAACAGTTTAAATAAACTGATTGTATAGCAGTGAAGAACTAACAGTTTAAATAAACTGATTAGATAGCAGTGAAGAAATAACAGTTTAACTCTTAGTATACGAGCGGCCTCTTAGAAAGGCCGATGATCGATCCCCGTCAATAGCGAAAATGTATAGGTGAATGCATGTTTAAAACCACTGAACAATTTAGTTACGTGCATGATATAGGGGTTTCATTTCTTCACATTTTGATATATAACACTTTATGTTATCTTTATAAATAAATTATTTATTGCAAAATTTGTAACGGTAGTCATGAAATTAGCTCGTATACTAAGAGTTAAATAAACTGATTAGATAGCAGTGAAGAAATAACAATTTAAATAAACTGATTAGATAGCAGTGAAGAAATAACAGTTTAAATAAACTGATTAGATAGCAGTGAAGAAATAACAGTTTAAATAAACTGATTAGATAGCAGTGAAGAAATAACAGTTTAAATAAACTGATTAGATAGCAGTGAAGAAATAACAGTTTAAATAAACTGATTAGATAGCAGTGAAGAAATAACAGTTTAAATAAACTGATTGTATAGCAGTGAAGAAATAACAGTTTAAATAAACTGATAAGATAGCAGTGAAGAAATGACAGTTTAAATAAACTGATTAGATAGCAGTGAAGAAATAACAGTTTAAATAAACTGATTAGATAGCAGTGAAGAAATAACAGTTTAAATAAACTGATTAGATAGCAGTGAAGAAATGACAGTTTAAATAAACTGATTAGATAGCAGTGAAGAACTAACAGTTTAAATAAACTGATTAGATAGCAGTGAAGAAATAACAGTTTAAATAAACTGATTAGATAGCAGTGAAGAAATAACAGTTTAAATAAACTGATTAGATAGCAGTGAAGAAATAACAGTTTAAATAAACTGATTAGATAGCAGAAGAAATAACAGTTTAAATAAACTGATTAGATAGCAGTGAAGAAATAACAGTTTAAATAAACTGATTAGATAGCAGTGAAGAACTAACAGTTTAAATAAACTGATAAGATAGCAGTGAAGAAATAACAGTTTAAATAAACTGATTAGATAGCAGTGAAGAAATAACAATTTAAATAAACTGATTAGATAGCAGTGAAGAAATAACAGTTTAAAAAAAACTGATTGGATAGCAGTGAAGAAATAACAGTTTAAATAAACTGATTGTAAAGCAGTGAAGAACTAACAGTTTAAATAAACTGATTAGATAGCAGTGAAGAACTAACAGTTTAAATAAACTGATTGTATAGCAGTGAAGAAATAACAATTTAAATAAACTGATTAGATAGCAGTGAAGAACTAACAGTTTAAATAAACTGATTAGATAGCAGTGAAGAAATAACAATTTAAATAAACTGATTAGATAGCAGTGAAGAAATAACAGTTTAAATAAACTGATTGTATAGCAGTGAAGAACTAACAGTTTAAATAAACTGATTGTAAAGCAGTGAAGAAATAACAGTTTAAATAAACTGATTAGATAGCAGTGAAGAAATGACAGTTTAAATAAACTGATTAGATAGCAGTGAAGAAATAACAGTTTAAATAAACTGATTGTATAGCAGTGAAGAACTAACAGTTTAAATAAACTGATTATATAGCAGTGAAGAAATAACAGTTTAAATAAACAGATTAGATAGCAGTGAAGAAATAACAGTTTAAATAAACTGATTAGATAGCAGTGAAGAAATAACAGTTTAAATAAACTGATTAGATAGCAGTGAAGAAATAACAGTTTAAATAAACTGATTGTATAGCAGTGAAGAAATAACAGTTTAAATAAACTGATTGGATAGCAGTGAAGAAATAACAGTTTAAATAAACTGATTGTATAGCAGTGAAGAACTAACAGTTTAAATAAACTGATTGTATAGCAGTGAAGAAATAACAGTTTAAATAAACTGATTAGATAGCACTGAAGAAATAACAGTTTAAATAAACTGATTAGATAGCACTGAAGAAATAACAGTTTAAATAAACTGATTAGATAGCAGTGAAGAACTAACAGTTTAAATAAACTGATTGTATAGCAGTGAAGAACTAACAGTTTAAATAAACTGATTAGATAGCAGTGAAGAAATAACAGTTTAAATAACCTGATTAGATAGCAGTGAAGAACTAACAGTTTAAATAAACTGATTAGATAGCAGTGAAGAAATAACAGTTTAAATAAACTGATTAGATAGCAGTGAAGAACTAACAGTTTAAATAAACTGATTAGATAGCAGTGAAGAAATAACAGTTTAAATAAACTGATTAGATAGCAGTGAAGAAATAACAGTTTAAATAAACTGATTAGATAGCAGTGAAGAAATAACAGTTTAAATAAACTGATTGGATAGCAGTGAAGAAATAACAATTTAAATAAACTGATTGTATAGCAGTGAAGAACTAACAGTTTAAATAAACTTATTGTATAGCAGTGAAGAACTAACAGTTTAAATAAACTGATTGTATAGCAGTGAAGAACTAACAGTTTAAATAAACTGATTGTATAGCAGTGAAGAACTAACAGTTTAAATAAACTGATTGTATAGCAGTGAAGAACTAACAGTTTAAATAAACTGATTGTATAGCAGTGAAGAACTAACAGTTTAAATAAACTGATTGTATAGCAGTGAAGAACTAACAGTTTAAATAAACTGATTGGATAGCAGTGAAGAACTAACAGTTTAAATAAACTGATTAGATAGCAGTGAAGAAATAACAGTTTAAATAAACTGATTGTATAGCAGTGAAGAACTAACAGTTTAAATAAACTGATTGTATAGCAGTGAAGAAATAACAGTTTAAATAAACTGATTAGATAGCAGTGAAGAACTAACAGTTTAAATAAACTGATTGTATAGCAGTGAAGAACTAACAGTTTAAATAAACTGATTGTATAGCAGTGAAGAAATAACAGTTTAAATAAACTGATTGTATAGCAGTGAAGAACTAACAGTTTAAATAAACTGATTGTATAGCAGTGAAGAACTAACAGTTTAAATAAACTGATTGTATAGCAGTGAAGAACTAACAGTTTAAATAAACTGATTGTATAGCAGTGAAGAACTAACAGTTTAAATAAACTGATTGTATAGCAGTGAAGAAATAACAGTTTAAATAAACTGATTAGATAGCAGTGAAGAACTAACAGTTTAAATAAACTGATTGTATAGCAGTGAAGAACTAACAGTTTAAATAAACTGATTGTATAGCAGTGAAGAACTAACAGTTTAAATAAACTGATTGTACAACAGTGAAGAACTAACAGTTTAAATAAACTGATTGTACAACAGTGAAGAACTAACAGTTTAAATAAACTGATTGTACAACAGTGAAGAACTAACAGTTTAAATAAACTAATTAGATAGCAGTGAAGAACTAACAGTTTAAGTGACTTCTCAAGTACCCTGTATATTTCTATTTGATTAGAGTACATCATCATTATTCCTGCACATTTCTTTTGCCTGTGGGTTTGTTTGGGGAAAAGGGGGGGAATTTAATTTGAATTACAGTACTAAATAATCATCCTTTTAAAAGAATTGTTGTATAATTAATTGAGTTTTCTCGTTTACTATCATTCTTTTCTTTAACTCATGGGTTTTTTTGTGTGTATTTCAATAGTATTTAACACCATGACAGTGCCACAGAACACAATTTATTTATTTCTTTGGTTTATGTTTGAAATTAATATATTAAATTTGTATTGCTTTGAACTTCTAATGTTAAGATGATTAAAAAGATATTTACTATGTTTATTGCTTATCCACGTTTCTTTATTCTTCTGCAAGTGTTTTCATTGAATTAACAAAAAAAAAAAAAAAAAAAAAGAAAGAAAAAAAGAAATGTTTATTTGCTATGCATGAGGCTGACAATTAAGCTGTTTTGTGTAAAGTTAACTTTTTTTACACCCACATATTTTAATTGAGTGCTCGACTGGTAGAGTGGTCAGAGCACTTCCCTCTCATAGCAAAGTTACTGGGTTCCTAGTTCAAAACCTGGTAGTGTCACACTCCTATGTACCTAGCTATAAATAGATACCTGATTCTGCTCTTGAGTTAGGGAAAGCAAAGGCAGAAAGTGAATTATTACCTCACCTAATAAAACTGGACCTAGTATAGTGTAGTCTCTAACTCTTCACTTCCGTACGACAGTAGCTGCTATGAGACGGCCTTTATCTTTACATACATTAATTAACATAATCATTTACTTTAGCATTTATTTATTCTCTATTGCTACCCCACCCTCTTCAAATTATTAAAGACAGTAATTTCTTTTATCTTTACTACAGTTGTATAAAAATTTTAAGTAGAGCTTATTAGCTTGCAGTTTTATTGTATAGTTTTTAGTAAATACAATATTTTTGCTTCCAAATAGACAGGACAGTATTTTGCATATATCTGTGCTAATAGTCATTACTTCATTTCACTGACCCATCTAAATATGAAATGATATATGAGATACATCTACCTACATTTTACCTTATTCTAAGTCTCTGGACTTATGGTATGCTCTTTCCTGTCTATCTCTTGATGTTATTACGTCTTTATACGTCCAAAAGATTGTAAATGTATAATTGTGATCTCTTTTATTAATTCAAGGGAAGGTCACTCTATAATTTACTAGTCTGTACAGCTATACACAGGCGAAAGTGACCACACAAAAACACTTACAAAATACAGCAAAACTGTAACAATTGATATGTATGATAAAGTTTCAGACAGGACAATGGATATTCATGTTAGATCTGTACCAGTCTGAAATTAAAGTATGCATGTTAACTAATGAAGAATGCACATTTTAAATTCTTACTATTTTGTTACTGAAATTGTAAACAGACGTGTGCTTTTCTACAGTACACTGTTCTCATAATCTTTTAATTAATTGTTTCCTGTAGCTTAAAAAAAAAAAGTATTGTAAAGTAAAATAAAGAATTCTACAGTGTACCCTCTGAACCTCTTTCACTAGATGCATTTGGTATATTATCTCTTGTGTATCCAGATGTATTAAAAAAATAATCTCACATTTAGCTCTGTGTATTTGGAATATCATATCTTGTTATCTAGATGTGTTTAGAATAAAATCTCATATTTATCTGCATGTTTTAAAAATATAATCTAACATTTAGCTAGATATATTTGGCATGTCATCTTTTATTAATCTAGATGTATTCAAAATATAATCTCACATTTATCATTTAACTAGATGTATTTGCATTTCATGTCTTCTACGTAGCTGAGTGTATCTGGTGTTTCATCTTATATACAGATATGTCTCTCATATCATATGGTAAAGGTAAAGGATCCCGTTACAGGCCTATTGAGGCATATTGGGAATACAGTATTAGGCCCGTATTTTCTTGACCATCGGCACACTAGGGGTGATGTGGTCAGCATCACGCCGGCCCCCTTAACCTTCCCAGAGTTGTTCTGGTTCCCAACTCATGAGGCTGGGTCGACCCCGAAGCCGTTTGCAGTCTAAAAAAATCCCACCTCAACTGGGGATCGAACCATGGACCACCGAGCTAGGAAGCCAGTGCACCAACAACTGCGCTACCGTGGCTCCTGTCATATCATATGAGCCAGACATATTTAGTATATCATCCCATGTATTTAGCTAGATAGAAGTAAGACAAAAAAATGAATCAGTTTTACAATTAAATGATGCTCTAAAAACATCTAAAATTATTATTTAGATAGAAGTGAGCTACACTGAATATAACTGCATTTTTGTAGTTTTTTTCTAGCTGAATATATTTATTTTATGTTGAGTGAGGTGAAACAAATACAAATCAAAATGTATGTGGATAAGCTAAGATTGAGGATGGTAGATTATGTCATAGATATGAGAATAAAAGATACCGGATCTGATAGGCTAAAGAAGGAAAGCTGAATTGATTACTGATAAATGAAACAAAATTATTTATAATGAAAAACTGAGCATGATATAGTAGAAGAGTTCATGCAGTATTTAACACATTAACTACCGCGAGCTGGTGGGATCGGCTTTTGAAATCCTATCATTTGGACCGCGAGCTGCTCAGAGCGTCGATCTATTTTTAGTAATAAAACGAATGAAAAATGTACTGAAACACTTTCTGATTTGGTTCGAGATTTTAAATTGCCACCGGAAAACAAATTCCCAAAGCATGATTGGTGTAGAACACTGGAAAATTGATATTATGTTAATATTTTTCAGCTTTGTGGGTTAGTTACCAAATCGTATAAAACTGTTTGCCGTGGCAACTAGTGATAGGACCAAAAAAGATGCTTGTACATCTCATCTAACGGCTGAATAGGCCAGAAACTTGTTTCAACAATTGTCTGATAGATCTAGCGACAAGGACAAGAGTGAAAACGGTGTGCACATTGATTGAAATAGTGATTTTGATAGAGATGGGGCGCAAGCAGTTATAATTGTGAAAATATTGCAAGTCCTCGGCCATGGGAGGGCCGTTAAATAGCAACAACCTCTATTAGAGTTACAAATGGTGCTTAGTGTAATAGTACATTCATTTATCTTTAAAATGACGTGTAATTCATACAAATCTGTAAACAATTATGAAAATTACAGCTTACTTTGTGCAAACACCTACAGGATGAAAATGGGAAAAAAATTTAATTCGGTCAGTGTGATTTTCAATTCGGTAGTTAATGTGTTAATCTTTGACCAGACATGGCATCTAGTTTTACATGTATTCTAATGCCTTTCCCCAACTTTAATCCACAGCGGTGCCCTTTGGTGAGATTGCCGAACAAGGATCAATCCCAGCTCAGCAGCTATACAATTGGGTCTTCACCTGCCTCTCTCTCATTGAATACATTCTTAAACTGAGGGAGAGTGCGGAGGGCAGCATGTTGGCGGATGCTGGGGGAGTGGATAAATTATTTACAGCATCACTCACACAAAAAAAGTAACCTTAAATTTCATTAACAATTCCAGGCAGGTAATATTCTCTGGTCAATTAACAAGCAATAACTGTTAGGACATTACATCAGCCTACAAGTGTTTTGTATAATTAAAACAATGCTGGCTTATTTGTTCACTTTTCATGTATTCTATGATTCAGATTTAAAAAAATGACACTAAACCACAATTTAAGTGAGACAACATGTGATTTGAAGGTATAATTTTGTGTGTGTGTGTGTGCACAAAATAATTTCAGCACACAGACAACATGATAATATTTGCCAGAATTACATGTTTTTTCATTTATCAGTTATCATTTCAGCTTTAGTCTTTCAGATCCTGTATCTTTTATCACGTTGTTATTGAACAGCAGAAACTACACTTTTGCTGATTATTTCATTAGAATATTTACAAGCATTTCAATAACAATGAATTGCTGGTTGTGTGCAAATCATGTTTTGCTGAAGAAGCATCTTTTAAGACTGGTGGATTAATCTGCACTAATCTGTGCTTGTTTTGGTTACATTTAAGATTTCATGACTACTGAAAGCTAAAGGTTCTTCCATAGCAGATACTGCTATAGGGGAGTTAAGTGTTAGAGTCTTTACTATACTAGGTCTCAGCTTAATGAGGTGGGGGGTGATTGGTTATCTGCCTCTGCCTTTTCTAAGTCAGGTCACCATTTACAACTAGGTAATGTGGAGCATGATGTTATCAGGTTTTGAACCCTGTAAATTGTCTTGAGAGGCAAGCACACATACCACTCTGCCACTCAATTTTTAGATCACTAAAACACACTGGTTGTGGCTGCATTTCAATTTAGGCAAGAATGGAAATAAATCAAATAAAAGATGCAAAAGTAAATGAATCAATTTAGATGCTGTTATTCCACTATGACTAAAATACAGGTTTTTAATCGTTTTAAAATTTAGAATGATCATAGGTTTTCATTTTCCTTGTCACTCTTTATGGAGCATATAGCCACGTCTGTAGCTAGTTCCTTTATAGGAAGCCTGCATCAAGCATGTATATGCTCTTGTAGTTGACGTTTCTATATCACCATGTTTTACATGATGAAGTTGCCAGACTCATGTACAACCTCGTATTAATCACCTTATATGACATGCCTGAGCAACAGTAGCCCTATAATTTCTTTGCCGCATCACAGATCCCCCTCCACAACTGGGAATTGTATGGGGCAACAATGATTAGCAGCAGTATAATCCTAATCACTTGATGACTGCAGTTTTTTAAACTAGGCATTTCTTTGGATCATGTTGTGTATGTGGCATTCTTTGTAAAACATGACATTGTGAAAGTCATATGACTGAGTTATGTAAGTAGGGTTATTTTCTTTAAGAGCAGTTAGTAAGTTTATAAATGAAGCAGGCACCGTTGAATTAGGTGGTACAGCCTGTACTTCAAGGAAGTTATGAAATTAGCAAGGGATCCTCCTTTAGCTTAAAAGTTATTTGTCTGAATGGACTAATTCATAAATCTGCTATAGATGAATTTGTGAATTGAGCGTACACTCTGAACCCACAAAAAAAACAACTTAGTACCGTTAATTCTAAAAGCATGTTTATATATATACATACTTTTTTTCTCCACCATTAGTTCTGAAGTAGAATAGTCTTTTGATAAGGTTGTAGATGTTATGTTTTGTGGTAAGGTATATTTATATATGTTTTGATAAAGTATATTTACATATGTTTTGGTACCAGCTAAGAAAATAATGAAAATATCTTTGGGTTATTTTGTGATGCATGGTTATACATGCATCAAAGGATGAAAAAGAAAATAAAAAAGTATTGGCAGATACCTGGTCCAGTGAGACTGGTTTAAAAAAAAATGTTAAATGCAGTATATATATAACACAATATGTGTTGCTATTTCATGTATAGTTGGCATTTTCAGTGCCGCATCTACTCTTTTCATATAACATTGTAAGATGGTTCATTAATATATAATGTATATATTACATACATACTTGCACAAAGCAATTTTTACTATGTTAATCTGTTATAAACTGCTTGTCTGATTTTGAATGTTGCTTGTTTGTTTGAATTTATTAAACAAAGTCTGTGATAAACAAATATAGCATTATAGCATTTTAATTAAAAGAGGTCAGAAATTGTTATTGTCTTACACTGAAGTTAAATAAATCAGATATTAATATGATAATACTGTTGGTTATTTTTTTCTACCTTCAAATTTGATTAGTTCACATAACATTGATGTGCCTTCATATACCATCAATGACGAACTCTCTCTGAACACAGAAATTGACATCCGCATAGTCAAGGCTATAAAAATCTTTTCCCCACCTCACAACACGTTTGAGTCAACTTCAAACTCACAATGAAAACCACAGCTGTGGTATATAATGCCTGCGTCATCAGCACACTTCTATATGGCAGTGAGACAAAGTTAACCTCTGCTAGGCAGGAAAAAAGGCTCAATAACTTCCATGTACGGTGTCTACACCACATCCTTGGTATTTTGTGGAAGGAAAGTGATAAATGCTGAGGTGCTTTTACTTGCTGGCCTTCAAAGCATGCATACTATTTAGACAGTGTAGATTATGCTTACTTGGCCATGTCTGCAGCATGGAAGATGACTGCATCCCCAAAGATATTTTGTACAATAAGCAGCTGAGGGCTATCACTTCAAGGGTGCATCATTCCTGTAGTCAGTTTTGAAGTGCCCTGACAAAATCTGATCTAACTTTACCACACCAGGAAAGAATGTGGATAAATGTGTGACAGCCTTTGGATGTGGCTGAAAATATGGATTCTTGGATTTTTATACTGTAATTAGAGTCAGTCATTTCTCTTTATTTTCTAAGCTTCGTAGATATTTTGATCTTCGTCATACCAGCTACATTGGAGATCATGTCTCTCCACAACTTCCTACAATCAGTGCTGTTTATGAGTTCTGCTGCTAACATCTTTCCAATACCATAATTTTAAATTGTTCTGCATCCTCTCTGGCGCCATCTTTATTTTTCATCAATCTTTCATATGTGTATATACACAGCTCTAGGCAATCTGATCATCACATAGGGTCTCCCCCCCCCCCCATCCCAGACATGTGAATCGACCCTTTCTTCTTTATAAATTTAAAAAAATGGCCAAAACAATTGTTTGATGGGGAGACCTCATCTGATCATTAATTGTCCTCATTTTCTTTTCTGTATCCACATTCAGTGTCCCTGCTATGGATGCTCTCGAGATTAGTGTGTTAGCTCTCTCATTGCAGCATATTCCTGCATGACCAGGATAGTAGATCCACACCAGTTCTGGTTCTAGGCTTCTATTGATGTCTTCCATTCATGTCATAGCCATCCATTTTGGACCTTGTGGAGCATGGATTGAAAGTCCAATACAATAACTGCCCTGGTTAATGCAGTTTCAAACATCCATCTCAGGGCTGTCGTAGCTGCCTGTATCTCCATTCTCATCCTTGAGGTTGTTGTCAGGAAAGCTCAGCTCTGTTCAGTGATGACCCAGTCCCTTACCCTAGCTGAGAAGCGCCATCCTGATTTCTCATCACCACGGAGAATAGACCCATTGGTGAATACTATGGCATCATCCCCAGCATGATCATATATCAGCTGATTAAATTCCAGTTCTACTTTTCTGTTACACCAATCTCTATACTCCCTGCTAAGGGTGATGATGACTTGCTGGTAGTTTGTTCAGCTCTCTCCTGCTTTATCCACTCTTCCCCCCTCCCCCAAATATTTTTCAACTGTGGTCACCTGCCCAATAATTGCCTGTGCCATCCATCTCTTAATTCTTGCTCCTTTGATGTCAGCAATCTTCTCATGCAGGGGATGTCTTTTGTCTGTAGTTACATGCATACAGGCTTTTGCCTGGGCCATAGCATGTATGGATTTTATCAACAGAAGTACCTCCTCACATTGGGGGTAACTCTCGTTCAGCCCACGACTATAGGTATTGCTTTGTTTTAAATGTGTTCTAATCACTGACACTGTGACCATGACAGTGTGAATAGTCCCTGCCCATAATCATTTACTGACATGACCAGCTGATAATACAAGATAAACAGTAGTCTCTGCTCTAGGTGTACTACGGCCATTGTTTTTAGGGCTGCCAGACCTCACTTACACTTGGTTTGCTCAACATGGTACTTGTATGATAGACTGCTCACAAACGTTACACTGAGATACTTCAGCTTTTTTTGCCTTTCAGTGTTCTGTCCACTGAGAGTAATGTTAGGGAGGTCTGCTTTCACTATGGAGTTGTTAAAAGTGTGTAACTATTAGAAATGTTAGATGTAGAACAGAGTTTTGAGTGTGGTAGCATCTCAATAAGGTCATACAATTAGAAAAGGTAGATCAATAAGGTCATACAATAAGAAAAGGTAAATCAATAAAGTCATATAATAAGAACATAGGCAGATCAACACGGTCATATAATTAGAAAAGGTAGATAAAGAACACAGCAACAGAGTGAGTTCTGAGTGAGGTAGAACAAAATGAAATATGCAAATGTCATTTTAAAAATATTTTGATTTATTAACTTGGCAAACTGTATCAATATGAAATTATGATAAGTTATACAGGAAAATTGTTATAAGTTGGCAACAAAAAAGATGACAGAACATACAAAATACATGTAGGTAAGTTTGTTCTGTCACATTAGTCCTTTTTCATGTATCACTCTATGCTGTGAACTTTTGACCCCATGTTTCAGCATTTATTCAGTAACAAAATCCTTTGGCTTTGTGCTATTGGAGTCACCACCACAGCTGGTCACTTTGCAGGAAGCCTGTATCAAAGCCTGTGTGCTATGATAGCAATGGTTTCTGTATCAAACTGTTTTACATGATCCATGCACCTCTTGTGACATGCCTGAAGAGGCAATAGTACTATTCTTTATTTGCTCATTTGGAAAAACCCGTGGACTACTGCTCTTTAGTATTATATCAATGACAAACTGGTTTCCTTCTAGCAAAGTTGCCTTTAGCACTAGCTTCTATATAACCAGGTAGAGAACAAGGCTGATAAGTGTGGAAATTAATAAAGTTTCTTTTTGATTAACAACAATGTCTGGATGCAACAGCCAAGTGAACATACTGGCATGTTTTATTAAGACACAGGAGAAGATGGTCTGGTGGTGTACAATTATGAGCTGAAATAGTATAGCATTAAGGTTACTACACTATCAAGATTATAATAATAATGATGATTTTATGATATACGTTATATGATACTTCTATGGCTCAGGTTTATGAGGCCAATTTTCTACAATCAATTACTCCTAAAATTGTTAACATACCAAAAAAAAAAAAAAACCATGTTGAGTGTTCTCAGTGCAAGGAGAGGCAAACACTGGAATATGTACACTTAAGAAGATATCAAAAGTATTAAGTATACCTGCCAACACAACAAAGTATGAGCTGGTGGTGCAGACACAATAAGGCTGAAGGCAGGCAATTAGAACAATCCAAATCAGGCATTGTGTATTCACTGCTATATGCCTCAAATGAACGCTAGAATAAGAGCTGGTGGTACAGAGACACAATAAGGGCAAAGGCAGGCAGATGGCACAGGCAAGTAGATGGCAATCAGAACAATCCAAATCATGCATTGTGTATTCACTGCTACATGCATCAAATGACTGGCAGATGGCTGTAGTCTCACCAGAAAGAGGAAAAATCCTGAAACATTTTCAACGTTAAATATATTGGAAAAGAACAAGACAAAGGCAGCTCATTTTTAATTGATGAGGAAGGTAACAAGAAACTGTGATAACAAGTAAAATTGGCGTAAAGAAACAGATAGGACAAACAGAAAATAATCTTGGACAAAGTAATCTTTACTTGCATGAAAAAAGATCAGAACAGACAAAGGATATATTTGACAAGAAAGTTATGATTTGGTATAACCATATGTGCCAGCTGAAAATATATCATCTTAAAAATATATAAACAAATATTTAAAGCCAATCGGAGAGTTGAATTCATATTTAAAAAGTCAATGAAAACGTTATCATCAATCTACAACTTTGGCAATTCACTAATATTAAGAATAGTAACTGAGATGTTACTTGTTCATTTGAATACATTACTAATGCCTGCATTGGCCATGTATATATTTAACAAATAGCATGTGACCTTGCATCCCTCATAATATATGAGAGAGAATTTTGCACAAATGATAATCTATGAGATAACCTTGCACCATTCAGTCAATATGAGACAACCTGCACTACTCATGGCTTTACGAAGCAATCTTTCTACCACAAAAGGCATTGCAAGACAATTTTACATTATTCATGGTGTATATGAGATAACCTTGTTCCACTCATGGTTTACATGAGATAACCTTACACCATTCATGGTCTATATGATAACCTTGCACCACTCATGGTCTATATGATAACCTTACACCACTCAGTCTATGTGAGATAATCTTGAATCACTCATGGTCTATCTGAGACAAGCTTGCACCAGAAATGGTATTGTTAGACAATTTTACACTACTCATGGTCTATATAGATCGCTTTGTGTGGATTTTTAACAATGGTATAAGCGCCGTACCGTTCAGAAAGCAATGGCAAACTACTGAATGAAAAAATTGCCTAGAAAAATCACAAACAGCCAATAAAAGCTGGGGTTGATTGCCACGTCCTGTAAAGGATAAGCAACTAACTAACATGGTCTATATGAGATAATCTTGAATCAGTCATTGTCTACATGAGATAATCTTGAATCATTTAAGGCCTATAGGATATCATCCTGCACCACTCATGGTCTATATAAGATAACCTTGCACTACTCATAGTTTTTATGAGATAACCTTACACCACACATGACCTAGATTAGATAATATTGAATTACGCATGGTCTATATGAGTATCTAGTGGTGTAGATATTTTCCTATAACTGACCTCGAAACCCTCGAATCGGTCGGTTGGATAGGAGGGTTGATCAGTGAGTTAACAATTCACTATCGTAAAACAAGCTATTGTTACCGAAACAGCACCAGGCTCGACAGTAAACATGACTCACTCTAATATCTTGGGGGCTAAGGAGATTTTTAAAATTGGATACTGGAATGTAAGAACTATGTATCAAGACGGAAAATTGGAAGAAGTAATTAAAGAAATGGATAATTATAAGTTGGACATATTGGGTGTCAGCGAGTGTAGATGGACGGGGAAGGGCATAAAATATATTTCAGAAGAAAAAAAGCAAATTATATACTCTGGTAGTAATGATAATCGTCACACAGAGGGAGTAGCCATCTTAATGACACAGAAAGCAGCAGCATCGCTTATCAGCTGGGTACCTATCAATGAGAGGCTAATATTAGCTAGATTTCAGACACGATTTTTCAAGCTCTCAATTGTACAATGTTATGCACCAACTAACGACGCTCTTGATACCACAAAAGATGACTTCTATGAAGCACTTCTAAGTACCATCAACACAATACCCAAGCATGACATAATAGCAGTCATGGGCGATTTTAACGCCAAAGTAGGTGACAACAACGATGGAGTACAAAGATATCTCGGTACTCATGGCATAGGCTGTATGAATCAAAATGGCGAAAGACTTCTAGAACTTTGTGAAATATCAAACCTCGTTGTGGCAGACACCATCTTTCCACATAAGAATATCCACAAGATAACATGGAATTCACCTGATGGCAGAACTAAGAACCAGATAGATCACTTCTGCATAAGCGCAAAATTTCGCTCATCAGTTCAAGACGTCAGAGGTGCAGAGATCGGAAGCGATCATAACCTCTGCATAGCTAAACTGAGAAGTAAACTGAAGAAGTTATACCAACAGAATAAAAATAGAAGAATAGATGTACACAGACTGCAATCAAATGATATAAAGGAGGAATATAATGTCAAAATGAACAACTATTTCGATGCTTTAGGCAAAATTGACAACGATATCACCACCAAGACAATCGATACTAAATGGGAACAACTGAGAACAGCAATGACAGAAGCAGCAGTAGCGACCACCGGATACCTAGTACATAAAAAGAAAAAATGGATGAGAGAAGATACTTGGGATAAAATACAAGAAAGGAAAACAGCAAAACTTAAACTACTAGCGGCAAGTACACATAATGCAGTTGAATCTTGCAAACTAACTTATAACTTGTTAAATAAAAAAGTGAAGACAAAAACTCGAAGAGATAAAAGACATTTCATCAATGAACTGGCCGTAGAAGCTGAAAATGCTGCAAGAACTGGTAATAGTAGGTGCCTTTATCAAATTACAAAACAACTATGTCACCAGCCTACTGCTATGGAAACACCTGTTAAAGGTAAATTAGGGAATTCAATACCAACAGAAAAAGAACAAATGAAGAGATGGGCTGAGCACTTCATGGAGGTGCTAAACAGACCACCACCAACAGTAACACCTGATTTTAATAATGAAACACCAACAACCACCTTGCCAATAACTTGCGATGAATTCACGGTGGACGAGATCAAACAAGCCGTTAAAAGATTTAAAAATTTTAAAGCTGCTGGAGTTGACGAAATTTCAGGGGAAATGATTAAAGCAGTTAATGACAACAACCTCTTGAGAATTTTAGATATTATAAATGAAGTATGGAGAGAAGAACAACCACCACAACAATGGAAAGACAGTATTATTGTAAAGTTACCGAAGAAAGGTGATCTATCAGACTGTAATAACTGGCGTGGTATATCTCTATTATCAGTACCTGGAAAATTATTATGTTGCATGATGTTAGAAAGACTTAAATTGCATGCTGACGAAAAGATCAGAGAAGAACAAGCGGGTTTCAGGCCGAAACGATCATGTATTGATCAAATATTCACACTAAGAACAATTATAGAAGAATCAGTGGAAAGGCAATCGCCACTTATTATCACCTTCGTCGATTTTCAAAAAGCCTTTGATAGTCTACACCGCCCATCATTGTGGAAGATACTTACAATCTATGGTTTTCCAACAAAATATGTGAATATAATCAAAGCGCTATATGACAATGCAAGATGTTGTGTTAGAACAAATAAAGGGAATACAGAATGGTTTACAGTAGAAACAGGGGTGAAACAAGGCTGTATTATGTCACCACTACTTTTTGGAATAGCTATTGATTGGGTTATGAGAAACTATACCCACAATGAACAATTAGGTATAAAATGGACAAATGGAAAATTCCTGGGGGACCTGGATTTCGCAGATGATGTAGCATTCTTAAGTTCAACACCAAGACAATCCCAAGAAGCAATAAATAATTTGTGTCATCTCTCGGTTAAAATAGGTCTCCAAATAAATGCCTCTAAAACTAAAGCTATGAACTTTTCTAACGAGACCTTTGATATCATCTTGAACGGGGAAAAACTACAGAAAGTTGAAAGTTTCAATTATTTAGGCAGTAAAATGACTCAGGATGGTGACACAACAAGAGAAATCCATACTAGAATTGCTTTGGCAGCTAGCGCCTTCAATAGATTATCTAACATTTGGAAATTACGATCATTGAATATACATACCAAGCTTCGTCTGTTTAATTCAAATGTTATCTCAGTGTTAACATACGGCTGTGAGAGTTGGAAAATAACAAAATCATTGGAGAACAAGCTGAATACATTCGAGAACAAATGTCTTAGAAAACTCATGAACATCAGTTGGAAAGAATTCAAGACTAATCGACAAATAAGAGAAGACTCTAGGCAGAAATATGTCTCCGACTATATAAGGAAAAGACGATGGTCATATATCGGTCATGTCCTACGAATGCAAAACAACAGAATACCACTACAGGCGCTCACTTGGGTTCCTGAGGGTAAGAGGAAAAAAGGAAGACCAAAAGAAACACTCAGAAGAACAATAATAAGAGAAGGAAGAACGTTGGGCCTAAATAATGTGCAAGAGCTAAGAGGAGTGGCGTCACAACGAACAACCTGGAGAGCACTGGTTTCTGCCTTATGCGCCGTGTTTGGTGCTTAAAGAATTTATTATTATTATATGAGACAAGCTTGCACCAGAAATGGTACTGTGAGACAATTTTACACCACTCATGGTCTATATGAGATAATATTGAATCACTAAACAAGCTTGCACCAGAAATGGTATTGTGAGACAATTTTACACCACTCATGGTCTATATCACCCGTGTGTTACCGGGGCCCGAAAGGGGAGCAAAGAATAGTAACACTGTTCCCTGCCAAGCATGTCGTAGAAAGCGACTAAGGAGGGTTGGGCATGGGGACGGTTACCCCATCCTGTAAAAAATTTAAACCACAAAAACTTCAACAAACATGGACAAGTCAAATAAAACACAGCCATCTAAGACAGGGGAAGGTCCTCTCGCAGGGAGGTGTATGACGCAACACAGAGAAAGCCGAAAGGAGTCTGTGTTGCTGACTAACCTTCTTTCTTCTAGGAGAACTTCCAGATTTGGCACCTGGAATGTTCGGACATTAAACGAACAAGGGAAAGTGGCACAAGTAGCAGCAGAGATGAGGGAATATAAAATCGAGGTTCTGGGACTGTGTGAAACAAAGTGGAAGGGGGTAGACAGGAAGAAACTCATCACAGGTGAATTGGTGCTGTCCTCAGGACATGAAGACGAAAGTTCACACCACAGTGAAGGGGTAGCTCTTATGTTATCTAAAGAAGCACAGAAAGCACTCATTGAATGGGAAGCCGTTGGCTCCAGAATAATAACAGCTTCTTTTAAAACAGCTAAAAAGAAAATAAATGTAAATGTCATCCAATGTTATGCACCAACTAATGACAAAGAAGAGTCTGTGAAAGAAGCATTTTATACTAGACTACAGGAAATTATGGAAAAAGTAAAAAGAAGAGACATCACAATTTTGATGGGTGACATGAATGCAAAGATAGGTACAGTCAACACCGGCTTTGAAGAAGTCATGGGAAAACAGGGGCTAGGAATAATGAATGAAAATGGGGAACTATTCTCAAACTTCTGTGCTTCAAATCAACTGGCTATAGGAGGAAGCATGTTTCCACATAAGAGAATACACAAGGCAACATGGATATCACCAGACCATAGAACAGAAAATCAGATTGATCATATATGCATAAACAAGAAGTTTAGATCATCATTGCAGGATGTAAAGGTATATAGAGGAGCAGATGTGGCATCAGACCACCACCTTCTGATAGCCAAAGTAAAAATGAAACTCAAGAGATATGCAACAATGCAAAATTATAGACAACAATTTAATGTAGGACATCTAAGAAATCAAGAGACAAATTTGCGGTCACAATATCCAACAAATTCCAAGTGCTCCAACAGCTGGAAGATGTAGAGAATACAGAAGACTATTGGCAGCAAATCAAAACGGTATGGAATGAGACATGTGAAGAAATACTGGGGAAAAGGAAACGACAACAAAAAGCATGGATAACAACAGAAACCATCAATAAGATAAAAGACAGGAAAAACAAGAAAGCAGATTTAAACACAAGCAAAACCAGAAGTTCCAAAGCCAAGGCTCAAGAAGTGTACACAGAAGCAAACAAAGAAGTAAAAAGAAGTATCAAAAGAGACAAGAGGAAGTATATTGAGGAGTTGGCAAGAGAGGCAGAAGATGCTGCAGCCAAAGGAAATATGAGAGAACTGTATAACAGCACAAAGAAGCTAACAGGGAAATACAAGCAAACAAGTTGCTTCATAAAAGACAAGAATGGAAAACTGCTCAGCAATATACAAGAGCAAATGAAGAGGTGGACAGAATATTTTGAGGACCTTCTCAATAGACCAGCTCCACAAAACCCCTCGGACATCCAGCCAGCAGAAGAAGAGCTACAAATTAACGGTGAAAGACCAACGAAGGAAGAAATAAAGAAAGCCATAAAGCTTCTAAGAGATGGAAAAGCGTCTGGACCTGATGGCATTCCAGCAGAGGTCATCAAAGCAGATATCGACACGGCTACAGAGATGTTATATAAATTACTTGGTAAAGTCTGGGAAAAGGAAGAGATACCAGCAGAATGGAAGGAAGGATATCTGGTTAAGTTGCCTAAGAAGGGAAATTTACAAGAGTGCACAAATTATAGAGGAATAATGTTACTATCAGTGCCAGGAAAAGTATTAAACAGGATTATCCTTGAGAGATTAAAAGAGTCCATAGACAAGAAACTGAGAGATGAACAAGCAGGTTTTCGACAAAACAGATCATGTACAGACCAGATAGCCACTTTGAGAATAATAGTTGAACAAAGTCTGGAATGGAATTCACCACTATACATCGGATTTGTGGACTACGAAAAGGCATTTGACAGTGTAGACAGAGAATCACTTTGGAAATTGATGAGGCATTATGGAGTTCCCCTGAAGATCATTAATTTAATAAAGAAAACATATGAAGACATGACATGCAGAGTTCTTCATGAAGGACAGCTTACAGAACCGTTTGGGATAAGAACAGGAGTGCGACAGGGATGCCTCTTGTCTCCATTTCTTTTCTTACTAGCAATAGACTGGGTTATGAGATCATCGACAACACACAACAGAAATGGAATCCAGTGGACTCTGACTAAGCAGTTGGATGATCTGGATTTTGCTGATGACTTGGCTCTTCTGTCCCATAACCGTAATCAGATGCAGGACAAATTGAAAACACTCGATGAGAGGTCACAGCAATTGGGTCTGAAAATACACAGGGAAAAGACAAAGATAATGAGAATAAATGCAGGTAATGATAACAGGGTTGAACTTGAAGAAACACCAATACAAGATGTAGAATCGTACACATATCTTGGCAGCAATATAGACAAAGTTGGAGGGACAGACAGCGATATCAAAATAAGAATACAAAAGGCAAGAGGAGCTTTCATTGCATTGGGAAATATATGGAGATCAAGAGAAATAGGATCCAACACGAACATAAGAATCTTCAACTCAAATGTGAAGTCAGTCCTATTGTATGGCTCTGAGACATGGAGAACAACAAAGACAACAACCAAAAAGCTACAGACTTTCATAAATGGGTGCTTGCGTAGAATAGAGGGATTAAAATGGTATGACAAGGTTACCAACGTGGAACTGATGACAAGAACTAGACAAGTGCCAGTGGAACAAGAGATGAGACGAAGACGATGGAGATGGATAGGACACACACTGAGGAAACCTGTTGATAGCATTACAAGGCAGTCCTTGTTCTGGAACTCCCAGGGCAAGAGAAGCAGAGGTAGACCAAGAAGCACATGGAGAAGAGAGCTGGAAACAGAGGTGAAAATGATAAGGAGAACGTGGAAAGAACTTGAGATGATGGCACGTGACAGGAGGACTTGGCATGTGTTTGTTGAAGGCCTATGCTCCTTTGGGAGTGGAGGGTTATGAATGAATGAATGGTCTATATGAGATAATATTGAATCATTAAACAAGCTTGCACCAGAAATGGTATTGTGAGACAATTTTACACCACTCATGGTCTATATGAGATAATCTTACGCCATTCATGGCTCTTTTTGATAAGATAACCTTGCACCAATCACAATCTGCATGAGATAACCTTGCACCAATAACAGTCTACATTAGATAACATTACAACACATGGTTTATGTCAGACAACCTTCCACCGTTCTTGGTTCTATATGAGATAATCTTGGATCAGTCATGGTCTAACGGTACTGTGAATCCATTTTACAGCACTCATGGTCTAAATGAGATAACCTTGCACCACTAATGGTATACGTGAGGTAACTTTGCAGTACCCATGTGTTAAGTCATATTTCTTATTAAGGGGAGTTAAGTGTTAAAGACTTGAATGTACGGGTCGGATTTTTGTAAACGCTAGTAAACACGCTCTGCGTGATGAGAGAATTTCTTAGTTGGGAGCTGTATGCTCAGTAATTGTTGAACACAGCTCAACTGACTAGTTGTGAGTTTGTTTAAAAATATGATAAAGAAAACTGTTGGTATGTCCCTAGTGAGATTGTTGGGTAGGGACGGTTTGAGCTGAGCGATGGTCTCACGCGGTGAGTCCGCGCATGTAGTTTTTGTTACTGAGCTGTACTGAGATATGGTAATCTCGAGACAGTGTGTTCCTGGCAGTGTTCTGGGATGGTGGTTAGCCATATTTTTGCTAGTGTGTCCCAGCATATATTCTATTTTATGTGAAAGGAATATTTAATAATTGATATTGATTCTAAGCCAGGGATTACGGCTTACTTACTAACGAACGTTATTGTAGATGGAGAGATATTGACAGGAATGTTCTTTTGCCCCGGTATTTGCTATTCTAAGCCTTGGATAATGGCTTGCCAATGTACTGTTTACTGGAATGATATTTTTTAAATGATTCATATCCTAGAGGTCATGGTTTATTCCGGCCATCATCATCATTGTTTATAAGGATATTTATGTAAACATTCTTCCCTGATGGATTACTATGATTACTATGTACTGAGAGTGCTGGATGATATGATATATATATATTCCCATGGATTATGCACTCAGTTATCAATGAATTTTGCTGACCTGATGTTTTCATGATTTGATGTGAACTGTAACCTGTGACAATGTGCTGTTACGTCATGTACTTTGCGATGTTCCTGTGGCGTAATAAACTGTGAGACGTTACAGCTTGTTACAACATTTCCCTGACTTTTTTACGTTTGCTGTGGTGTGTGTGTTACGCACAAATAATTACTTTTTTCAAAGCCTTTGTATGATCATTTTTCGTATGTATGATCATTTTTTGACTGAAGTGTGTATTATGTTTTTTACAGTCAAAGGGACATAATCCGAGTTATCGAGACTACAATTTTTTAGGAGTTTGCCTTCTCTTGTATAGAGACACGTTCGGTCTATAATTTCTTGAACGAAGCGTGACCACATCTCCTTATTTGGTAGTACCAGTCAACTATGGTAGATGTCTGAAAACCTGTCTTAACGCTTCTTTTCATGACCATAAAAGGCGCGACTGTGTAAGACTTTTATCTCGAATGTTCTTAGAATCGTCTTATTGTGAACGGCGACTCAGAGATTGTCGTTCTGCGCATGTCTCGACCTGGTTTTCGTTTTGTTGTTCCGGCCAGCTCGGAGTTTAGAAATGGTCTAAGTCGCGAGCAGACGCGACCTGCGTCTTGTGATTTTCTGAGGGAAATACATTGTCTTTGTGAGTTAGTTAGCTAACTAGACTATTTCCCAGTATTATTCAAGCCTGCCTGGAGGCATATGTTCATGGTTGATTTTCCGAAATAAGGTAATTCCTCTTGTATCGAACTTTATGCTATCATCTAGAGGTTCGTCATTTTGTCGCCTTTTTGCTCGCCTGTGTGATTCAAAATGGAGAGGTACTTTGACTAGGATTAAGTCACCGGTATCTTTATACCTGAACTAGTTATATATATATGGGTCGCTCTAGACCAACAAGACTATTGTCTGTGTTCCAGGATTCGTTATATCAGAGATCACGTCCAAGTCAGATGGTTAGACTTAGGAAGGTTATAAAGGTCGAGCTGACCTGTAATCCATGTATGCTATTCACGTGCAGACAGTAAACGGACTGATTGTATACATCTGATCTGCTAGCATCAGAAAGGGAATATTTATTATTGTCTATGAACAGTGATGATCTGCAGCTGACACTGTTGCAGAATTTATATATATTATTTATACAGCTTCACGAACTAGAACTCTATGATTTTGAATGCTGAACTCGTTGAACTATGTTGATGATATAAATATCCTGACTGTTTTGTGGCGTGCAATAAATGGAAAAAATTATACAACGAAGTTACCATTTCTATGACTCTACACATCATGTTGCCTGTGTTATACCCTGTGAACTGTTCTACTACCACATACACAGCAACATCCTAAAATCAGAGAAGACACCTACATCTTGCACTTTAATACCAGGTGTCGATAGGGGTGGCAAGTGGTCGTCAATCTTATACGGAGCTAACGTACCTGGCATTGTGGCGCACCATTATCATTTAGCCTAAATCCACCCTTATCATTTTTGGTGGCCATATGTTGGTTTACTCTGATACCAGCTATCAAGGGGGTCAACAAACCCAGACATCATCAGCAGACTACAAGACAACGTTGCAGTTTCTATTCATCACCTTTGATGAAATTTTGTTGAAAGACGCGGCATTACTGACAGTTGTTGATATTTTGAAACTACCCGGCGCTGCTCGGCAGTATTGAAGTTTGTCTACAACTAGAAGGACAAGTACCGAGCGAATGGATTTCCTGATCTGTTAAGAAGAAGGACAAGTGCCGTAACAACTGTTCCGGTCTCAGAAGTCAATTTGTAGAATTCAGAAGGTCAAGTTCAGAAGCTGTTTCCTGTCAGAAGCTCATTTCCTTCGTCATGGCAGTTTACGAGAGCAGATATGGATCAACGTTGGATCATTGTCCTAAGAATGCTGATCACATCCTGTTCTGAACTGTGCTGACGTTGTGGATACATAGAAGTTAAGTGGCCTGTTTTGTTTGTGAACTGTGCCCTTATGTTCTAGCTGAGCCTTCTAAATTCTTTCACACTTTTTGCTGTTTGTTATATGTTATTTGTATTTGTATATTTATATGTTTATATTTCAGCGGGTTTTCTCGGTTGGGCGGTGTCTTTCAGTAGAAGATACCACGTCACAGAGGTTCTACTGTTAGCGTTTTCATTAGGGACTGTGCGAATTTCCTACTGTGAAATTTGCTAGCGACAATCGTTGCTATATCTGTTTAGTTGTGACGAGTTGTGCTTTATTTTTGTTTCTTGTATATTTTGTTTTTCTTTTTCTTTTCTCTCTTTCTTTCTGTTTTTTAGTTTCGATTTCGATGGTTTGTATTTGTAGGTCTCCCCTTTTCTATTATTCAGTTCTTTACGTATATTTTTGTGTATACACTGTAGCGTCATTTGTTTGTCATATCTTCGCATTTTGTCATCACATTTCTTTTTAGTTTCGCTGTTTATTTATTTGACTTATGCGAATGTTTTCATATTGTTTGATCTTTGTTATTGTTTACATTGACTCTGATCTTTGTTGTTGTTTACATTGACTTTGATCTTTGTTGTTGTTTACATTGACTTTGATCTTTGTTATTGTTTACATTGTTGGTGACCTTTGTTATTGTTTACATTGTCTTGTTATTGTTTGCATAGTTCTTGCATAGTTAGCTTTCACTATTGTTACATATATGCTCATGCACTATTGATCTATAGTGCACTTATCATAACTAACTGGTGGTTTTTGCTTATGCACTATTGTAGTGCAGTTATGATAAATAACTGATGGTTATGCACTGATTTGGGTAGTGCACTGATAATTAAGAGGTGACTTGTGATATTATTATACATTTGATAATACAAGTTGGTGTCAAGTCTTGTTTCCCACAGAGATTGGAGTAAACATAGTGATTATACAAGCACTTTATTAAGTCTTGTTGCTATTAAGATTGAAATAAGATAATTAATTATTTCAGGTTCTGTACTCACATTTTAGACATCATGTCTACATTTGAGTACTTTATTGAGCAGGGTAAAGCCCTTGGGAAGACAGGTGATAAATTAGAAGAATTTGCGACTGTTCAATATGCCAAGGCATTGAAGTCGGAGGAAAAGAAAATGAAAGAACTAACTGAACAAAAGAGAATAGATGCTGAAAATTTAAAACTGCAGATGCAGGTAGATGAAAAGAGATTACAAATGGAAATGGAAAAACAAAAAAAAAAAGAAGCTGAAAATAAGAGACTTGAAAAAGAAGCTGAAAATAAGAGACTTGAAAAAGAAGCTGAAAATAAGAGACTTGAAAAAGAAGCTGAAAATAAGAGACTTGAAATAGAGGCTGAAAATAAAAGATTAGAAAAACAGGCTGAGGCTGAAGAAAGAAAGTTACAGGCTGAGGCTGAAGAAAGAAGGTTACAAAGAGAAGCTGATGAGAGAAAAGCAAAAATGGAACATGAAGAAAAACTCTTAGCTTTGGAGTTAGAAAGGTTGAAGTTATCTAGTAATGCTAATGATGCTAATAAGGTATCATCTGCTAATAAGACTAATGCTGTTGATTTCAAGCTTAATTTACCAGCATTCAATGCTTCAATTGATGATATAACATTTTATCTAGATAGATTTGAAAGTGCATGTAAGGTGCATAATATAGATAAAACATTATATGTTTATCATCTGTCCAAGATACTTAGAGGTGATGCTTTGACTTTGTTGAGTATGGTAGATGTGCCTGACAAAAACAACTATGAGGTTGTCAGGGCGGCATTGTTAAAGAAGTACCAACTTAACGAGGACGGATATCGTCTTAAATTTAAAAACATGTTACCAGAAACTGGAGTTGAATTCTCTGAATTCATCTCAGGCATCCGTCTTACTTTTTTACGATGGGTTGAGTTGTCTAAGACAGAAAATACATTTGAAGCTCTTATGGACTTACTACTTAGAGACAAGGTTATGTCTTCTGTTAATGAAGCTTTTCTTTCTTTTCTTCATGAGCGTAAGCCTAAAAACATAAAAGAAATGGAAGAATACTGTAGCCAGTATGTTACTGCGCATCCGCACATAACCATTAGCAACTCTAAGGTAAAAGAAGGTCTGCCAGTTGCTTCGGCAGCACCTTATGGCCCAAATTTTATGCGTAAATTTCAGGGTAGCCAGCAAAATTTCAATAAAAAGAGTAACCGTAATTATGCCCAGAACCATAGTAATCAATTCCAGGGTGATTCTTCTTCCCAGAACTGGAGACAACCTAATACTACACGTTATTCTACTCCGGTTAACTTTAGAAATTTTCACAAAGGTAATCGGTATAGAGGAAAATATTTTATGCAGAGACCTCAATACCAAGATAATAGAGGTTCTCAACAGCATAGAGATGGTAATGACAGTTATGGAAACTGGAACTCAAACCAGGATAAAAATTACAGTAGGGACTTTAATGATAATTGCAGAGGCAATAATGGTCGCGGTAGATCGCAACATAAGAGAAAAAGATATCAACAGACAAACTCTGTTCAACAAGAATCTCAGGGAGCAGATAAACAGGTTAATAATGATAAAGACCATAATGCTATCGGATGCTCATCTTTTGATTTTGGTAGGGCAAATAAATGTATCCAATGCAGTACTTTATTTGATCCGAAAACCGTTAGTACTCTAAGCTGTGGTCATCCTTTGCCCGCTCTTCCTGCTAATGTTGCTCATGATGGGAGAGGTTCTCTTATATTACATAAGGGGCTAGTAAATAGTAATCCAGTCTCAGTGTTGTTTGATTCTGGATGTACTACTGTCGGCGTTAGGCAATCTCTTGTAGATCCATCCTGTGCTACAGGAAAAGTCATCAAATGTGACACATTTGATGGCACGTTGGAAAAGTATCCTACTGCTATAATACACATTGCTACTCCTTTCTTCACGGGAGAGGTCCACGCGTGTCTACTTCCAAACCCTATTGCGGACCTTATTATTGGTCGTATTCACGGAGTTAGGGAATGTACCCCACAGCAGATTGCTGTTTGGGAAGAGCAAAACATTGAAGCTACCAATGCGGTGGTCACAAGAGCACATGCTCTGGATCCACCTCAAACTTCATTAACTAATAATGATGAAGTAAATGACCAAGATAGTCACTTGACTATTACACGTGACTCATTTATCAAATTGCAAGAAGAAGATCCTTCTTTACAAAAATTCTTCATTCTAGCAAAAAAAGGTGATCCTAATCAAAATACTAATAGAAAATCTTGGATTTCTATGAAGAACGGCGTACTTGTACGTATGGTACAAGACTCGACTACGTCCACTCATTCACAAATTCTTGTGCCTAAGAGCATGAGATTGCAAATATTGCAACATGCTCATGACTCGCAATGTGCTGGACATATGGGTTTTTCCCGTACAAAGTCGAGGGTTCTTGCGGCTTTCTTTTGGCCATTTGTGAGCAAGGACATACGAATGTACTGTCGCTCTTGCAAAGTATGTCAGGAGGTCAAATCTAAAGGACCACGACATGCTGCGCCTATCCAGGCTGCTGACATTCCTATTCGCCCTTTTCAAAAAATGGCAATAGATATTATCGGTCCTTTTAGAATTAAGTCGGCTAGAGGACATCAATTTATCCTTACATGTGTCGATATGTGCACACGTTGGCCAGAGGCAATACCTCTCAAGAGCATCTCAACTGCTGATATCGCAGACGCTCTTTGGCTGATATTTTCTCGCTTGGGTTTTCCCGGAGAAATATTGTCAGACCATGGCACTCAACTTATATCAGACACTATGTCACAGGTAATGTCTATGCTACACATTAAAAGGTCTCTCAGCAGTATCTATCACCCAATGTCTAATGGGTTGGTCGAACGTTTAAATAGGACTCTGAAAACTTTACTTGGTAAAATAACTGAGGATCATCCTCAGGATTGGGACAGGGTCTTACCCGCGGCTCTCTTTGCGTATAGAGAGGTCCCCAATGAACATACGGGGTTTTCCCCTTTTGAACTTGTCTTTGGCGCGCAACCGCGCGGCCCTATGTCTTTACTTCACGATCTAATCACTGCCGATAATATTAGCGATGAGACTCAATCTTCTTATGAGTACGTCATTGCTCTTAGGCAAAAGATCATCGAGGCATGCAAACTAGCAACTTCGTCTTCCGAATTTGCTAAAGAAAAGGCAAGGCAGTTTGCAAATAAGAATAGATGTCTACGACAACTTTGTCCAGGTGACAAAGCTCTCGTTCTACTTCCTTCAAGGGAGAACAGACTTCTAATTGCATGGAAAGGTCCATATGCAATAGTCTCCAAAATTTCTGATGTCGACTATGTTGTCGATATTGATGGAAAGCATAAAACTTTCCACATAAATATGCTCACGGAATTTTATGAAAGACCTGACTATTTGCAGCCTATTTTCCAGGCAACGGACAATTCTCAAGTACCTCATGGTCAGTACTCATCTCTGTCAGTTATACAGGATGAGGAAACTACTTTTTCTGATGTCAATCTTCCTCTTTCTATGGTCCCACTTTATTCTACGGAATCTTGGAAAAACGTGACCGTTTCTCCAAATCTTTCCGCTGAGGAACATCGACAAGTTTCTTCGATGTTGCAAACATTTCAGGATGTTCTTACAGACATCCCGGGACACACACATGTCATTGAACATGACATTGTGCTAACTGATCATAATCCTATCAGAGTCAGACCCTATCCAATACCTATCCATTTCCAGTCTCAAGTCGAAAAAGAATTGGATGAAATGATACGTTTGGAAATCATTGAACCATCCACTTCAGCATACTCTTCGTCTATGGTTATTGTTCGAAAGAAGGATAATAACATTCGCATTTGCGTAGATTATCGCAAATTGAACCAAGTTACGAAGTTCGATGCTGAACCTATGCCTTCATTAGAAGAGCTACTCAATAAACTTTCTAATTCTAGATTCTTTACCAAACTAGATTTGTCTAAAGGTTATTGGCAAGTCCCGCTAACTGAACGTGCCAAACCTTTTACAGCTTTTTCTACACCTAGGGGTTTATTCCAATGGAATTTCATGCCTTTTGGTCTTATGAACGCCCCTGCTACATTCGTACGCATGATGCGGCGAATTCTCGCATATCGTACAGATGTCATAGCATACCTAGATGATATCTGTCTATTCAGTGATTCCTGGGAAGATCACTATTTGGGTTTATACGAATTACTGTCTACTCTTCGCGAGTATAACTTGACTGCAAAACCCTCTAAAGCCTTTATAGGATTTAGTGAGATTTCTTTCCTAGGTCATCGTGTTGGTCATGGTCTTTTAAAGACAGAGGACCACAATGTTTCAAAAATACTTAACATTTCGGTCCCTAAGACGAAGAAACAAGTAAGGAGTCTATTAGGTTTGATCCAATTCTACGGACGATTCATTCCGAATCTGTCCTCCATTATGGCACCGCTTTCTACTTTATTGAAGAAAGGGTCGCCTAATCTGATCCGCTGGTCTAAAGAATGTCAATCCTCATTGGACCAGGTTAAAGCCCTATTTTCATCTCCACCTATTCTTAGGTTACCTACTATTGAGAAGACTTTTGTTCTTCGAAGTGACGCCTCGTCAACTGGGATTGGGGCAGCACTAATGCAGGAGTATTCTGATACTCTGCATCCGGTGATGTATATCTCTAGGAAATTAAATGCTGCAGAAAAGAATTACTCGGTTTTAGACCGTGAGTTATTGGCTATGGTATGGTCTATTCTGAAGTTACAAAGATTTCTTCTAGGCGCACATTTCATTGTGGAAACCGACCAGAAAGCGCTTACTGCTATTCAGAGCAAAAACTTGAAGAGCTCGAGGTCCACTCGTTATGCCATAGCTCTTCAACCATTTCATTTCTCGGTTCGAGCTATCCGTGGTTCGGATAATGTAATGGCAGACATTCTGTCCAGATGCCCACACGATTCCACATGATTCTTCTGTCATATATATATATTTCCTGATATACAGTCCAATGTTATAATGACATGTTAGTAGATTTTTTTTCTCACTTTTTTGAGGGGAATTTATAACATTGTACCATGTAATTATCTAAGAAGGCTTAGTTAGTGATATACGGGCCAAAAGATCACTCGGCCACATTTAAATAATATATTTTCAGGATTGTATTAAGAGATTTACCAGTTGTCTTTAAGATTTGTGTTATTGATATTTTCGCAGCACATCATTGAAGATGCGAGATTGTGTCCATTGTGGAACTTTGAGGATATCAAGTCCTGTCCTAGATTGGGAGCGGATGATGTCCACATCTTCTTCTATTGAATGTTTTATGTCAACGAAGATCAACACATGTATTACTTATTAATTACTGTTGCTTTATATAATGTAATAAAATAGTGCGGTATATTAATATATTACACCGCTGTTGCACAACACATTGTATGATATCATAATAATATATTTAATTTCATATATTGGTATGAGAATAATTTGATTTTCATTATGATGTTGCCATCATTGTGGCGTGTGTTGGTGGCACCTTCCTGGAATATATAAGCGTATACTTAGATAAATTTTTTCTCTAAGGATCTGAGATATGATCTCAGTGTCGCTCCATGCGTTGAGCTAATTTGTTAGGTATATATCCGCGCATCATACGTGCGTTAGGAGCCTAGATTTTTTTTCTGGCTCCAGGATTTAAAAAAAAAAATGTTTCATTTTTTTTTTCCGGGCGGGTGAGGTAATGTTGCGGACAAAAAATTACTTTTTTCAAAGCCTTTGTATGATCATTTTTCGTATGTATGATCATTTTTTGACTGAAGTGTGTATTATGTTTTTTACAGTCAAAGGGACATAATCCGAGTTATCGAGACTACAATTTTTTAGGAGTTTGCCTTCTCTTGTATAGAGACACGTTCGGTCTATAATTTCTTGAACGAAGCGTGACCATATCTCCTTATTTGGTAGTATCAGTCAACTATGGTAGATGTCTGAAACCTTTCTTAACGCTTCTTTTCATGACCATAAAAGGCGCGACTGTGTAAGACTTTTATCTCGAATGTTCTTAGAATCGTCTTATTGTGAACGGCGACTCAGAGATTGTCGTTCTGCGCATGTCTCGACCTGGTTTTCGTTTGTTGTTCCGCCAGCTCGGGAGTTTAGAAATGGTCTAAGTAGCGAGCAGACGCGACCTGCGTCTTGTGATTTTCTGAGGGAAATACATTGTCTTTGTGAGTTAGTTAGCTAACTAGACTATTTCCCAGTATTATTCAAGCCTGCCTGGAGGCATATGTTCATGGTTGATTTTCCGAAATAAGGTAATTCCTCTTGTATCGAACTTTATGCTATCATCTAGAGGTTCGTCATTTTGTCGCCTTTTTGCTCGCCTGTGTGATTCAAAATGGAGAGGTACTTTGACTAGGATTAAGTCACCGGTATCTTTATACCTGAACTAGTTATATATATATGGGTCGCTCTAGACCAACAAGACTATTGTCTGTGTTCCAGGATTCGTTATATCAGAGATCACGTCCAAGTCAGATGGTTAGACTTAGGAAGGTTATAAAGGTCGAGCTGACCTGTAATCCATGTATGCTATTCACGTGCAGACAGTAAACGGACTGATTGTATACATCTGATCTGCTAGCATCAGAAAGGGAATATTTATTATTGTCTATGAACAGTGATGATCTGCAGCTGACACTGTTGCAGAATATATATATATTATTTATACAGCTTCACGAACTAGAACTCTATGATTTTGAATGCTGAACTCGTTGAACTATGTTGATGATATAAATATCCTGACTGTTTTGTGGCGTGCAATAAATGAAAAAAATTATACAACGAAGTTACCATTTCTATGACTCTACACATCATGTTGCCTGTGTTATACCCTGTGAACTGTTTTACTACCACATACACAGCAACATCCTAAAATCAGAGAAGACACCTACATCTTGCACTTTAATACCAGGTGTCGATAGGGGTGGCAAGTGGTCGTCAATCTTATACGGAGCTAACGTACCTGGCATTGTGGCGCACCATTATCATTTAGCCTAAATCCACCCTTATCAGTGTGATTACAGCCTGTTTAGATGAAAGAACCTATACACATTCGTGTATGCCTATATACCACATTACACACCTGTCGGCCATCTGTAAGCCCGACATAAGCTGATTGCATTCATCAGCGGAAAGAAATTAACATTATTATCCCACACACCCACATAACAGTTGCAACACCATGGTTAATATGAGATAATTTTGAATTGCTCAGTCTATATGAAATAACCTTGTATCAGTCACGGTCTATTTGAGATAAGCACCACTCAGTCTATATGAGATAATCTTGAATCACTCACAGTCCACATTAGACAAGCTTGTATCATTAATGGTGCTGTGAGACAATTTTACACCATTTATGGTCAACAAGAGATAATTTAGCACCATCAGTGGACACTTGTGGCCTTTAAGACATAACTTTGCTTGATCAATAGTGCTTGTGAGACAATCTCACACCTCCGATTGCTACATGCAACAATTCTGCACCACTTTTGGTGTATACAATTTATGAATCAGAGATCACTAATTATTATAAGTCTAGCTCTACTGAATGAGACACGGCCATCGTCGTCAGCAGTAAGATACAAGTACACACTGAAACAGAAGCTAGAAGATTGCTAATCTTTCAAATACTGCTCCAATGTACCTGTAGACCTAATCTCGTGTATTTGGAATCATAGGTTTTTCCGTATGTTTATCTGTAAACATCATTTTTTTATTTACCCTGTAAAAAATGTCACGAGATGGTCATACGTCCAAAATAAATAAATAATAAGTAGATGTGTCATGTGAACAGATATATATTACGTATTGATACATTTAAAAATAAGGAATGTTAAGTGGAAACTGGACAATTTAATTAAATATAAAAAAAATGCAATGTATGACAGTAAATTTTAAAAATCTGATCAGGAGAAGGAATGCTTTGATTGGTTAAAACACATATGTGATGCACTTTTACAAAATCAGTAATATGATGGCATATCTGATTTAGAGAAAAATGCAAAACAACAAATTAATTTTCAATCATTTTAGCTGCATATGGATCATAGGGCTGAAATTGTGGCTCTCCCCCAATTTCTATTTTTAGCCACTTTTTTTCAGCCCCAACCTTGAGATCTGGCTACCTTGGTTTCCTCTCCCACCATTCTTCTCCAGGTTTTCCTTGGCCTCCTTATTCTTTTCTTCCCCTGTAGGTTCTCTCGGTGTACCATATTTATCTTCTATTTTAAACATTGGTCGTACTGGTTGTTGCCTGGTTCTATACCATGTATCTGTATCTGTTATTACTTCTGGCTATTTGATATAGAGGATGCACCAGAAACATTCTGTTAGTGAATTTCTGAAGTCAGGATATGATAATCTTGGTGATATATCATGTCTGTCAGCCAAAGTAGGACTGATTTTACATGTGTATGATATAATACCACTGAAAGAGACGATAAGGTCTTTTCTATTTGGACATGCACCCTAATATAACCAGTAGACCCTTTGTCTATTTTGAATGGGCACATCTCACCAAAACAAGGCAAAATTTTATTTTACTTTGTGTGATACAGCCAGGAGTCAATCCACAGTGCTGAGTACATTCAAGTTGATCTGCCTGATGATGATCTCACACACTTCTTGGACGGGAAGAGAGATGCAATCAAGTTTCCACCTGCAAGTGCAAAAGGGCTTTGGGAACAGCTGGACGACGCCTTGGCAAAAGAGTAGGATAACAACCTGAAGCAGATAACTTTGGAGAAGAAGCTGGAAATCTTCGGCGACATAATATTCTGCACTGTCGCAAAGTGTTCGGAGTGAGGGAGGCAAGGGAAAGTAACCCACCACAAAAAAGTAGAAGACAAATTAAAATAGAAGAAATCAGGAAACAGAAGAAGCATGCCCAAAAACTTTTCAAGAACGCAGTTGCCACAGAGAAGGAAGGGTTACGACAGGTTTGGGAGCACCTGAAAGGCCAACATAATGCCCTTTGCAGAACAGAAAGGTTGTGCAGGAAGAGAAGGAAGACTCGAAGGGATAGGGAAAGATTCTTCAGGGAGCCCTTCAAGTTTGCCAAAAAACTGTTTGAGCAGCCACGGTCGGGTACGCTAAACATCAAGAAATAAGACCTGGAAGAACACCTTAGAATGACATATTCAGATGGTCGCAGAGATGAGCAGCTCAGCAGCATGGCAGGCCTTAAATAGCCGAGTAAGCCAGGAGCTGAATTTAACACCAAGCCCCCCAACGGTGCAAGAGGTAGAAAGCATTGTTCAGAAAGCTCGGTGCAAGTCAGCTCCAGGTCCTAATGGTGTTCCATATGTGGTGTATAAGAGATGCCCTGAAGTGCTCAAAAGACTGCTCCGTTTACTGAAGAATGCGTGGAAAACCCAGCTAGTAAGCAAGGAATGGAGAAAGGCGAACGGAGTCTACATCCCGAAGGAGCAAAATTCCACAGACATCAGTCAGTTCAGGCCAATCTCACTACTCAATGTGGAAGGGAAGATATTCTTCTCAGTGATGGCAAAAAGACTCACTACATACCTCCTGGCAAATGGGTACATTGACACTACCATTCAGAAAGGAGGTATCCAAGGTACACCAGGATGTCTAGAGCATGCCACAATGATCTGGGAAGCAATCCAAAAGGCAAAGTCTGACAGAACAAACCTCCATGTAATCTGGTTGGATCTAGCAAATGCTTATGGATCCGTTCCACACCAGATGTTGTGGCAGGCCCTAGAAATGTATCATGTTCCACAAGAGATTGCAGCAATGCTGAAGCTGTATTTTGCAGGGTTTGCTGTCAGATTTTCAACCAGAGAGTACACAACGAAGTGGATTGGCCTTGAAGTTGGAATTGCGATGGGGTGTACCATCTCTCCGATACTATTCGTGATGGCTATGCAGGTAATCCTCAATGTAGCTGAAGGAATGGCTATAGGTCCAAAGCTCAGTGGAATGTGTCACATGCCACCGCTCAAAGCATTCATGGATGACACAACAATTCTGACATCAGATGAACATCAGGCCCAAAGGATGTTAGCACGCCTGGATGAACTAGTCAGCTGGTGCAGAATGAGCTTCAAACCCAAGAAGTCGAGAAGCCTATCAGTCAGGAAAGGGAAGATAGCAGAGGACATATTCATGGTTTCCAACCAAAGAATCCCTACTGTCATTGAGGAACCTGTTAAAAGTCTTGGCAGGGTGTACGATGCCTCATTAAAAGACTTGAAGGCAGTGCAACAGACAATAGAAATGGCAGACAGAGGGCTACAGATCATAGACCAAAGCAGACTCCTGGGAAAGTTCAAACTGTGGTGCCTCCAGTTCATGTTGATACCGAAGTTGCTGTGGCCACTGCTTATATATGAAATAAGCACAAATACAGTGGAAGCTATAGAGCAGAAGGTCAACAAGTTCATGAGAAAGTGGCTAGGGGTACCACCAGGTCTGTCAGATGTAGCACTGTACTGCAAAAAAGTCAAAACTTCTGCTTCCTTTCAAGTTAGTTGTTGAAGAGTACAAAGTTGGAAAGGCAAGGCTTGCAATGATGCTACACGAGTCAGCTGATGACGTGGTTAAGTCCATTCAGCCCACACTGAAAACGGGAAGGAAGTGGAGAGTGGAAGAAGCTGTTGATGCTGCCTAAGAGTCACTCAAACTGAGGGAGGTAATCGGATACACACAAACGAATAGACGGGGATTTGGTCATGGAGACATCCGCTGGTGGTCCAAGGCATCAAGCAGGGAGCGCAGAGACATGGTAGTTCAGGAGATACGAGGAGCTGAGAATGATAAGAGGTTGCAAAAAGCAGTGCAGCAGGTCCAACAAGGCCAATGGACTACATGGGAAGGAGCCCTGCAGAGGTCCTTGACATGGAATGATATATGGCATCTCTTAGGCTCAGCTTCGTTGTTAGATCAATGTATGACCTGCTGCCGTCGGCCACCAACCTTGTGAAATGGGGAAAGTCGGATGATGAGCAGTGACCCCTGTGCCAGGGGAGGCAGACACTTGAACACGTGCTCTCAGCGTGTAAGGTGTCATTAGGGCAAGGGCGATACACTTGGCGCCATAACAAAGTGCTAAATGAGCTTGCTGCGACAATAGATCTGGCAAGGATGAAGGCGAATAGCAAACCCAGGCCAAGCACCGCAAATACATACTTTCTGAGGGCAGGAAAGTCAGCACACCCTTAACCGAGTAATCCTGGTAGCAGTTTACCATCTCTTCTTGACTGTGCAAATGACTGGGAGATGGCGGTAGACCTACCTGGACGAGGGGCATATCCAGAGAGTATCAGAAAATCGCGGAGACGGCCGGATATAGTGCTTCATTCTTCAGCAATGCTTCAGGTCATACTGATTGAACTGACCATGCCATTTGAATCCAGATTAGACGAGCAACATTCGTTCAAAGCGGCCAAGTATAGTGATCTGGCCGCGGATCTGAGACACGATGGGTTCACTGCAAGGGTCATGGCTGTTGAAGTGGGCGCAAGAGGGCTTGTGGCTGCATCAGTGTATGATCTATTGAAACTGTTGGGGCTGAGGGGACAGTCGAGAACAAGGGCACTGAAGAGGCTTAGTGAAAATGCCGAAAAGGCATCAGGCTGGCTGTAGAACAACCGCAATGGGCAATGGAAATCGTGACAATAAACGCTGCGGTACAGAAAACACCAAGAATTTTTATAAGTCCACAATACGCTGAGTTTTTTGGTGTACTAGTGAACGGGCTGTGACTGAGGGGCAACAGGCGATGTATATTATAGGGGTGTCTGTCAGAATTTCAGTGGCGAACGCGCAGTGGCTAGACTCGTCGGCTTCGCGATGGTGTCTCAGTGTGTGTGACGGAACGAACGGAATAATTTGTCTTCTCTTTGTTACTTTCACAATTGCCTCCACGGCTGGCGGAGTTGTGGATTAAAGTTGCTACCATAAGTGAAATGGGTTCATTTTCGATACAAGACAACAGGAGGCTGAGACGCTTGGGAGTCAAGACCCAAGTGGGCCCGCCCCCCTTAGAGTGTAAAGGAGTATATCGGGCCGAAGCACTTGTCGGACGGGGGGGACTTCTTCTGATGATCAGATTGCTTCCTGTTGTATCGCTCTGTAAAGAGTTTCCTATCACAGTCTCATTTTATATTACATGCAACACCGCTGCAGAGATTCATACTGAACTGAGAGTTGAAAGCCAGTCTGGCTTTGTTTATCCTGGCACTGACAATCTGCCCTGTGAAGTTCCCACGGTCTCTGAAGAGACAAAGAAAGAATATGACTAATGTACCCTCAGAACCACTGCTGCAAGAGAATGTGGCTGCTTGGTGCAGGCTTCCTGCAAAGTGACCAGCTGCAGTTGTGGCTCCAAGCTTTGTAAGAAGCACAAAGGAAAATGAAGACTGACATTAAGTTTGCTTTTCCTTCTGGCTTTCATGGTACTTCTTAAGCAGGTAGGGCTGTGTGCTTTTTCAATTTTCTGACCACTAATCTCAATTGGATGTGTCTGACTATTATTTAATCTCATTTCATTTATGCTATTTACATTGACAAATTATGTAAAAATGACTAACTACATATAAAAAGATTGTGAAAGAGGTCACAGAGTCTGAAAATGAATGTAATTGTTCATATTAAATCTGATTGTCTCAGACATTAACGTTTCAAACATACCATCCTCAGATACATGTTACTATTCACCAAAATATTAAATTTTATATTTCACCACTGTGAGAGTTTTTGAATTTTAAAAAAAATGTCTTTTCTGATAATAATTTCTCAAAATGCTGATATGTTACTGATTTTGTGAGGGTGCACCAGATAGACACATAAGTAAACTACTTCTAAACATGTCCAGATATCAAATTGTGACAAGAACAATTTATTCTGTTTTTAAATATACTAGCATTAACAATGATGACATACACTGATAACATATGAATGGAAATATCACACTCTATTTGTCTACACAAATACAGACAAGTTTCATAAAATAGTCTTCAGGTACGACCAGACTAAAAACACTGCCAATGTTATCTATTACATTATCTGCAAAGTTATTCAATACAGTAACTCATTCTTGTACTATTATTCTGAATGTAACAAACATGTTACAAATACGATCACTCATATCTTCTACTCAGTTTAATTCTGGACACAAGACAAAAGACGTGTATTAATGCAGGAATGATGGTTGAGTAAGTGTACTGTATTTTGTCAATAAATGCTACCCTAAAACAAGTATCTCATAGCTGAAATCAGATGAAAGATAAAATGAGAATGTTGGACAAAGGTCAAAGTAGTCAGGTTTGAAAATTCAGAGAGAAAAGACACAAATTTTATTTTAGTAACTGAAAAATATCCTGTTCAACGCCTGATGGGTTATAATTAGGAGACTATTAGATAATATATTCAGTTGCTGCCATTTCAAAAAAAGACAGATTATAAAAATAAATGCAGCAAATGACAGTCAAATTATATTTGAAGAGTCACCTCTACAAGATGTAGAGTCATACATATATCTTGACAGCATGATTGACAAAGATGAAGGAATAGAAAGTGATATCAAAATAAAAATACAGAAGGCAAGAAGGGCTTTCACTGCATTGGGAAATAAATAGAAACCAAAAGAAATCAAGTCCAACACAAACATCAGAATTTGAAACTGAGATGTTGAAGTGGTCCTACACTTTGGCTGTCAAACACGGAGAACAACATCAAAGATAATGAAGAATTGACACTGACTACAAGGATTAAAGGGTGAGATAACATGAGTAATGTGGAGCTCATGGAGACAACCAGATGAGTACTAATTAAATAAGAAGCCAAGACAGGAAACTGGTATAGAAGAGGTCAAAAACTGAGGAAACTAGTCAGTATTACAAGATATCAATTCCCAAGGTACAAGAGGGAGACCCACAAACACACAGAAAACAGGAATGAAGACTGACTTGAAATAAGTATGGAAGAAATTGAGAGAACTTGAGTGGATGGCACAGGACAAGACAGTTCTGTGTGAACTCATTAGAAGTCTAGACTTCATAGGCAGATAACGTTAAAGATAATGCAATGATAAAACAAGTATTGCTAGAAGTAATCAGCAGAAATTCAAATTAAATGTATGATTAATTAAGTTATTATCTAACATAGTGGGGTAAACAAAAAATGTAATCCAAAATCAAATAACATGTCTATAGCCAAACTAATAGCTATGACAAAATATAACAATAAATGAAGTTCAGTTAGAATATTCTATATTTACAACCATAATTCAGAGTACAAAAACTGGAATCTATGTAAGCAGTGAGCTCACCACTCACACATGGTGTGATTTCACATAACATATGGCTTCCACAAGCCCTATTGTAGCCTCACAGTGACTTACCTACAAAAGGGAATGCAGCCACTTATTTAGCTTGTGATTCCTATATGCAAATGGTATATTTTCTGTTCATCTCTTTGTGTTTCCTTCCCACTTATATTGCTGTCATGTTATTGTCCCTTTGCCTTCTAAATTCCCTTCTTTCTAGAGGTAACATGTTTGATTCCCAGTTGAAGGAATATAATTTATGGAAATCTTTCTCAGAACCAGTGGTCCTAATGATGTCATACTCCGCCCTGGTCTCCTGGGTAGTGAGATCATGTGTCTAGCCTTCTCGGATAAGGGTGAAAAAATAAGAGGTACTGTGTGCAAGTTGTGCACGTAAAAAATCCCTCGGCAGTTGGAAATCGTAAAGAGTAGGCCTATCAGGCCATTGCCCTGGCAAAATTTAAAAATTAGAAACCTACCCACCACAAAAATAATTATGTAGTTCCTATATACACACATTAGAATTCTCACCGGTGCTACGGAATTTGTGCTGTGCACTGTGCTGAGATCCTCCTTGTATGATCTAAGGGAGGAGATATGGAGCACTGATGGAGTTGTCCGTGTGCAATGAAGATAGTCTTTAAAACCAAACCAAACTAATTCCCTTCTAATATTTTTTTCAGTCATTATGTCTCCTTACCTGTATAAACACATATTAATATCATTAATAACCTACAGTACTACAGTATCGGCCAAAAGACTTGTGATACTGTAAGTATTAAAACTGCAGTCTTTGATCACATTATTTTCATCTTCTCTGGCTCCCTGTAGAGAAAAAGGCACTGCTAATTTTCCCACTTGGACTTCCTTGTCAGCCAAGTTCATTTCAGGTCTTTCTTGCTATGAAATTATTCCTCATAATTCTTCACCATATGCTATACACTTTCCAATTTCTTTCAATGGTCCATACCTCTACAATTCTACTCCATTTTTTCTAAACTGTTACTTTCCTCTCTAGTGTTTCAATTAAAGGTTGTTTGCGGGTGCCTGTTGTTTGGCATCTTTCATACATGCACTAACCACCTTCATCATCAAGTTTTTGATTTCACCAGTAATGCTATTATTTCCTGTCAGTTTAGCAGTCTTCTGCATTTTATACACTTTGTTCACCAAATTCTCAGACTCCGATTGTAAGAAGTTACACACCATACAATCACTGAGTTAACTGCACACATATCACTGAGGGAATAATAATGCTCTTCATATTCCTTCTAAGAATACTGAGAAATATAACAGATGTGGTATCAATCTGTCATGTTCTGTTTCTCCTCCCCAAAAGAACACACATCTGGTTTCCTCAAAAGCATTCTCCTTTCTAAATGGCACTAATCATGCTTATGTGACAGGGTACTGATAAACACGCATAAAATAGTATAGGTTAGAGTACATAACATAGTATTGATAAGCTCGCATAAAAGAGTGTAGGTTAGATGTAGCTAATAAAGCAGATTAAACATTAAGAGCTAACAAAGAGAGCGAAGTAAACAGATAAAGAAATAACGAGAATAAAAGACAAAGCTTAAAGTAGTACGCACCTGATGATAGTGGCTAAATTAAAAGTAACATAAACGCACAAGGTCATCGTGTTTACTATACCAAACGAAAGAGACATGTTTTTAGTTAAAAAAATAAAACAACGCAATAACGTTTGGACCATGTACCCCTATCCCTCCCAGAGCGCAAAAGAGTTACTTCGCATTACAAAACCTAGGACTTAGATTAATTTTGCATTAGAAATAAACAGCGTCTATAACCTTGAAAAAGTTGGCATTTTTGGAGTGACACTTGTAATTTTATCGAGTATGAGTAACATATTTAGATTCGATACTACAAGTGGCGCGAAAGCTAGTCATGTGATCACATTAACTAATGAAAAGTCTTACTTCATATAAACAGCCAATGAAAATACAGATTACTAGGAGAGGCGCAAAAACTACCATAGTATATAAGACAAAGTTTTAGTATTCGAGTCACTCTGCCACTAGTTTCTCCAAGAGCTCAGAAGGCAAGTCAGCCATATAGGCATTTTTTTTCATTAGCAAGATAGAAATATTCGTGAAGCAGAATTAGTATTTGCACCAAGTCACATTTAAAATTGACGAGTTCGACAGAAGTTGTTCACACTTTACTAAAGTATTAGAGCATCCTTTGATATAATCGTGTTAGAAGTGTTATTCTTATAAGAGGAGTCCACGTAAGTTGTACAGACATTATTCGCTTTTTTTGTTAAAAGACTTTCATAACTCAGTTTGAATATTTCAATTTCACCCTGGCTCCAAGAGAGCCTGAATCATTGCCTGATGGGCAAGCCATCATACAGGACATATTGAATAATAGTGAAGAGAGAAATGTACAAGTACCCATAATACCAGAAGAATTAACTGATGAAGACATTATTGAAGATTTCAATGAGCATTACAAAGCCTAAATAGGCCACAATGAAGAACCTCTTGAAATTTCTGAAGTAGAGATGTTAACATCTATTATAAATGAACATCTCAACGATACTGAAGAGGAATTTGAACGGTTGTTGGACTTGTTGGGCTTCCAACATGGTTAGTAACCAGCTAGAATACTGTGAATTATGAACTGACTATATATATATATATGTTGCTGCCTGAAATTATGTATAAAGTTCAAGAACTTGTCGTTGAATTACTAGTTGCCTGTTATGTTATGTCAGAGGCTAAATAAATTACCAGATAAGACCTGCATCAGACTATTGTTTCTGAATTTATTACCATTTCTGGTTATGAATTTCCATGTTGGAAGTTACTAACTTTATGACTTCAAAACACGGAGAGATATTAGAAGTTCAATTGGGATCATTGCCTTTGCCATTTTCAACGAAACAGCACCCTTTTAAGTCCAGGTTGGTCTTGCAAGAATCTGGGTTAACCTATCAAGGGAATTATAACAACCTCTGGCGATAGCCAGTCTCCACCTTGAACAAAACAAAACAAGCTCTTAGAAATCGAACTGATAAGGAAAAGACATTGAAGTGTGTAAAACGATATGGACATTATCATATAACTTCAACTGGTCTAGTGACAAACAACTGATAGTAAGGAATTGGGTAGTGGACACAACAGTTCCAATTACTAAGTTTTATTGATGAGAGCCCAACCGTCACAGAATAACAAAAGGTGCCTTAGCATCAGGATTGAGAGATAGCACACTACTTACACTACAACGAACTGACACACTTAGAACATCTTCTATATTCAGCTTTCCCCCAGAATGCACCTACTGTCTGTGTTTCCATTAGATGTCTGTTCACTGCACACCTCCATTCTTCACTCTCCAGTTCTTTCTTAACAAGTGAACTAATTTCTCCATAGCTACAGCTTCTATCATCTTGCAGACCTGTTCTGGAACTCAGCTCCTTGAGTTTAATGGAAAATTCATTGACCAGATGAGTGGAGTTGCTACAGGTACCAAAATGGGTGTAACTATGCTTTTTTGGGGGGCTATTTGGAATATTAGGTGTGAAAGCGATATCAAGGTCCTTGTTACTTTAGTTACACCTCTTACCTTTAAATGCCTATTCTCTATCATTTTTCTAACTTTCCCAGCTCTGTTGCTTGTGCAAAGATGACTATGACTTTCACAGAGTGTACAAAATGTTGGGACTTTTTCTGTAGTAGACTATATCCTGAGCACGTCCTCACCTCCCTCCACAATGCCTCCTCCATACCTCTGGACAAGATGCCCTTAACACCAGCCACAAAACTACATCTGACAGAGTCAAAGTAATCTTAAATTATCACCCCCATAGTGCTGCTGCTAGGAAGATTCTTTTATAGATGCCTCAAAAGGTAAACCATTCTTGATGGAAAATGTGGCTTTAGAAAATGGCATCTTCCATGTTTGGATAACATATGGACAAGCTTTTCACCATGCTCTGTTTCAAGGTTTGGTGCTGCCATTGTCAATGTTCGAAGGTCATCCACTTCAATTTCTCGACTACACTATGTTACAGTACAGTTCACATACTTTATTTCTCTGTTGTAAGCTGCTACAGTTCACAGACTTCATTTCTCTGCCATCAATAAGTACCATGCACAAATGACTATTTCTCTACCACTATTGATAGTCCAGTTTCTCAAAAGTAAATATGGAAGAGTTTACAAACTTTAGTTGTTCTAATATCATATGGTTCAATTCACAGATTTCCGTTTTTTCTGCTTTAAACTGATACACTTTGCACACTTCAGGTTTCAATTTCTTTTTTTTTAAATTCATAGACATCAATTTCTCTACTAAAAACTGGTACAGTTTGCAGACCTTTTTTTCTCAAATCTACCCTCACATAGTTCACAGACTGCAGATTCACTAGCACATAGCACAGTTCACATATGCCGTGATATAAACTGACATTGTTCACACATTTTTAACGTGCTCAAAAATACATATTAATCTACATGTGAATGGAGTAACCAAAATCTGACATCAAATTTTCCAGAACCAGTAAAACTAGACACAATATTTTCAAAGACACAAATTATTTAACCAAACTGTTTGTATCGCTGAATATTTTCTCCACTGATAAGCTACCTAAATAAGATTCAACATGGTAAAAATACCCCACAAACTCCAACAGCAAGGAAAACTCACAACCTACATTAAGAATATCCATTATTATGCCAGTCTGAAGCACATATATACTCTTGCATTCCAATAAACTATCATTTAATACCTTAACCATGTATCCTTATTGCCAGGTAAACTGTGGCCTATCCTTGCTACGTACATTTTTATTCTGGCTAATATTGCATTAGAAGATTTTTAAAAAAAAAATGTGTTTAAGTTTCTGTTCCCTAATACGCATTTGCTAAGTAAAGCATATTTTTTCAAACACACTCTGCTACTAGAAGTACAGAAAAAAATCTACAATCAAGAATCACTGTGCAGAGCAAAGCAAGCACTGGCATCAAGATTTTATAAACTGAGATGAACTGGTCACACTCTATGCAGAAAGCAAACTAGTATCACATGAGAGACCAAAACTGGAAAAAATGCAAGGTCTCTGACATTACAGCCATAAAGTCTGGATATCAAACTCAGATTCATTGAAATGAATCAGGGGATAGCAATGCAAGTACTCTTGACTAACCCCATGGAGAACCCGCAATGAACGTCACAGTGTAACACTGGCAGTAGAGAAATATTAAGTAGTAATTAAGTAAGTAATATATGCTAATATTTTATAATTCCTAACTTAAGCGTATTCACAAATATAATGGTAAAGCTGATGGAATCACATACTGTCTCATTCTGTTAATTTATGACAGCATGCTGTGTATTGAAGAAAAAAAAACAATAACTTTACAAGATAACCACACACCAGATCAAATTTGTTAGCAGATCACTATACTTGGCCGCTTTGAACGAATGTTGCTCGTCTAATCTGGATTCAAATGGCACGGTCAGTTCAATCAGTATGACCTGAAGCATTGCTGAAGAATGAAGCACTATATCCGGCCGTCTCCGCGATTTTCTGATACTCTCTGGATATGCCCCTCGTCCAGGTAGGTCTACCGCCATCTCCCAGTCATTTGCACAGTCAAGAAGAGATGGTAAACTGCTACCAGGATTACTCGGTTAATGTGCTGACTTTCCTGCCCTCAGAAAGTATGTATGCTATTCGCCATCCTTGCCAGATCTATTGTCGCAGCAAGCTCATTTAGCACTTTGTTATGGCGCCAAGTGTATCGCCCTTGCCCTAATGACACCTTACACGCTGAGAGCACGTGTTCAAGTGTCTGCCTCCCCTGGCACAGGGGTCACTGCTCATCATCCGACTTTCCCCATTTCACAAGGTTGGTGGCCGACGGCAGCAGGTCATACAACTGAACACTCTGAAAATCACAACTGCATCTGGACCATACTTCTGACATTTACACTTGGGAGAAACATATTCATGCACATATGACAAAACTTTCAGGCATGTCAGAGAAACTACAGCAGACAAAACATATCATTGTATTTAGCACATTCTGTAAATTTGTTGCTACACATATTACACAATGGCAACAATGTTAATCTTATCTAGTAAATTTCTTAAATATATTCTTGCTTTTATTTAAGAAACCTCCTTTTTTCTTTGGTTTTTCATCATCAGCTGGACTTGAAGTGCCTGGCCTTGAGCCATCTGGTTTGATTTCAGAGAAGTTGACATTTGTGGGTTGCTTTTTTGAGCTCGCTGTGTCAGTACTAGATGGAAGCTGATCACCTATTTTTGGGACCTGTAATCAAAGTAGAAAAAGATAGTCAGCACATTTAATATAACTTGAATAACTAAACTTGACAATAAATATTGTGTAGCCCACATGACTATTCTGCATATGAGATGATGCTGAATGAATGAAAATTTTGGTCTATCTGCTCTATATCTTGGATGTGCAGCACTGTATGTGAGGGAAACATTTAACTCTTCCTTAATTGGTCTAGAACAGTTTCTTGTAACATTGAAATGGAATGTAACATTCAGTAATTAATGACTCTTAGCTTAAATTTAAACCTTATTAGAACATTCTTAAACTATGTCTTTTAACATTGTTTTATTAGTGCTGTCTTGCTAAATCAAACTCATCTATGAACACTACATAAAATGCTCTTTTAACTTGTAAATTCAGACATCTTATTAAACTGTTAACACTGAAGCTCTTATGATCACGTCAGTTTAATTAATAAAAATACGCCTACTTCTGACTTCAAAAACTAGCGTGAAAGGTAGCTCAATCATTTAAAAACCTAAATAAATAAAAGACATTGCTCAGGCTAATGTAACAGTAGATTTAACGTTAAATAAACAGTTCAGAAAAGTCACAAGTACAAAGCATAATGCACAGCATCAGATCAAGCAATGACAGTGCACACTGCTACCAACTTAGCAAGTGACAATCTAATTAGAAAGTGTAAGTTATCAGAAGTTCTCTGCTATAAATATTTAATTTTAAATTCGTCTAGTTATTACTGCACAGCCAACCCCAGTTCACATATAGGATGACTTAACCTTTCATCCAATCAACCAAATCAATACCACCAACTAGATGCTCATGATATTTTACCAGACGTGACCTTGTAGGGCATTTCACTAGATAATACAAAGGGTACAACTTAATACATTAAACTTGTATGGTGTTTTACTAGATCAAATACAGAAAATGACCTTTTCACTCACTGAACTTTAAAGGTACTTTACTGGACATGCACATATAATTGAGACAGCTTTCAAGACAGTGAATGTATAGATCATTTCAATAGACATGCAAGTACACTTTAAGAATTAGTTTAAGATAGTTAATCCATAATGTATATCACCAAACATTTAAAAAAAAGCAATGATGATCCCTTGGATGATCTCAAGTCAATGAACTCGCATGATATTTTACTAGACAAGCTAATACAATATAGAACTACTAGTGGCACAAAAAGAACTCTGTCTCAGAAAATATGTGAAGAAATTAAACTAAAGGATTTTTGGGTAAATCTAAACTTACAGCAAAAAATATAACTGGTGATAGGCACAACATGCGTAACAGACATTACAAATCTAATGTGAACGTTATCCCTCCACCAAAAATCATAATTTTTTCCAATTAAAAAATAAAAACGAGCAGGAGAAATGAGCATTAGGACCTACAAGCTGAGAGAGCCAGAAATTAAGACCAGATATCAGGGGCTTATTGCTACAGCAGTGAGCAACACAGAAGAACGACCTGATGACTTGGAAACCCTCTGGAATAAATTCAAGGATATCATAAAGACAGCTGCTGCAGAAGCATGCGGTGAAGTCCGACTTGGGAACCAGAGAAAGAGGACACCTTGGTGGACAGAGGAAGTCAAAGAGAAAATAAGAGAGAAGAAAATGGCATGGAAACAATACTTAGGAGCTAAAAACACAACAGGACAAATGGAAAAATATAGAGAATATGTGACACTCAGAACAGAAGCAAAGAACAAAGTGCTAGCAGCAAAACAGAAGTCCTGGGAAGAATTTGGAGAAAAGCTAGAAAAAGATGCACAAGAAAACCAGAAATTGTTCTATAAGACCCTAAAGAACATGAGGAAAGAAAAACAATGCCCTCTCAAATTTATAAAGGACAAGCAAGGCAAATTGCTTACTGCCCCGAAGGAAGTAATGGAAAGATGGAAAGAATATTTCTCAGAACTCCTGGATGGTGAGCATGATGAAGCATCAGAAATGATAACCACTGACACAGAAGAGGAAACCAATGATGGTGAAGATGACATAAAGATGGAAGAACTGAGGGCAGCACTAGAGAAAATCAAGATGGGCAAAGCAGCAGGGCATGATGGTATAACACCAGAAATGGTTAAGTACATGGGAGCATCAGGCGACCTATTACTCTTAAAGGTCCTACAGGCAGCATGGTGCAACAAGACCATACCAAAGGATTGGGAGATTGCCATCATAACACCAATTTTCAAAAAGGGTGACAATCGACAATGTGGAAACCATAGAGGCATATCCCTTCTCAGTGTCCCTGGTAAAATCTACTCTAGAATCCTAGAGCAGAGACTCCGACGCCTAGCTGAGCCACAATTGGATGAGGTCCAGTGCGGATTCCGAGCAAACCGAAGTACTCAAGACCTAATCTTCACACTCAGACAGCTGAGTGAAAAGGCCCTTGAGTATAAGAGTGAGATCCATCTTTGTTTCATAGATCTGGAAAAGGCGTTTGACAGGGTCCCCTGGAGCAAACTTTGGGACTGTTTGGCAAGGAAGAATATTCCAGCACCGCTGATTCATGCTATACAGAGCTTCTACAAGTCTTGCAGAAATTATGTGAGGACAGCAAACCATAAGTCAGAAGAGTTCAGGACCACCACTGGTGTAAGACAAGGTGATATCCTATCACCTTACCTCTTCATACTCCTTATGGACGATGTCATCAAGGCATGTAAGGAGAGAACAAGAAAGTATTCAGTGGGGTACTGGAAGATGAGACAGGTCTATATTTCGGAGCTGGCATTTGCTGATGATGTTGCCCTGATTGCTAAATCAGAGGCACATCTCCAATCCAACCTGCAAGTCTGGAAGGAAGAGCTGGAGAAGAGAGGGATGGTCATAAGCAGCTCTAAAACAAAATCCATGGTGATATCACGAGAAGAAAGAAAACATCAGATTAAGTTGGGAGAACAGGTCCTGGAGCAGGTCGACCACTTTAAATATCTCGGAGCTATTATAGACCGAAAGGGAGGCATCAAAGAAGAGTTGGCCACTCGAAAAGCAGCGGCTGGGAGACTTTTTCAGGCCATAAATCGTGGATTCCTCAGCAAGAAAGAGGTTGGTAAGAAAACGAAGATGGCTGTATACCGCTCCACCTATGTCCCAGTCTTGACATATGGATGCGAGTCGTGGGCAATGACTACAACCCACAAAAGCCAGATCCAAACCTCAGAAATGAGGTATCTGAGGAAAGTGGTTGAAGTAACAAGAAGAGACATGGTCCGCAACCAGACGATCCGTCAAGGCCTAAAATCCCATCCGCTGCAGACCCAAATAGAACAGTCCCAACTAAGATGGTTTGGCCATGTCTGCAGAATGGGAGAAGATCGGCTACCACGACAAGCATGGGAAACAAAGAGCCAGGGATCCAGACCTCCAGGACGACCCAGAGTCCGCTGGGAGGACAACATTAGACAATCTTTGAAGGACCGAGGACTAGAATGGAACCAGGCCAGGAAGAAGACAGCTGATAGAATGGTCTGGCGCTCTCTCTTCCAAACCTCTACATTTCACGGTAGAAGGGGAACGACTAAGTAAGTAAGTAAAAAATAAAAAGTTGACTAGTAAAAATTCCAGCATGTCTCTATTGACCTCTCTTCTAGCTCAAGTTGTGCTACGTAACAATCAATCAACCAATACCCTTTAGCTTCCCAAGAAGCATAGGCCTTCGATATGCCAAGTCCTACTGTCACATGCCATCAGCTCAAGTTCTTTCCACGTCTTCTTCATTATCTTAGCTTGTCTTCAGTTCCTTTCTTCATGTGTTTTCTGCCTCTCTTTCCTTGGGGATTCCATAACAAGGACTGCTTTGTAATGCGCTCAACAGGTTTCCTCAATGTGTGTCTTATCCATCACCAGTGTCTTCTTCTCATCTCTTGTTCCACTGGCATTTGTCTGGCTCTTGTCATACCATTTTAATCCTTTTATTCTATGCAAGCACCCATTTAAGAATGTCTGTATATATATAAACAAATAAAATGGTATTGAATCAGTTTTAGAAATTAACGGTACACAGGAAACATGGGACGTTTCGGGTTTCACCCTTCGTCAGCCACAGTTACAAACAGGCAACAAGGACAAGAAATATAGACGTGTAATATATATTAACACAGATGAAGAGCAATAATAAAGCAAGGAGACTGACTACACAACCAAAAAGAATTAATAAATACAAGAAATTAAACAATCAACGAAAATCAAAAGCAGAAAATGGAATTAAAAAACAAGAAGTCCTGCTATAAAACTCTCAGCTGAAAGTAATGAATACTAATTCCAATAGCGTCAAACAGCGATGAATAAAAGTGACGCCATAAAAATACGGAAATAGAAACACAAAACTAAAAGAAAGATCGTGAAATAAGAGACGGATGAAATAAAGAAGTCTGAAATAGAGAAAAGCCAATGAATAACAGAGTCAAGCAAAATGATGTTGGACATTAAGACCATTAGGAGAGAGGCAACCCATTCCAAAAATGAGATGATTCTCTAGAGAAAATTGACTACGGTCATCAAAAAAGCAGGAGCATAAACCTGTTACCTAGATGTCAAAGGGACCGGAATGGTCTGGGCTATTGAAATGAAGGGTCGCAGGTTTCGGTTCTCTGTGATAAATGTCATTTAAGTGCTTGTGGAATCTATCTGCCAAACGTCTGCCAGTTTCACCAATATAGGTAATGTTGCATCTTTTACAGATAATGGCATAAATAAGATTCCTAGATTCACATGTAAATGACTCTCTAATAATAAAATTGACCTTCGAAAATGAAACAGTTGGAGTCTGGAGCACATGTGCACATGTACGACATCTTGGGCGGTGGCAAGACTATGTACCAAAATATGGAGGGCTAGTATTCATCAAACAGCTGTGTACGTGAATGTCCTTGAAATTCTTATCCCTGCGATATGTCACCAGAGGGGGATCCCGGAACAATTCACGTGTAACAGGATCAGAGTTGAGAATAGGCAGATGACGGAATAGAATTCTCTTCACCACCAGACAGTAAGGATGGAAAGTTAGAATCAGTTTGAGTCTGTAGCTTTTTATTTGTTGTTTTTGTTGTTCTCCATGTTTCAGAGCCAAACAATAGGACTGACTTTGCCATATGAGTTGAAGATTTTTATTTCTGTGTTGGACTTATGCATAAAATGAGCTATTTGTTGTTGTTATTTAACTAGGGCTGCTGAACTTCTCACTCTTTTGCAGCCAATGCCAAGTTGAAGACTTCTTGGTATTATCTACAATGTAGATATAGGCTTTTTGTTTGGCTTTTCTGCCATTCTGAAACTTGCTGAGTTGAAGTAATGAGCTCCAGTTTCTCAAGCTTGGCTTGCATTTAAAGGATCATCACATCTGGTCTGATGCTGACCACATCACCCCTCGTGTGCCGTTGGTCAAGAAAATATATATTAACACCATATTCCCAATGTGCCTCAATGGGCGTGTAACGGGATCCGTTACCTTTTTTACATCTGGTCCCAAGCTAAAAGTAAGAAGTGCGTGGAATACTGTGCATTCCCCGCCATCCAAGGGGGCTCTCCAACAATGCAAAGCTAAAATACTGTACTCTGGTTCTGGGCTCTCCCAAGGAACTGCCAAGTCCTGTCAGAGCCACTTCTCAACTCCTCCTGCCTATCACTGGTTCCATAGTGAGATCCTTCTGCATGCAGTCAACTAGGTCAAAGCCAAAGAATTACATTGTGACTTCTCCAAGCTTAGTGTGCAATGCTGGGTTCTCAACAAGTTTCACCACAGGGGGAATTCCTGGAAGAGTGTGGATGATTTAAAAAGTCAATGAGGATGTAATTAGCCTCACAGACAGAGGTTCACTTCCACGTACGTATATTGTAGCATTGTGCACAGCTGGTGGTCATATAAGGATGACTCCAGATATGCACACAAAAAATGAGCTATAAAAAGTTATGCTTAAAATGAGCTTAACTTCAAGTTATGCTATGTTAAAAAAAAGAATATTTAACACATTTCACAATTTGAGGCTCATGTTGTTTTGAGATCTTAGAACAATGTGTACAAATAATGCATGTTGTAAAATTGATTATACAAAGATTATATTAATTTTGTGCATCTGATTTTCTTTGTCGTGTTATTGTTAGTTTCTTTGCATTGCTTTTTCTTTCTTGTTCAGTATTTTTATTTGTTTATTCATTATTATTTTATCATGTTCCTTATAGCCTTAATACTTTGTTTTGTTCATCTGAGTATTTATATTTGTCAATTTTTTTTTTAAACCACGAAATTGATACAAAGAGAACATCTTTTGAATGTGACAGACTGACATAAGAAATGCACAAAAAACAATAACAGGCAATTTTAGCACCTAAGACAGTGTTTCCCAAAGTGTAGCATCCACATCCCTGAGGGTAGGCAAAAGAAGTTCAAGGCAGAGTTTTTTTAAAAGCTGAATCATACTTATCTAGCTGCAATACACAATTCATTCAAATTTAATATATGCTTGCTTTTTTTCCATGTGTGCATATATATATATTTAAAGCTAGCCAATGCTCCTGTCATTCTGTGTAATGCATTTCCTTTCTTAAGCTACTAGGCATCAACCAAAGCTCAACAGATGAGTGTGTGATGTATCTGCTCAGAGACTGTTTTCTGATTACTGGAAACAAAATGCTAATTTCTGATTACAACACACAACATGTAAATATAAAAAACACACATCTCTATTTAAACAACACTGACTTCTGTCCAATGTAGAGTGAGGACAGGATAATGAGACAGAGGTGTCTTATTGACATATTGGACATAAAGAGCATTTTCTCAGGTTATATCAAAATGTTGTGCTGCAAGGCAATTACAGCAGTGGTGTATTTACACATTTTTTTTTTTTTGATCGTGGACTATTCAGTTCATTCACTACCCTTGAGCTCCTCAAGAAGCATAGGCCTACAACAAATTTGTGCCAGGTCCTCCTATCCTGTGTAACCAACTCAAGCATTTTCCACGTCTTCTTTTTTCATCCTCCATTTCTGTCTCCAGTTATCACTGTGTGATTTTCAGTCTCCAACTACCTCTCTTACCCTTGGGATTCTAGAACAAAGACTGCCTTGTAATGCTATCAACAGGCTTCCTCAATGTGTGTCTTGTCCATCACCAGACTTTTATTCTCATCTCTTGCTTCATTGGCACCTTGTCTGGTTCCTGTCATCAGTTTCGCTCTGTGATCTTATCATATTCTCCCAGTCCTTCTATTCCAAGCAAACACCTATTTATGAAAGTCTGTAACTTCTCAGTTGTTGTTTTTTTCTTCTCCATGGTTCAGAGACATACAACAAGACTGACTGACTGAATGATATTTGAGTTGAGGATTCCGATTTCTTTTGGTTTCTATAAATTTCTCAATACAATGACAGCTCCTCACCTTCTGTATTCTTATTTTGATATAACTGTCTGTTCCCCCAACTTTTTCTGTATTGCTATAAAGATACATGCTTGATTCTACATCTTGGTGAGGTGTTTCTTCAACTGCAATCTTATCTTTTGCTGCATTTATTCTCAATATCTCTGCAGCAAATGATAATAAGATTGTATTTGTTCAGATGGGAAGTGCTTATTCAGGGGCTCAACCTCCCAGGACGAAATTATGATGGCGGTGGTCTCGCCTTCTATGAGATGACTATTACTGCTATTTCCTCATTATTTAGGCCACAATCCTTTATTGTTACTTTCCTTAACTATTGCATCCACTATTACTAGGTGTTCTTCTTCATTCTTTGCTTTCAAAAAAATGTCATCACAGGATTTAAGATGTATTCTCCAGCTAATTTCCATGGAAGCCCAGCACCTCTAAATACACAATTGATTTCCAAGTGTTTCTTTACAGCCTTCATAAAGATAATGTAGTGTTTACATGAATAATATTTTCAATAAAGTAAGTTCCACAGCAAGTCAGTGAGCTACTATATACACATTTTCTGAACAGTACATAGCCAGAGGGCACCACACACTAAGAAGATAAGAAGCCACAGTCAAGATTTGCTCATACTAACAAACATGTGTTGTGTGTGTATGTGTGTTCACTGAATCTTTCTCTTAAAGCAGTGAGAGTGCTTCATAAATAAAAGACCTGATTTCTTGACCATTTATGGGCTGTTCCCAGTCACCTTTCACGACAGTGCCTCTAACTTCCTTGCATGCATAATAATTACTTTTCTACTACAGATTTAAAGCTATAACAAAAACACATATAAAATGCATGCAAAGAACAGAGAAAACAGGGAAAAGCAACAGATGGCAGTGGCAATGACACAAAAAAAGCAATGATCCAGAAAACACTGCAAAACAATTTTTTGTTTAAGAATTACTTGTGAAAAAAATTAAAAGAAAATAAAGCATATACAGGAACAAATAAGAAAGAAATAAAAAGGAACAGAAAAAGCAACCACAGACCAAAAAAATGTAATGACAGAGTAGATAACATTGACGTCTGCCATTTGTTATCGACATACTTTAGCTGTAATGTCCGTTCTTGCAAGAGCATTTAGTGCTGCATCTAAACTCTCACCAGACCTAGAACCAATTAAAATGGAACTTGTTTAAAATGTTTATTGCTTTGGCATTAATCCATTCATTTACAACAACAAAACTGGTGCATTTGTACAACTGATTAACAAAAATAGGTGGTAGTAGTAGTCTTACTAAGCTGCTAAAACTATTCCTACTGCATTAAGGTACTAAGACTACTGCTCAAAAATATTAAGACAACCTCTACCATAAGATACTACTGCTACTACCCTAAAATACAAAGACTACCTCTACTACCCTAAGAACCCAAGATTGCCTCTACTATCCTAAGGTACTAAGACTGCTACTGTCCGAAGATACTAAGACTACCTCTACTGCCCTAAGACTACCTCTACTGTCCTAATATACTAAGACTATCACTACTGCCAGAAGATACTAAGACTACCTCTACTGTCCTAAGGTACTAAAACTACCTCTACTGTCCTAAGATACTAAGACTACCTCTACTGCCCTAAGATACTAAGACTATCACTACTGCCCTATAACTACTCCTACTACCCTAAGACTACCCCCACTACACTAAGGTATTAAGACTACCTCTACTGTCCTAAGATACCAAATCTATCCCTATCCCCTTAAGATACAAAGACTACCCCTACTTCCTTAATATGGTAAGACTTACCTACTGCCTACTTTTGTTTTACCTGATCATTTTGCAGTCTTACTGCAGTACTTCTCATGTCTTTATTACCAGTGCTTGTTAATCTCATAGTCTTACTACAGTCCATTTCATTTTTGTATTACCAATGCATTTTTACCACTGTCTCTTTGACAACTGTGAAATTAACTACCTTCCGACCCATGGCAGCACCAGCTTTTATTTATTTAAACCAAAAAAATAAATAAATTTAAAACTCTTACTGCTACATATGCAACAGGTGTTGATTATTTATAGTTCAACAAAATGTGATGACTAATGCCTCCTGTAGATGTTTTTGTGGTTGACAAAACATTTATATTTGACTACCTGCACTTGTGGCTGACAGTATAAAGGAATAAAGTGAGCACATATTTTATAATAAAAAGTGCACGTAGAAAATGTATACAAAATACTTCATGTTATAAAATAAACAAATGGTTCAAGTTTACAACATAATCATATTAGAAACAAGGACAATGATGTAGCAGGTATGAAAGCAATGCAAAAAGGAAATGACTCAATTTAAGCTGGTCTTACAGACTGCAGGTTAGTCAAAGTCAACGTTGTTAATAAATCCTTGACCCCAATAATAATTTCTATCTAACCACTGACCCCATTTATAATAAATACATCGTTTATGACAATTAGAATAACTCTAAAGCTCTCAATATAAATGTTTTTAAAAAAAAACATAAAACTGCAGTTTGTTAACCTAAATCCTTCTTATAATACTGTCAATAGAAAAAAAAATTCAATAATTCCTATGTTAAATAATTTTTATTTTAATGATCATCATTATTATGCTAAATTAGTAAATTCTATGAACAGTTACATGGGGTTTTTATATACTAAGAAATATATAATAAATAAATATTAGCCATAAAAGTATGAAAAAAAAAAAAATTCTAGCAATGAAAAAAACAATCCTTTACCTCAAACATTTAATGCTTTCAGAAACTGACACCTTGCACACACTGATTTCATTCATTTGTTTCTCATTTGAGATCATTCTTATATACTACATATATTTTATTATCATTCTCTATCCACCTTGACCTTGCTCCAGATACAAGACTTGCACTCTCTAACCCATCGTCATCTGAAGATGGAGCTGGCTGCAGGAAGTTGGAGGGTATCAAACCTTGCTGACCATTTATTTCCCCTGTGTAGAAGCCATCCTCATCCATGTCACCATAAATCATGACAATGTCCCCAGTTTTGAACGACAATTCCATCTAAGTAGAACAATGTAAAGAACATATAGTATCAATATAATTTTTAAAGGGAGCTTTACCTGAGTGTAGAAGTATAAGGAAACATAATGCCAGTTATTATCATCACCTTTCAGATACTTTTTTGTTTCTTTTATATAGGGAATTCAATTAAAAAAAGGACTATCTTGTAATGCTATCAGCTGGTTTCTCCAATGTCTAATGTCTTTTCACCATATATTTCTTCCCACAGTATTTTTGTGATTCTTTTCAACCCTTCCACATTGATGATCTTTCCATGCCATTTTAATCTGTTTATTATGATTAAGCACTCTGTATTACTTCATAGTTTTGAAAGACAACTCTTTCAACTGCATCAGTATAAGGACAAATAATGTCTTTATATTATTACATAACTTTCAAAGCCAATATCCATAAAGTAAGGGCAGTTAAAAAAAACCATAACACAGCTGCTATCACTCAAATTTTTTTTTTTCTTCGAGCAAACAGAAAAATCCACAGCTAGCTTGTTGATGCTTTCAGAGTTTGAATGCTGCCATACTGCTCTTTTGTTTTCTGAATGATCCGGAGTAACTTACTTCATCCACCCCAGAGATCCACTACACAGACAAAGTCACAGTAGCATTTTGACTGTCTAAAGTCAACAACACATTTTGTACAAGTACATAAACTTCATATGGCACCAGATTTAGTGACACAGTAGAATAAAATACTTAAGTAGAACTTAAATACTCTAAAAAAGTCACTCTATTCATTCTCATTTCCCTTTTGACTTAACATGGATCTATCACTACAGCTGATCCTCTTGAAAGAAACCTGTACCAAAGCATTCATATGCTTGAGCAGCAGTGGTTTCTGTAGCACACTTTAACATAATAAGGTTGCCAGCCCCATTCAAGTTCAAAGATACTGTCAAATATATGATAATCATATATATCTTCATGTCTGTTGAACGAATGCTGTATAGATGAACTGCAAAACTAGTCACTTTCTCTCATATACTTCTATATACCAAACCCCCTCCCCAAATGCATTCCCCATTTTGCTACCTATAAAGTCTACACCAAAGCACCCACATGCCTTTCAGCAGTTGTTTCTGTAGCAATCTGATGAGGTTCCCAACCAAAAGGCACAACCTCATATTACTCGCCTCGTACAACATACCTGAGACACCGGTAGTCCTGTTGTGGATTATGAGGCACCATGATAGTTTTATTATAAAGACAATCATTCAAAGACTAAGTCTGTGATAAAAGAATAATGAAACTGGACAATGTTGTCAGAAGTTAAACGTGGCTGAAACAAGCATGCCTTGTTGAAGGATGGCCATTTTTATCAAAGCAGGAGATGTTATAAGCTTCTTTCAATGATCTATAAAGTAGCAAGCTGAAAGGACAGGTAGGGAGGGGATGTAAAGAGAGGAAAAAAGATAATGGATGAGAATATTTCTTCTCTAAACTGCAAATTTCAGCTTACTTCAGCATCAACATTTGGTGACAACTCCTGAGGGTCATAGTCATATAATGCAATCATCTTCCTCATTGGGGGACCTTCTCTTGGAATAGAAACCACACCATTTGGGGTCAGCTGAGCATCACTGGATCGGTCATCAATCACAGCTGAATGACCAGATACTGAAATTTGTAAACGCCTGCTTAAATTCACTGTGAAGTAATTCCATATTTAAAAATACATAATCTAGTACGATCAGGCACTAATCTAACACCAAATATTCGTTATTAATCTGATTTTAGCAGTGAGCTGAAAACTCTTTTGTCATTAATGTACTCTGCCACAATTATAACTTTTCTCTTTTCCTTTCTCTTCTTTGATCAATCAGTCAATCAATCCCTTAAGTTCCATGTGGAAAACAGGGCTGCAACTGTTGCTCATCACCAATTTCTATTGTGGACCATTTTCTTCCACTTTGCTTCCTCTTTCACTGTTCTTCTCAGGTTCTCTTTGGCCATTCCACTCTTCTCTTCCCTTATGGGTTTCAGTTACGAACACATCTAGCTACAATGGCTAGCTGCTTCCTGAGGATGTGTTCTGTCCATCTCAGTTTCCTGTCTTTAAATCCCAGCTGTATTGATTTGTCTTATTCTATTCCATAGTTCTTTGTTACTACATGTGACCATTTGGTATGTAGAAGGTGCTGGGGAAACTGTCCTTAATTCCTTTACTCAAGTGTGTCCAGTTCCTTAAGACCAACCTCTATGCCATCCAACTCATTATCATAATGGTTAACATCATCTCATCTCAACCCGTAACCCATCATGAGTCGTAGGGGTGCCATGGTGGAAGCATCAGCAGACAGGGTCCTCCACTGCTCTCTATCCTCAGCAATACGTACAAGTGTGGAAAAACCGTGCCTGCCCATTCTTTGATGTTATCAGCCCAGGATTTTCTTTGCCTTCCTCTTCTCCATTTACCTTTGACTGTTCCCTGGAGGATCGTTAGGTATAACGGGTTATACCTAGGGGTAAAAACAAAATGATAATTGCACCCAAGCTGGATCAGTAAAGATATTTGAAATAAAAATAACAAGATTTACATTTTATTTTGATTTCATTTATCTTGTGATCATACCGTTAGGACTCATGTATCTGGTAAACGAGAGGTAGTTTATCTTTAGTCAATTCGGGAGGAATCATTTTATAAATTGTTTTCTTTGAAATGTTCACCATATAGTCACATATTTGTTTCCAGTGTGAAAGATGTAACAAGATCAAGATATTTTTCTCAACTTAAACCTCTAATATTAAAGACAAGATTTAAAATATAAAAAAAATCAAAATACAGTGTTTCTATTTCAATGAATCTGGCATTTATCCTTCCTCATCAGACTCTACCACTTGTGTCCTTCAGCTGTGTGTATGTATGTGCTGTCCTAGAAGGATGGTGGTGATCTTTGAGCAAAGTTCAATGTAAACATTGAAGGCTTGTGATATACCTTGATTTATGTGCATTTGGGATAAAGAAGGCATGTGGTACAATTTGATATATCAGCATGTGTGATAAAGAAGAATTGTGACTGCTTGGTCTGTGTGCATTTGTGATAAAGAAGACTTGTGAAACTTTAGTCTATGTGAATTTGTGATAAAGATGGCTTGTGATGCGCCATGATTTACAAGTGCTGTCATACAGAAAGTCTGTGATGATGGTAATCAATGTTAAAGAATGATAGTCCAAAGACCCTTGTAATGGTAAAAGCAATATTTATACTGAAACATTTGGTGACATGTGTGTTTCAAGATGGTAAGTCTGAAATAACAAATTCTGAGAAAACTGGTTTAGTGTCATTCTCATATTTCTGGAGAAAAAAAAGTTAGTGCTTTCAAATACATGTTACATGTGTTTATGACCATATAACCTATCAGTTACAATTTGATAGCAGAGATGCTGAAAATTCATAAAATATCAACATCAATAAATCTGTATTTTTTATCCCACTAAAGAGCGTTTTTTTCCTTCCAGTGTCGTCTTGCACATTTTCTCTAAACCAGACATATAGTCAACATTTTATTAATTTCCTGAGGTTTTGTCACACATGATATGTTCTGTATTTCATAATTCACAAATCAGCAGGTATCATAAGTAACTTGCTCAACTACATTATCAGCATGGGGGTAAAATGACAGATCATAACTTATGTGTACAGTGGCTAGATGGGCAAACTGCATCATCATCATCTGTTTGTTGCTTCTCTGTATTTTCTGTGTATGCTGAAGCCTCAAAATTATTTAAGACTTAACTCTTTGACTCCATAATTATTTTCCACCCTGTGCCGTAATTATTTTTTGTGGAATTCTAAATGGTGAAGTGTACTGTCTTTTAGTGTAAATTTTATGTTAATCTATTCTATGAACATGTACTTATTATATACCAAACTGTAAGGAAATAGATAGAGAAGTGTTATATATAGTGTCGTTGGTAGTATTAACACAAGTATGTTCGGTATACCATACCTGTCAACCTGTACGAATTTTTCGTACAATGTACATATTTTTAATACTTTTAGCAGTGTACGGCTGTACAGACTCGTTGTACGGATTTTTCCTCCCTCCCAAAAAAAAAAAAAAAAAAAAAATTCTAGAAATATTTTCCAACCCAAGTTTTTAAAAATTTTAAATCAGAAAATATTTTCTAGCCCAGGTTTTTTTTAAACCAACTTTTTTTATTCCGGGAATCTCGGCGTCTGTTTTTAAACTGAAGTCTCTCGCAGCAACCAATCAAATCCTTTTATACCCAACAATTCGGCAAAAACTTTGAATTCGGCCTCAAACACTTTCAGCTTTCAGCGTGACATGATGTATTTTTAAAGTTACCTGTTATCAGCCACGCTTGCCAAGACACTTCGATGCCAATTTGTTTAAAAAAAGCTAAATACCTATAACTTGGTTAAATATTGCTGTTGTTTTGCTTTGTTGCAATTTAATCGCTGTCTTAATCTTTCCAGTTATATCTTGCTTTTCAGTATATTTCTGATAAATTAATGTCATAATATTCTGTGTAGGCCCTGCATAACTAAAAAAAAAAGTTTGTTTGCGTCGAGTAGACCTACTTTATTCTGGCGATCGAGTTTCACTGCTTTATTTTTCATAAAGCGGCGATCTATTATCACTGGTCTGGGCTATCAATCTTTAAATAATAATTTTGTAAATTTTTGGTAGTACATTTTTTCTTCCTAGATTAATATTCTGTTCACAATTTAGTTAATTTTTTCATTTTTTGCTGTTGCTTTGCTTTGCTTCGTTGTATGTTATTTTTGTCGTTCTCTTAATCTTTCCAGTTATATTTTGACCATTTCAATATTTTCAATAAATTAATATCATAAAATTTTGTGTAGGCCCTACAAAAGTAGAAAAATAAAGTTTATTTGCATTGAGTAGGCCTACCTACTTTATTTCAGCGGTCGAGATTCGCTGCTTTATTTTATAATAAAGTGGCAATCTATTATCACTGGTCTAGGCTACCAACTCTTAAATAATTTTGTAAATTTTTGGTGCTACGTTTTTCTTCCTAGATTTGATATTTTGTTAAATTTTGTTGTTGTTGTTGCTGTTAGCTTTGCTTTGTTGTATGTTTTTTTTGTTGTTGTTGTCGTTCTCTTAATCTTTCAGTTATATTTTGATCATTTAAATATTTCCAATAAATTAATGTCATAATATTCTGTGTCGGCCCTACATAACTAGAAAAAAAGTTAGTTTGCGTAAACTTTGCTGCTTTATTTTTCAATAAAAAAGTCCTTACAGACTGCAGGAGGTCCATGAATGCAGACACACTCACTTCTTTTTTACAGTGTAAGATTAACATTGATACATGCTGTGCAGACTTTAAGCCCACAAATGCAATTCTGCAAAGTGCTAAAAGTGCATGTGTTGATTATAATACAAAACACTGTGCATTGAAAGAATAGTACCTCACGATCACTAAGTTTTTTATATGTAAAGAACAGCATGAGACTATTAGCATGTTTTATACCACACTAATTCAAATGCCAATAGATTTGTATATGTCATTTCTCGTTTTTAAACTGTATTGTGTATAATTTTTAAATATATTTTTTTGCATAAGGATTTTTGGGTGTTTGTAAGGATTTTTTTGGTCCGGCGTACAGATTTTTGTCTCCGGAGGTTGACAGGTATGATATACTTAAAACATTTTGCATGTAAAATTGAAAAACACTAAAAAGTTTACTCTAGAATACGAGCTTACCAAAGAAAAATTACTGTTGTAGACAATAAAACTTTCTTTTTAGTCTTCAAATATCAAGGTAATCCATTTACGAAGTAAAAAACATAGCTTATGGCCACAGTTAGTACATTTAGTGTTATTCACACCAGTTTTTACTGTGGTCCCTTATAAGAAAAAAATTTAATTATGCAATCTTGCATTACGTAATTTTCAAACAAATAAAGAAGAATAACATCATATACAAACTTTTTACATGTGATTAATGTTTTAATAGTATCCCTAGTTTCATCTTCTACATAGGACTAGTGATTAGATGTTACGGTAGGTCTAGTTTTGTTGCTTTTTGATCGGTCAGAATAGGACTACGTCCACTCATCAACTAAATCTAATGTGTTTAGCTTTTCTGCACCAATTCCATTATTTGACAACAAACTGTGACTACCTAACAATAATCGTCAATGTCAGCAATGTTTCTAAGTAGTTTTACGCAAATATTCGCTTAGGAGACTAAGAAAGTGGAAATATAAAGCGTGACATATTTCTGCAGCAATAACAACGAAAAACGCACTCGAATCGTCACACAAATTGTGATAATAACATCAAAACACGCACACGTGCTGCTTAACTACACTCAAATTAGTTGTTTAAATAGTAGCAGAAGTCATTCTACGAGTTTTAAAATATGAACTGCATTAAACAGACGATTTTTGGGGTTTATTCGTGATAAAATAAAAACAATGCTCTGACCGTTGTACGGGCACAGCGCATTGCATTTTGCAACACTGTGAGCGTTGGTCAGGAGTTTAAGAGTTAAAATAGGAAATTTGCATAGCTAGGATCAATGCATGTGCATGCGCACACACATCCGAACTTTGCCTCACAGCAAGGGTGAATCATGACAGCATGCATGGCCAACTAAGCACCCTAAAAAAAGCAGATTACCAGCTGTAAACACTATCACAACACTAAATACAACTATGGAATATAGGACCCAAAATTACCCAGCTAATTATTTATATCTGTGTCCATACATTCATTACTTAAACCGACCAATGCTATTCTCTATTATTCATTGTCATCTATGCTCTGCTAAACATGAGTATTCCAACCTTTTGTGTGTTTTTGGCTTACACTTGTGAAGTGGAAAGTTATGGAGGTGATCAAGTCTATAAAAATATCTGGATCCTTGCAAATCCCATATTCATAGTTGTGTATAGTTTTGTTAGAGTGACTAATGCTGCTAATGTGCTTTTATTTTGGGGTACTTTTGGGTAGATCTAGCTGTGCTTCGTTACATGATTCACATAAAGAAATGTGATTCGCTTCTGTAGCTAAGCGGTGGTGCTGTTCGGAAGGTTCTGGGTTAAATTCTCAGGTATGCCACTCACTTCTGTTGTTTTTCTGTTGTCTAGTTTTCAACTTCTTTATTTCTCACGAGTGCCTGAAACATACCTTTGTGTGTGTAATATTTATTTATTTACTGTTTACAGGCCTCGGGTTTCCCCTCTTTATTTGTTTATATGTCCCGTGTAGTTCCTGGGGGTCTTTTATTCAGACAGAAATAAAAGAACTACTGCTCCCTCAACATCATAAAAGGTGTGATAAATATGAGGTTGGGCATGAGGCTGACAACCTCATCATGTCAAACAAATTACTACAAAAACCATCACTGCAAGAGCATGTGAATACTTTGTGCAAGGACAGCTGTAGTGGTGGCTTGGGAGTGAAAAGGACAAGGATGAGGGTACTATTCTATACTGTATTGTACTGCACTATGCTGTACTCTACCACACATACCATGCCATTTTTTATTGTTGATCAGAATCAATATCATTGCACTCCAGGCAAACCCATAGGTGCTCAGTCTCCATCACAAAATGCTGAAGGGTATGAATGCTAATTGTTCCTGTAGTGCGCTGGTTGTATACACAACAGATGCATCCTCTCATACATCCAAACCTGCTAGTATTATGTTTGATGCCAAATTCCAGCAATCTTGTTGATTCATTCTCCAACAGGGGATCATTAATTTTTCTTAGTATCCTTCCCTTATCCATATCTTTGTCCTCAATATGGATTCTTTTGATGTTGGTCTGTCAGCTCTGTCATTACCTGTTACCCCTGCGTGACAAGGACAGTGGATCCACAGCATTCCTAAAGATTATAAGCTTCCATGGATGTTTTTCATTCATGCCATTTTGGACCTTCTGAAACATGGACTGTTAAGTACGACACAATAACTACACTGGTTAATGGAGTTCAGACAGCAACCTCAGGGCTGCAGTAGCTGCCTCTATCTCCATTCTCATACTGGAGGTTGTTATGTAAGCTCAGCTCGTTCAAGGATGACCCTGCCCTTTACTCTAGTTGAGAAACCCCATCCTGATTTCTCACCACGGAGTACAGACTTTCAGTGTACACAATGCTATCATTATCCCTGGCATGATCAATCATTACCTGGATTACTGTCGATTAGATTCCAGATATTCTATGTTCTATGTGTTAAAAACCACAGACAAACGACACCCCCTGCATGGGAACAAAGCTGACATTAAGGCAGTAAGAATAAAGAGAGGGATGTCATGGATGGCACAGGCAGAGTGATGATTGAGAAGGTGACCACAGTTGAAAATATATTCAAGGGGAAAGAATGGAGTAAGTCAGGAAAGAACTGGACAAACTACCAGCAAGTGATCATCAGCCCTGGCAGGGAGTACACAGCTTGGGGTAATGGGAAATCTGATAATCAACTGATAAATGATCATGCCATGCCATACCATATTATACTAAATTACACTACACTATACCACATCATACTACACTATATTACACTGCATTAAACTAATGCTATACTACTACACTATAACACACCACACTACATAATATATTATGCTATATAAATGTGTATGGTCGATTGAACAAAATTAGGTTAGTGTTTGTCTTACTAGGACAATGACAAAGAAAGGGCCTACATTATGACCAAGGGGTCTTGGCCAGGGACAAAAAAATGAATACAAATGAACAGAAAAGAAAGTGAGAACCAAACTATATGCATTAAAAAAAAAAAAAAAATTCTTCTTCTTCCTTAAGTACCATGCCTGGTGGCGTAGGTGATAATGCCTCTCCATAACATCCTATCCCTAGTAGAATTTATTAACTCTTTCAGTCCCAAGCAAAAAAGTGGGTTTGGCCCAAGCAAAAATGGCCACCCCAGTGCGTTTTTATTGTTGTTGTTTGGAAATAACTTTTTAAAATGTTCATATGCATAAATAACTTTGTTATTGTATATGAAACTGAAGGTAATTGGATGTACTTTACTCTTGTTCTACAAGTATAAAAGCTTTCATTGAAAAATGATTAGTTATGCAAGGTAAAATGGAGGATATGCGCTTAAAAAAATGATTAGTTATTAAAGGTAAAATGGGGGATATGCGCTTAAAAAAATCGATTTAAAAATCTAAAATAAATATCTCAAAACAGAAACACGTTCACTCTTAAACACGTGCGGTATTTAAAAGAATGTACTTGCAGTCGGAAATGACTTTGTGGGTAGTTATAATTAGAAACAGTCTCAAACAGAGGCACTTATACTAAAGGCTTTTTAAAGTCGATTGGGCCAAGCGCGTCTAACCCCTGAGCCTTTATAAAGTCGATTGGGACTTAAAGAGTTAATTATCTTGTTCACTTCTTTCCATGTCATGACGTCAAACTGTCCAGCATCTGCTCTCTTTGTTTTCCCCTTTCTCTCTTTCCTTTGATCTGTCCCTTCGATACAATATATTCCAACTTTCTTCTTCCTATAACATGCCCAAAGAAAATGGATTGCTTCTTTCTAACAAGAGGAATAAGCTTCCTTTGCACATTGGCCTCTTTCAAGAAATCCACATTACTCTTTTTAGCTGTCAAGGAATCAAAACAACTTCCTTGAAAAAACAAATAATACCAGCTGTTAATGGAAACCACAGTAATCTCACTGGTATTTACCAGAGTAACAAAAGTCGTTGTATTTGTATACACAGTATTTGTGTCTATTTAAAAAAAAAAGAAGGTATTAATGAATAAAATAATCCTGTTCAACACATGAAGGGCAATAATTAAAATATACTCTAAATAATACATTCAACTGCAGCTACATGCTCACTGATGAACATGCCTCCCAAACAATTTTTCCATACTGTACACAAAGGCTGTGGAGTCAGAAAATGGGAGTCACCGTCGTGCAGTTAATCGTTTTTTAGTGGAGTCATTAAAAAATGTCCAGACTCTGAACTTAACAAGACTTAAACCAACACATATCCATGCAGGGGGCACGCTGTAAAAGACTGAAAACATTTCAAAGTACAGTGCAGTCTGGATAAGTAGAAGTCTCTGGGAACATCTAAAATACTTCTACTTATCCAAATTTCGGCTTATCTTCAAAGATGGACATTTCGCGGTCAGAAACACCCCCCACCCAAAAAAAAGGCATAAAATTATTATATTAACCATTTCCTGCAAATTTTTCATTGCTAAAATAACATTTTTGTATGTTCTTTACTTTTAAAAAAAATTAACAAAAGCACATGGAATTTTTTTAGTAGCATAGTTGAAAGTACCAAAGCATTAAAAATTCTGCACGCCATAATTTAGTAATCTTGGATTCTGCACTGTGTTGTCAGAGCATAACACATACAAGCCCCATGTACGTAGTTCACGGGGTCTCTGAGGAGACACAGAAAGAATATAACGACTGCTACATCAGGCAATTCATAAGAGGCAACTAATATCTGCATCTACACAGAGCTGGCAGCCTTATGTAAAACAAATTGCTAGAGAAACTACCGCTGCAAGAATACATAAAGTCTTTGATGCAGGATTCCAGCAAGGGGAACAACTACAGTGATGGCTCCATGCTCCACAAGGAGCAAACAAAGGAAAAAGAAGACAATAACATGAAAGATAGGAACTCTGAATGACAAAAGAAAGTAGACATTTAGTTCCTTATAAAATGGGCACGTGAGAAGTGAAGTGAAGATTTTTACCCCACCACCATTCTGCTGATGGACACTCTGAGAACTAGACTTATCTTCTGGCTTTGCACTGTAAAATCTAGTATTAGTGAAATCTCTAAAGATTCAATACTTCCTTCACCACCCCTTTCTGGCAGTACCTGCTTCTGGACTACTGTTACAGTTGACATTAAAAAATCCGGCAACCTCCGGACCTGAGGAGTGCCGGATTGTTGAAAATGCCGGATTTTTTATGGTTATATATGCTGTTTATATTTAACAGAAAATGACTACCTGTACAGTCCTTTAACTCTTAGTATACGAGCGGCCTTTTAGAAAGGCTGATGATCGATCCCCATCAATAGCGAAAATGTATAGGTGAATGCATGTTTAAAACCACTGAACAATTTAGTTACGTGCATAATATAGGGGTTTCATTTCTTCACATTTTGATATATAACTGTTGCGTCCTTTTGGCGCGTGTAATTTAAATGTGGGGGCACATTTGAGTAAGTATATATATAATTCATTATTTGCGCACGGTCGGGGAGATTAGTGGGAAAAAAGGCGCAGCGCGGTGCGCGAAGGGATGGAAAGAAAAGGGGAGAGCAATGACGTAGGAGAGACCTGATGGCCATGACCGGTGTCGGTCATGTATTTTTGTGAACTATTGTTCAAGCTTGCCCAGATATTGGGGAAGCCTTCATAAAGTATTCAAAGTCTCCGGAGAGGAGCACAGTTGTATCGGCCAAGGTAGGGCGATATGTGTACATTAATTATATGATATTTTCTCGTCATTCCTTCTGACGTGTTTCGATCTGGCTGGACCTCAATACGAACCACAGGTCGTATTTCTAGTGGGTTCCAGACGTACCCAGAATATTTTGAAGGTTACTATTGCATTTTTTATGGATTACTTCAGAAGCCCCTTCGTGGCGTGTAGGCTCCAATCAAGCCAAGAAGAAATTATTACCATGAAGGTCGGTCACCGTCCTTGAAGGGTCGGTCCTTATTATAAGATGTTGATCAAGCTCATGATTAATAAAATTGGAAAGAACGAGAACAATATGAACTGTCATATCCAAGAAGTAATCTACGTTGTTGATGCATGCTTATGAATATTACGTTTGAACTTGTACTAACGTCTGTAATAAATTGTCTGCGTCTTCGTCAAGAAATGGACTCGACTTACATCCTTTTGCCAGTTGTGGTCAGTACTTGAGACTGCATCCTTTTATTTCATATGTTGAATTTGTGTCGGCCATATATAAGCCCGACTGAAGTTGATAACAGTTAAATTAACTATATTGACAGTTGTTAACCGCGCCATATTATTACAACCCATGCACCATGTATGCAGTATAGTCTATAACGACTTCAACGGTGAATAAAGTAGACTCTACATCTACTAGACTCTACATCTGGTGGGCCAGTGTGCTATGAACAAGTTTCAAGGGAACGAATATCCATGAAAAAATAATCTTTTGAAATCTTGGGAGCTTTCAAGGCGACATCATCGTGTACTTGGGATTCAAAATAACTGTCATCTAAGGTCAAGGTCAACGCTGGACTTCATCTGCCAAAGTCAACGTTGAACAGCTACATATCTGGTTTACTCCCACTTGTATATGAAGGCGATTCATATATGTAACGGCACCCGAGACCCAACATGGAAGTTTTTCGCTAGCGTTGCGAGGGCCGGGATATTTTTTGTCTTCTTTCAAGATAAGTAATTGTGGTTATTATGTACACTTGTGCCACCGTTATATGTGAGGGTAGATCCTTTAATATGTCCACATTCATGCTATTTTATGTTAAATGTTCCATGTTCTTCGTGGGCGGTAGGGAGGTCGATCTGACAAACGAGGTTCATCTCGAAGCTAATTCGGGCTCTTGTCAGACGTTCTATAGGATTTAGTTTGTAAGTTTCAATTGAGCGATAATTCCGGTTCAAGGCTAGAAACCTTGCTGTAGTTCTGATCGCTACTTGTTTCTTATAATAGTATCTGTTTAGCGTCGTCGTCAGGTTTTTATTGTTGTTTTCGTAGTAATTTTTTATCCGTACCTTATTTTTATAATGTATATTGTTTGTAACCTACGTCCTTCTCAATCTGGCTATAGTTCAGTTTTTTACACCTTTGTATTTATACACTGTGATGTTTCTTGTCTTGTTACTTTGCCCTTCGCAGATATTATTGCATCCTTTGCAACATCCGAATTTTGTTCTACATTCTATTTTATTTGATTTCTGCGAACGTTTTCATCTGTCCTATTCATCTTGTCCTGTTGCTATTGTCTATATTGTTTCTTCTAGTGTATCTTGATATATTAAATGCATAAACCATTTCATTGATAAATAATATCTAATAGTTATGATATTGCATACCGTTCTTGGACAAGAACGTGTTACACTGATTAGAGTGAAAAATAATTTGATATTAATTGAGTAACACTTTTAAGGAGAATTATTTCAGATAAATATTATATAATGTCTACCTTAGATTATTTTATTAAGCAGGCTAAAGCCCTTAATATGACTCCTAAATAGATTAATATATTATAAATCATTTGGGGAAAATCTTTTAATTGTTACGCACAAAACTGTGACGTAGGAGTTGTGACGTCAAATGTAAACTCCATTTTGTTTTGCGTACACACGTTTATACTTTTTTGGGGTTCCGACCTACATTGGATATCAACATGTTATGAGTAATGGGAAAGTGTTTTGTTTACTAGGGAAAGCACTTAGATATATTACTATAACGTTATTAATAGTTGGAAATAGGAATTATTTAGGTTCTACGTACAGGACCTTGCCATACATTGGTTTAAGGAATAATTTGAATTTCTTTAGGAAATATTTAACATATTGAGTAGGAGTATATTACAAAAAAATTAGACATGAGGTCTATTCTGGATGAGATTCTCCAGGATGGTTGGGAGATTGATAGATTACATGGCTCAGAACTTGAACAGCATGTGATGGATCGTTTTTTGTCAGATGCGTCAATATCCCTAAAGTTTTTTGCTGAGGATAATTTTCACTCCGTCCCTCATTTAATAATGGCTAAAGATTTAGCGGATTTACTGTCTGTGAACCTTCGTATATTTGTGCAGCAATATACTCATGTGAAACACGATCATATATTGAAGAATATAAATAATATGCTTCAAAACAACATTCCTGATGATCATAATAAGGAGGAACAATTATGTAAAGATATGGCTCTTACTAATGAGTTGCAGCGGCTAAAGAGAGAGTATGAGAATAAGTTATTGGTTATAGAGTCTGAAAATGTTTCACTGAAGAATCAGATGACGCTGTTGACAGCGAATACTAATAAAGTTCATGAATTGTCTTTTAGACATAAGAAACTTTTAGAAGATATTGAGGAGGAAAACAAAGTAGATGAGTTGTCGGAGATCCTTGAGAGCAAGGAGATGTTGATTAATGATTTAAATGAGAGGATAAGGACTCTAACTTCACAGGTCGAGAGTGCCAATACAAACCTCGCGTCATCACAATTGGAACTGTCAAATTCTAAGGAGCTTTCAGAAAATACATTGAAGGAGAATAATACTTTGAACTCGGTTATTCAGGAGCTGAAAGCTGAAGTCTCAATTTTGAAATCAAAATTTGAAAAACAAAGGTATAACCTGAGTCGACCATGTACAGACCAGTACATTCAATGTGATTTGATTCTGCCTGATGATATGCAGGTCGGATCCAGTTACTATGAAAAGGACATAGATACACAGTTCTGCCTACCTAGCGACATAAAGTCAAAGATTGAGATAGAAAACGGGGAAAATGACAGTGTGTTATTTGAGGAGAATAACATAATGGGAATATTTCATTCCGATGATAATAAATTTTATGAATGTTTTCTTGGACAGGAAGAAAAGTTGGACGAGGAGGTGACTTCATTAAAACAGATGTTGAACGACCAGACAAGTAGGGTGAACTCTTCCACGCGCGACTTGGCATTATTGCGTGAAGATAATGAGAAATTAATAATTGATTCCCATAAAGAAAATGAGAAACATATGTATGCTGAATTAGAAAAGAAAACACAACAAATCTATGAACTCTCAACAGCATTGATCACAGTCGACTCTTTACTTGCTAGTGAGAGGAAAATAACAACTAACTTAAATAAATTAAATAAGAAGCAGATGCAGAAGATCGCATGCCTGTCTTCTGAAGGTAATGAATTAAGAAAGAGGTTTGATGTAGTAAGAAATGTGGTCTTAAACAACAAGGAGTTGTCTAGGGTTGGGGTTGATGTTGTTAAACGTAAGGTTGATGATCAACACCTTACCAAAGCAATGAGTCCGCACCTAGCACTCAATGCTTATAGTCTTCAGGGGTTTAAGAAATCATTCCGAGGGACATACAACTTCCCTCGACAGAAAAATACTGCCATTACAGGGAATACGCCTTGGCGACGGGGTCAGGGTGAATCTGATTCTAAGAAAACTGCGGTAAAAATCAATAGTGTAAATGATTTTACTACATTGAATGATGCTTTGGGAGTTAGGATGAACGCAGATAATAAAATGAAGACAAATAAGTCCGTCAGCAAAGTTTTCACTTTGCCTAGAAAACAGTCGTCTCCGACTTACGTTAAGCCATCAGCCTTGCACACTGATGGGGTTCTTCATGGGTTGGATCAGTATATAACATCCACTAATAAATCTATACCCACTAAGAATGATAATATCACGTCATCACATATTGAAAGAGTAAGGAGATCATATCGAGGCAGGTATATTTTCCCTAGTCATCGATACAATATCATGGATTCTCCTCGCATTAATACTGCCCCTGCGGAGTGTAAGTCTCGGCGACAGGCCAGTGGCAATGTAAGCAGTTTAACAAATGATTTAACTAATGATTCTATGCTCGCAGTTAAAAAGGTATCCATTCATCGACAGGATCAGATTGCATCAGGGAGTGAGAGTTCTAACATCATTCCTAAGAATATTACAAAGGTGCAGCCCTTAGGTACTAAAAAGCCAGACCAGTATGTCCAGAGTGAACCGGTGGGTTCTGATGAGGTTCTGATTGGTTCAAAGTATTTTGATAAATATCTCTATACACAGCGTGGTAATCTAGATACCATCAATGCTGGTATTGATACTGCCAATCATCCTCTGGTTTTACAACATAGTTGTAGTGCCTCTGCTCTTCAGAGTAGGGTTAGTGTTAAAAAGGTTGACACAGAGTTTGCTGCTGTTTCTAAAAACGGTACTATTCATGGTGATAATACAGGTGTTGCGCATTTACATAATTCTACGAATATTAGTACATCTAAACACAAATGCGTAAATATGCCTGTCAGGTTATCTACTATGACATGTTCGAAACATGTGGGTTTGAAAGGAATTAGAGATCATACTCGGTCTAGCCAGTATGTTCCAGTATACAATAAGGATACGTTGCGTTTAGGAAATAACAACGTAAATAGTGATCTATGGAATAAGCATCAAGGCAATCCTTACTCCCAATTGAGGGACAATAATACTACATATATTGGTAAAAGGGCATTTTCTCGCACTGTCTTGGTAAGAAATCTGCCACATCGAACTACTTGGCAGGAACTTGGCGATTTCCTTAACAACACGGCAGACGTTAGGTTTGTGCGTCTATTGCCACATACTAGTAAGAGGTATGGTGACGCCGTGGTTACATTTAGGACCAATAGAGATGCTCGCATGGTTATCGAGCGGGACAATGGTGTGTGTTTTCACCACCATTCTCTTCATTTACAATTGGTACCTGATTCTGCTTCACGCAGATATTAGCTAATTGATGTTGAATTTTGTCTTGGATGACTCAGCAAATGCAGTCATCGCTTCTTTCCTTTACTAGTCCGTATTCCTTTTCTTCCGAGTCATATCTTTCTCTATGATTTTGTTAGTTTAGGCTGTTCCTATACATAATATTTTTCTAGCATTTATATTTTATCCTACTGTTACATCATGCATGGAAAAATATAATATGTGATTTCATTCTTTGTCACGATTATCACGAGCGACACATAATCCTTTAAATGATACTCTGGCTCAGTTGCGACCTGACCGAGATCATATGTCACTGAATCGCACTGTTCCGGTGCGCAACATTCCGTCTCATACCACTTGGTATGCACTGAAACATTTTTTTCAGTAAATCGGTAATGTTAAATTTGTTCGCTAGTTCGAACTTCAAAATTCTTTTAAAAAGCTTGCTTTTGTGCGCTTTAATAACTTTCGCGACGCTCACAGAGCAATTAATTTAATACATGGTTCACTTTTTGCGCACCCTCTTTTAGACGTGCGACTTGTACAAAACTCTGCACCACGCACTTTATAGTTGCGTTTGTGGGTGCGTTACTTTTCATTCTTCCGGATGTTTTTGTCTTTTCTTCTATTACAGATACTTATCTGTTCTTTATATCATTTATGTCTTAACATATTAGCATTTCTTTATTTTCATATATCCTGTCTGTTCAGATTCTACACTTGTTGTATTTATATTTTGTTATTTTTTTACTGGGCTGATTAACTCAGTATTTTCTTATTCAACGACTTTTGTCTCACTGCTTTACTTTTCCACAGGCTATGACTTTAGTTCAGCCTTTGAGATGTGGGCCTTTGTCACCTGCATTTCCTTTTTGTTGACTATTATCACTGCATGTCTTTCTGTATTATTAAAGAGTACTACCTAACATTTCACGGTGGTGAAATGTGTCATACCACTTTAGTCTTAATAAAATCTTTGTTTTCATCCACGCCCATTTTATATTTACCCAAACAAAGACCTACCATTTGTTCTTCGCGGCTGCTCTTCCAAGGTGGGCATCGGGGTGTCATTGTTACAGTGTTACTCAGGAACACTACTGAAACCATCCAGATCTACTGCAATTGCCTTGCAGCCGTTCAATTACACCATTCGAGCAATTCCTGGATCGGAGAATGTTCTTGCTGACACACTTTCCAGATGCCTTCATGATTTTACAGAACCGCTGCGCATTACAGAGTGTACCACCTCTACATTACCTACTATTCAATCGTAGTTTATTTGTATAATTACAGGATTTTGACATTTCGCATTGATATGGATATTTTACCTAACGTTTCCGGATCTATATACATTACATAATTAAGTCGCTACTGCAACAGTGACATGTACGGGAATTGATTCTCATCTAACAATGCAGTATTTAAAAAAAACATTATTTCCATTTATATTGACTATCAATGACATTTAAGCGCATTAGTATTAACATTACTACTATTAGCTTTCAAGTGTGGAATAAATTTAGATAATTGGAACTTTAAGTTAAAGCTCTATCACGTGAACTTAACAGTTATAAGGAGATAGCATTTTAACTACAAATTAACATTATTAGCTTAAATTACTGACAGTTTTGCAATTTGACATTATGACTTAGTGACTCTTTTCGGTACTTCGTTTTTTATTAATAACAATTGAACTTTTCACGGAGGATATATAAGGGACATTTTTTTTTTAAATATTCCAGTAACATTTTAGTTAGTACCAATCTAGTAACTTAATTAGTTTAGTATAATTTATAAATAATGTGAGATATTTATATATTTATTATGATTGCGCATTATTGGCGCTTGATAGTTTTCACACAGTTAACTTCACATGCTCTTATTATCATACCTAGTTAGGCCGTGTTGTTCATTCTTGCAACACATGCTTTGGGATTGTGTCAAATTTCTTCTATTGTGTTACTTTTAAAATTGACTTTGTTTCATTTTGTTACAATTTGTCAATTGACATACATTCATTTTACATTTCAAAATTATTTTTTTAAATATTTTTCTGTTTTATTGTCGTCTTCATTTTTTTTTCACCATTTCTTTTCATCCTTCTATCCCTTTATTTCATTCCTTCATTGGTATTTCATACCAGTTTGTTACATTATTTTGGTGAATCTTTTCATTTGGAATTTGTTTTCTGTTTTCTTCCATACTTCATCCCACACATTAATACTTTCAATTAACTTAATTTTTTAAATGATGTTACAGTAATTGTTCTATGAACTTGATCAACTATATCTTAATACAAAAAAAAGCTTCGCTTTTTTTTGTCCCGTGGGAGGAAGGTACTGTTGCGTCCTTTTGGCGCGTGTAATTTAAATGTGGGGGCACATTTGAGTAAGTATATATATAATTCATTATTTGCGCACGGTCGGGGAGATTAGTGGGAAAAAAGGCGCAGCGCGGTGCGCGAAGGGATGGAAAGAAAAGGGGAGAGCAATGACGTAGGAGAGACCTGATGGCCATGACCGGTGTCGGTCATGTATTTTTGTGAACTATTGTTCAAGCTTGCCCAGATATTGGGGAAGCCTTCATAAAGTATTCAAAGTCTCCGGAGAGGAGCACAGTTGTATCGGCCAAGGTAGGGCGATATGTGTACATTAATTATATGATATTTTCTCGTCATTCCTTCTGACGTGTTTCGATCTGGCTGGACCTCAATACGAACCACAGGTCGTATTTCTAGTGGGTTCCAGACGTACCCAGAATATTTTGAAGGTTACTATTGCATTTTTTATGGATTACTTCAGAAGCCCCTTCGTGGCGTGTAGGCTCCAATCAAGCCAAGAAGAAATTATTACCATGAAGGTCGGTCACCGTCCTTGAAGGGTCGGTCCTTATTATAAGATGTTGATCAAGCTCATGATTAATAAAATTGGAAAGAACGAGAACAATATGAACTGTCATATCCAAGAAGTAATCTACGTTGTTGATGCATGCTTATGAATATTACGTTTGAACTTATACTAACATCTGTAATAAATTGTCTGTGTCTTCGTCAAGAAATGGACTCGACTTACATCCTTTTGCCAGTTGTGGTCAGTACTTGAGACTGCATCCTTTTATTTCATATGTTGAATTTGTGTCGGCCATATATAAGCCCGACTGAAGTTGATAACAGTTAAATTAACTATATTGACAGTTGTTAACCGCGCCATATTATTACAACCCATGCACCATGCATGCAGTATAGTCCATAACGACTTCAACGGTGAATAAAGTAGGCTCTACATCTACTAGATTCTACAATAACACTTTATGTTATCTTTATAAATAAATTATTTATTGCAAAATCTGTAACGGTAATCATGAAATTAGCTCGTATACTAAGAGTTAAAGAAAGAAAATTAAAAACTAAATGAAAAGCAAATGAAATTTTAATGTTCATCAACTAAATAAAACAGTTCTACAGAATTTTAGTTCAACTGAATAAAATAGTTCTACAGAGTTTTAATTCAACTAAAGTCTGTAAGGATGGTCATCTTCATGACTGACAGTACATGTAACAACATCCTCAGCAACAGGAACACCTTCAACTTGTGGAGAAAATGTTGATGGTGGTGACAGCACATCTGGTTGACTTGAAGTTGATGGCATACACTGTTGAAGAGCCAATGTCGTATGTTTCACAAATGGTTCGCACAGACACGCCGCTATCAAGTTTTTTAGCATTTCCACTTTATCTGCGATCGACAACGCACGATGTTTACGTTTTACACGACTTCTTTTATTTGCTGAATCCATTATGGGGCTATACAGCAGCAAATAAATGATAAAATGAGCAGGAATGCCTGTTAACACGTGCAAGCAAGACCCAACAGCTGCATCAAAACATAAACGGCTCCAGAAAACAGTGGCGCGCCAATGCGGTAAATTAAAAAGTGCGCTCCGAAATCCATGCCGGAAATCTGAAGGAACCGGATTATCGATGGCCGGATTTTTGAATGTCAACTGTATTTATTTAGTTTTTGTTTTTAAATATTAATTTTGCGGTTTTTATACAGACTTTTTTTAAAGTCAGGGAAGAAACAACTGTGGATACAGCAAAATCATTAGCATGAGTTGCTGCCCACATGCTAGGTAATTTCTGAAGCCTGTGATTGTAGCCGTTAGTCATGATGTCGTTGTCTTCTACTTCTTTCGCTGTCATAAAATAATGTCAATTTCTAAGTTATTCGGCGTTAACTCCTTAACGTTCCCCGAGTCTGTTCGTTCACAAACATCTAAAGACTGGCACTCGATATCAAACAATTGTTAGCAGTGTTTTGCCTTCTTTGTCAAATAATTATGCACTGCCACACATATTTATAACTCAGTCTTCTAAGATGGGTAAAGACAGAACTTCTGCTTAAGCGAGACAAAATTTGAGTTGGGGTTGAAAAATTACCTCGACCAAAAATTCAAGTTATCAGATTTCGACTTGGCCGGAGTTTTTTTTAACAAAGCCAAAGAAGACTTTTGGCCAGGACCATCACAAATGCTTCTACTTAGCAAAATTTGAATTAAGCGAGTTCCGATTAATTGGACCGCACTTTTGTTGTTTATTATGAACTTAGTATATTTTAAGCAATACAAGGGGATTGACATAAGTCTTGGGCCTGACCATGAAGGAGTCACAGGAGGAAGATGAAGTGCATTGTGAAGTTTTTAAAACAGTGAGTTAAAAACAAAAAAAGGTCTTCTGCTGTATAAATTAGAAGGGGCAAGAGTTTTGCAAATCCCGGTAAATCATTACATCAAGGTGTTCAAACACTTCCCTCAACTTATGATGGCAGTCAATCATGGAATGTATGATCGGATATGATGCTGCCAAACCATATACATGGTATAGCGTCCAACATGGTACAACATCTGCATTGACTCTGGAGGTCTGCTAATAACAAGCCAATTTATCTATCTGATAAAGCATTGCGAAAAAGGTCGACTTATAGTATCCTTTTCTTTGAATGCTGAACAAGGTAGAATATTTGAATACAGACCTCTTTAGGCACTCATACTGTCCGAAGTACGTAGATTATTGTACTAATTATGTAGACAAAGTTATAGTCCACTCAGCCTAGTACTTAGTTTAGTTAGATTTATTATAGTGCAAGTTTGTTTAATGTTATGTTCGCGCAATTCATTCCATTAACTGCTGGATTCATTTTTGGTTTTAAGGACTATCTTCACTGCACACGGACAACTCCATCAGTGCTCAGATCTCCTTCCTTAGATCATAACTGATGGAAAAAGCAAGGATCGTACGCACGTTTTGTAAATGAAATATGGGATCCAAGACGCGTCAACAGTGAGGAATGCAGTCAGCGACCCATAGCTGACTGCTTGTGTCAGGGTCAGCGAACCAGAGCTGACCAAGACCCTACTCCCCCTCCAAGTGGTGGTCATGGAAACAGGCTGCATCACTGCAGTCTGACTGAGAGAGTAGGGATCAAAGTGGGAAGGCAAACCCGGTCCTAAAAAATGTCGTGCCGAAGTCATATGTGTCAGGCCGAAAGGCACAGATATCGCAGCTTTGCTGTAAACGGCAACACAACGCAACCAACGTCCTTTTCAGGACGAACGCAGAAGAAGAAATTAAATATATTTAAATTTAAAATACAGTAGGGTCTTCTAGTAACGAAACTGAAGGGGCCAGAATCCCTTTTTTGTAATGAATACACTAAAAAAAAAAATTTTAATTATTACTAATACACATGAATTAACATAGAAAATAACTTTTATATGATACAGGTTCTGTCTCAATAATTTTTGCAAGCAACCTTCAAAAAGTGAATCAGGTAGTGTACAGTGTGAAGCGGACGGGGGGAATAAAACTTCCCCTACTTATTTTAGGTCACACTGCAAAAATGGAAGTGACATAAGATAATTCATGAGTATGGTGCATGCCATCTTCTTTATTCCGGTCATATATGCCCCCAGTTTTCTTCTCTAAGCAACTCTTTTTTAAGAACCAATTCAATTGAAATAAAAATTATCATATTTTTAAATACTTTCTGCGTTTTTGTTTTGTATTTCTTTATGAATGAATGAACAGTTAAAAAATGTAATCTACAAAAGTCATGTATTAATTTATTCACACATATACCATACTTATACATATGAGTGAATAATTTTATACCATACGACTAGTAAAAGAACTATAGTCGGAGTCGTTCTCAGATTTCTGGAGTCGGAGTCATAACATTTTTTGACCGAATCCACAACCCTGCTGTACCTAAGTCAATCAAAAATTCTACTTGTACACGATTTAAAAAAAAAAATCAATTCATTCATCCATTCATTCATTTTCCACTTTGCTCCCTATGGAGCATGGAGCCACCAATACAGATGGCCCCCTTGAGCAAGGAAGCCTGCACAAAGCATTCACATGGTCTTGCAGCAGTGGTTTTTGTATCAATTTGTTTGACATAAGGTTGTTAGTCCCATACAAAAAGTCAATAAATCCTTATACTTATAACAAATATTAAACCTATTTCTTTTTTTCTTCTTCAGAACAAAATAAAGATTTTCAGTAAATTATCACAGAATATGGAGGACTTCATCAACACTGAAGTGGCATTGAGAGACTTTACGAAAGAGGTGTATTTATAACAACTATCTGAAACTGACAGCGGCATAATACAGGCCTGTGCTCATATAGCAAGCTTGCAAAAGACATATATCAGCATGTAAAAACAAACAGCAGTATATAAGAACATATAACAACTTGTAAAAACAAAGATATCACTATGTGAGAACATATATTAGCATGTTCACAAATAAGAGCATCAGCAAGTATATTTCAGCATGTTTGAATGTACAACAGCTTGTAAGAAAGCATAAAAAGCATAGACACTTTAAAGATAGACACAGGACAAAAAAACCAGACAAAAGAGATTCAAATTTTAGTTCTTGATTATTAGAATGTAACTTTTGCAGTCTACGGAATCCAGTCAAACTGACACACTGGCTAAATATTTAGGGTAATTTTGTCAAAGACATGTGGATCTTTTCTTAATCAATGCCCTTAGCTTCCTTTATGCACAGACCAGTGATGACACAACCTTTCCCTTCATCTTATCACTTTACCTTTTTTCACTGTCTTTCCTCCAGTCTTAAGATGTCACACTGTCTTTCCTCCAGCCTTAAGATGTCATACTGTCTTTCCTCCAGTCTTAAGATGTCACACTGTCTTTCCTCCAGTCTTAAGATGTCATACTGTCTTTCCTCCAGTCTTAAGATGTTACACTGTCTTTCCTCCAGTCTTAAGATGTATCTCCAGCCTGAAGATGTCACACTGTCTTTCCTCCAGCCTTAAGATGTCACACTGTCTTTCCTCCAGTAAATAAATAAACAAACAACACACAAAGGTAGTTATCAGGCACTCAGTGAGAAATAAAGAAGTAGAAGACCAGACAACAGAAAAACAACAGAAGTGATAGGCTTACCAGGATCGAACCTTCTATAGCTTATTTACAGTATGTCAGCGAGTTATCACATAGGGATCATGTGCCTAAAACAATTCTTTGTATGCACATGGGGCTTTTCTTCAGGATCATGTGCCTAAAACAATTCTTTGTATGCACATGGGGCTTTTCTTCACTATCATCACTACTTGCATCATCATTACTATTGTTATCAATACTATCAAAATCACTATGTAAATCACTGTTCACTCTGTTTTCATTATCATCATCTTCGCTAGACCTATCAATCAACTGTTAAAACAAGTTTCTAGCCTGTTCAGCAGTTTGACCAGGTGTACAAGTTTTTTTGTGGCACTATTGTTAGTTGCCAAGGTAAAAAATTTTACACAATTTGGTAACTAATCTGAAACATTGATAAATATTTTTTTTTCTGAGCTCCACAACAAACCACGATATATGAAAATGGCATTTCTGAAAAATCTCGAACCAGACCAGAAAGTGTTTCGGTGTGTTTTTCATTCATTTTATCACTAAACATAGATCACTGATGGGACAGGCTCTTGGCCACAGTGGTGAGATTCATAAGATGGTCCCACTGGCTTGCGGTAGTAAATGTGTTAAATATGGGAGTTTCTCCTCCTTGGAAAAATAAAGGACACTAACTTATCCTATGCACTGCTAATAATTGTCTAAAAAGGAAACTAAAGTTACAGCAATATCAAATTACTAGAAAACTGAATTTAATTAAAGTAAACCAAAAGAAAAATAATAATAATAATAATAACAGCTGGATTTATGATCAAGTTTACACCCATAATTTAATCTGTCAAAAGAGTTAACAAGAACAGACACACTGAACTGCTTTACATTCATTTATTTTGCAAAAATTATGTGTTTTTAATCAGTGTGTGTGCTGGAGACTGACCATCCTGTATAGTTAAAAAAAAAAAGCCACCACTTGAGGTAGTAGCACTATACAGGAAATCACAGACTGAGACCCTTCAGGCTTTTGAATTGTTACTATACAATTTACCTGGCCATAGTTCTATTTTAGTGTGAATAAGTAGAAATATATGAAGACAACAACAGACTGAGTTATACTGCTTGCAGCTCTGGCACAAGACACAAAGAGATATACTGGCTACAACATTACTGATGAGGCTTAAAGGTTACAACACTATCACAGAAACACAAATAAACACAAGCACAAATACAACAACAAAATCAAGAGTTGCCTTACCAGTACCCGTCTGTCCTAGTCTTTCAGCAGATTCCTGCAGCAGCTGCTCCACAATCTCTGGATCATCTATCTGAACCTCAGACACCATATTGCAGGGGATGTAACCTACCCTGCCAAGGTTTTCACCTTTGAAGAAACCATCAGCATCTTTGTCACCAAAAACTTTGAGTATTTGTCCTTCCCTGAATGGAAGCTCTTCATCAATTGAGTCTACATTTGGAGACATTGTTGCTGGGTCATAATCAAATAAAGCTATGAATAATCGCACTGTGTTTGCATCCACAACTGGATTTATTTCCCCAGAAATTGAGTCAGTATCTCCTACATCCTCCAGTGGACTGTTGGGGGAAGGTGAGAACCCTGCCACAAATTTTCTGTGTTCAGGAGTTTGAGCTGAATCTGACCATGAACTTTGGGCTTTGCTATGTCTGTGTTTAGGGCTCTGGCTGTCCCGGCCAGTTCTGGAATCATGAGATTTAGCTGGATGATTGTTTGTGGGGTGTATTTTGGAGCCTTTGACTTGTAGGTCATCGTGTTTACTATGTGCCTCGACTTCCCCTGCTCCTCCTCGGTGTATCAACTCTGCACTGTCACTGCGTCGAGACTGATCCACCTGTCGGAAAGCACTAGGTTTTTGAGCATCTCCACTATAACTGGAGGGAATTCCAGTATCGGGCACACGGCCTTTTCTAGGCATGTTTGTTGGTGTGCTGTGTGTTGAAGGTGTGCTACCTTCTTCAGCATCTTCATCTGCTGATGTCCCCCTTTCTGTGCTGCTGTCTCTGATGATTTCTACAGAAACAAATATAAAAGTCTTTAATGAAAATTTCATAACAAAGTATTATAAAACTGAAGTTAATGCAATGAATAAATAAAAACTGCACAATGATTTTCATTATACAAAATAAATTGATCAAACATAGAAATATTTTCATGACTGACATAATATAAAAGAAACAGATAAGGTTCATACATATTTTGGGCATTAGTGGGCATGATCATGTCTCACCACAGATTCTTGTCTCAATAGCTGATTATCACTTATCGTTATCTTTTCCATGCCTATCTAGTACTCCTCTCTCTTTGCTGCCATCAATATTTTAAAAATCAATTTTGCTTACTGTCATAATGTATTCTAACTTTCCTCTTTTCACAACAAGCCCGGAAAACATGAACTCTTCTTTGTGATACGTCATAAACTTCTTTTGTGCATCAGACTCTTTTGGCACATTCTCATTAGTCATTTTAGTTGTTTATTCTTTTTATATCACCGTCACCTTGAGGGATATTTCTGTTTAATTATTCTATACACACAATTCACTCCCATATGACAGAACTGGCTCTACGTAACACTGATGAACCTTCTTCCTTACTTCCAAGACAAAGATTTGTTGTTGTAAAGGTTATTTTATTTTTTGTTTGTTTGTTGGAACACTACTTTTCTTTACGCTAGTCTACTTTTTTTTCTTTCACTCAGCTGTATCTTTCATTTGATACTGTACCTTGGTATTTAAATCTATGGACATGTTTCAAATGTCCCACTTACTCTGATGATGGTATTCAGGAAAACTGTTTTTTTAGACATGATCATTACTTTAGTCTTCTTGCTATTTGTTATTTTCTTGAGGTTTTTGCCATCTTGTGGTGAGACACATTTCTTTCAGCCACTGACACATGTCCTTCAGTTCTATCATAGTACTACTGCCATTAAAGAATATGAGAACTTGTGGGTACATTAATACTTGTAATATACATTTGGCTTGAACTCTAGTGCAGCATTGTTAAAAACACAAAAGCCCTAAAAAGGACTGCCCAGTCTTTACCAGGTAACATGATAAAAACTCTGAAAAGAGCTAGTTCTGAGGACTGCTAGCCTGCTATGGAAATTGGTGTGATCTCAATGGTGTAATGATTTCAATGTGTCTATATAATCCTTGATCAATCCTTTTTTTATTTTTTAACCTAAGACCGTTATTTATGCTTCCATCACTATATTGTATCAACTATTTCCTCTAACTCTTTGTCCTATTCATTAATAAGGCCTAACTATACAGTTAACTGATTCCGTACGCAAGATCTAATTAAAGACGCAAAGGCCGAACGCTGTGGCCGTAAGATCTTTAATTAGATCCTGAATTATTTCGTTGTTTCTTTCCACACTGATATTTTAAACTGCCCGGAATTTATCTCGAATGGAAGTAAACACAAAACTGTGCCGAATTCAACGTGCTTTGTATGAGTTTGGAGGGAATTTTACACATTTATCTTCATTTTTATTCGTGTTTTGTCGTAACACTATAATGGCCGAAAACACACAGGAAATAAATGGACTGACATCAACACGTCCAGTGCGTTTAACGGCTTTACAGGCCAGAGACTTGTTACAAAGTGTAATGGATAGCGAAAGTGATACTAATTATTCGTCTTCATAATGACTTTGAAGGGGTTTCTAGCGATTCTGACGAATCCATAGACCTCAACTTACAATCAGCAGACAAGTGGGCGTCTTCCCAACCAGGTCCCAGTGGTACTGCAACAAAAAGGAGGAAGACAGTGTCTGAACCTCCTAAATCTACATGGAGAGAAGTAAAGGAAGGCGCAACTTGTAATTCTTTTAGATTTGTGCCACACAAGACACCAGGTGTTCATGCTAACCTAAGTGAGAGCTCTACACCGTTAGACTGTCTCAGAGCTCTACTGACTGATGATGTCCTTCAGCTTTTGTGTCAGTCAATAAATGAATATGCATCATATAAATGCATGGTAAATAATCCACACAAAAGAAGATCTGTTTACTTAAACTGGACACCAGTTACTATTTATGAGCTTATAAAATTTTTAGCAATTCTTATTGCAATGGGAATTGATATTCGTCCAGGCATCAAACACTACTGGTCGAGAAAAGAAATATTTTATACTTCATTTTATCACACAATGTTCAAGCGTGACCGGTTTGAAAGCATTTTTCATACGATGCTCCATTGTTCACAGTGTGATTCAGATAATAAGGCAAAAATAGAGCCCTTTATGAATCTTCTCCTTGAAAAGTTTAGTGATGTCTTTTATCCATATGAAAATCTGTCACTTGACGAAATGGTTGTTGGATGGACCGGCCGTTGGCAGTACAATTCAAGCAAGCCAAAAAAATATCATATTAAAGTTTTTGGTCTGTGTGATTCCACAACTGGTTACGTCATCAATTTACTTACATATTTTGAAAAAAAGACATCCTATGTTCCAGAGGCAGATCTTGATGGAGGCATGGCAGTGAAGGTTTTTCAGACACTACTGGAACCACTCGGAAAAGGTCACCATGTTTTTGCTGACAGGTATTATACTACCCATCAGCTTATATCCTACTTACTCAGTCAGAAAACCTATTTTACAGGTACTCTGAACATTAACAGGAAAAACTTCCCCCCTGCAGTGAAGACACTGAGACTTCAACATCTAGAAACAAAGTCTTACCTGGATGAAAACAACTCAATTCTTATCACTGGATGGAAGGATAAAAAGGCTAAAAAACCTGTTTTTCTTGCTTCATCAAAAGCTTCAACAGAAGATATTACTGTGTTTGGTAGAAGAAACCAGACCAGAACAAAACCTAAAGTTGTACATGATTACAATTATTCAATGAATGGATGTGACCACTTAGACCAGATTTTGTCATATTACTGCAATTTCAACCGCAACACATACAAATGGTGGAAAAAACTGTTTCACTGGCTCATGGAGATATGCCAGAGTAATGCCTTTGTTCTCTATAGTCTGACAAGACAGGAGAAATCAAAGCATAGCATGTTAGATTTCAAAATGGCACTTGTCAATGAACTGACATCAACAGCAGCTACTTTGATGCCAGAGGATATAAGGAATGGAACTTCTTTGCTGTTACCTGGCAGACCCAGAATTTCAAATCCTGTAGGCAAATTTCAAGGAGCTCTGCACCTTATCATGTGGTCTGGCAGCCAAAGGAAGTGCATACATTGCAAAAAATCAAGAAGTTCTTTTGTATGCAAAGGATGCACTGCCAATCCACCACTTTGCGCAAAGTACTGCTTCGAACAATATCACAGCAGTAATAATTAATTAATTATACCCATCTCCACTTCTTACAATGTTCTATAATTTATTACTGGAAATATTAGTGCCATTCTTGTGTCTGTGGTTATGTTTTCTTGGGCATTGAAGACTGGGATGTGAGTTCTGGATTTTCACAAAACTTTACTGGAATTTCCTCATTGCTCATATGTTACTAATATGTGAACAGTGAACAAACTGTGTGATCAACCACAACTTTCTAATTTTTTTCTACTTTTCTGAATGGATTACCTACACAAAGAGAGCAGTGAAACTGTACTGTGATAACAACTTATGTTACAAGCCTTAGGTAAGTGGAAAATTTTTGTTCAAAATTTCAAATTATCTTTTTTTCCATGTACATATCTGTCATAATAGTTGCCCATCGCAAGCGAAGATGGCGACAGCTTCAGACTTGAATTGTGAGACATCAGTGCCGTGATCTCATGTGGCTAATTAGTCCTATTTTGGCCCTACAGGCCATGCCACATACGGGGCACACATGGTTAGAGTCGATAGTAGTGTTGCTGCGCATTCTGACTTTTCTTGCAGCACGCTTGCCTTCTGCCTTATCAGCTAAATTCTGTTCTGCAATGCGAGCGCCTTGAGTAATGTTTGTCTGCCAGGCAGAGCGATCATGTGCGATAGTCTCCCAGGAGGAGACATCAATTTTGAAGCTGCTCAACGATGCTTTCAGTGTGTCTTTGAAGCGTTTCTTTTGTCCCCTACTGTTCGCTTACCCATAGAGAGTTCGCTGTACATCAACTGCTTTGGGAGGTGTTTTTCGGGCATGCGAACAACATGTCCGGCCCATCTAGTTTGGGCCCTCTGCAGCAATGTGTAGATGCTTGAGATATGTGCTCTGTTGAGGACCTCAGAATTAGATACTCTATCATGCCACTTGATCCTGAGTATCCTGCGAAGACAGCTCATGTGGAAATGATTAAACTTCTTGGCGTGTCTGCTATACACTGTCCATGTTTCACAGGCATACAGGAGGGTAGTGAGCACTATTGCATGATATACTTTTATCTTGGTGGTGGCACTAATTCCTTGTCGATCCCAGACATTTACTCTTAGTCTTCCAAAAGCTGCACTTGCCTTTGCAATTCTGTTGTTGACCTCGGCGTCGATATTCGCATCTTTGGTAAGGGTACTGCCTAGATAAGTGAAGCTGTCCACCACTTGGAGACGTTGGTTCTTTACTGTGATATTTGGTTCATAGTAAGGTTTCCCAGGAGCAGGTTGCAACATTACTTCAGATTTCTTCGTATTGATGGTAAGACCAAAGTCATCACACGCTACAGAAAGCCTCCTCATATTGTTCTGCATGTCTAGTTCTGTGCAGGTGTTGAGGGCACAGTCGTCCGCAAAGACAAGGTCAGAGATCATTGTTTCATTCACCTTTGTAAAGGACTGTAATTGTCTCAAATTAAACAGCTTCCCATCTGTCCTGTATCTGATGTGTACGCCGTCACTACTGCCATGCGTAACGTTAGACAGCATGGCAGCAAATATCATACTGAATAGTGTCGGAGTGAGCACACATCCCTGTTTGACACCGTTTGTGACCAGAAAGGGTTCAGAAGGTTCTCCATCATTCAATACGCGAGCCATCATACCTTCAAGAAACTGGCGGACAATTGAGATGAACTTATCGGGACAGCCGAATTTCGCCATAATTTTCCATAGTCCATCCCTATTGACAGTGTCAAAGGCCTTGGTCAAGTCAATAAATGTTGTGTACTGTTCCTGGCATTTCTCCTGAAGTTGGCGAGGGCAAATATCATATCGACGGTTTGGCGGCCTGCTCGGAAACCACACTGACTCTCTGGAAGTAAGTCCTGTGATTCGAGATGAACAGTCAAGCAACTGAGCAGGACTCGAGCCAGGATTTTGCCCGCAATAGATAATAGGGAGATTCCCCTATGGTTATCACATGATTGATGATTTCCCTTTCGCTTGTATATGTGAACAATGGTGGCATCTTTCAATTCCTGTGGTATCTGTTCTTCATCCCAGACTGAGTGGAAGAGGTCTGTTAATCTCTGCAGCAGCATGCTGCCTCCAGCTTTATAAATCTCAGCAGGAATAGCATCTGATCCAGGGGCTTTGCCGCTGGACAGTAGACTGGTTGCTTTCTTGACCTCTTCCAAGCTGGGTGGAAGGTCAAGTCTATCATTGACTGTAACTTGCAGTATGCTTGCAATGGCCTGGTCGTTCACGGTTGATGGATAATTTAAGATGGCATTGAAGTGTTGTGCCCAGCGTTCCAAAATCTGCGTTTTATCAGTGAGCAATGCCATGCCATGCCATCAGCATTTAGGACCGGTGATGATTGATTCGATTGAGGGCCATAAATTGCTTTCAGGGCATCATAAAAGCGCTTTGAGTCATTTCTGTCTGCATATCTCTGTATCTCGTCTGCTTTATTGCTGAGCCATGCATCATGCATCTTAATGAGCTTATTCTGGACAACTCTGCGTATGTTGGTAAAGGCTGCCTTTTTGGATGTTGAGGAAGGGTTGCTTTGATAGTCTCTGTGCAAGCGATATTTTTCAGCCAGCAGTGTTTTAATATTTACATCATTCTCATCAAACCAGTCAGGGTTCTTGCGCGTTGTATATCCCAAGCTCTCAGAGGCAACAGAGTACACAGTGTTCTTTAGAGTGGCCCATTTTTCCTCTATAGTGGTTTGACCGAGCTCAACGTCCCTCAGACGGCTGTCCAAGTCCCTTGAGAAGCTCTCTGCGGTTGCTTCGCTTTTAAGTTTTGTGACGTTGAGCCTCTTCATGGGTTTCTGACTCTGGTGTCTTCGCTTGGGCTGTATGTTAAGGTTGAGTTTTGATACAATCAGCCTGTGGTCAGTCCAGCATTCGGCACCACACATGGCCTTGGTCACTCTCATGTCACGTCTGTCGCTCCTTCTCGTGATGACATAATCAACGAGATGCCACTGTTTGGAGCGGGGGTGCATCCATGTTGTTTTATTTCAAGTGGGTAGGCGAAACATGGTGTTCGTGATGGACAAATATGTGTGGCACACAGACTGAGTAATAGGAGCCCATTACTATTACATTTGCCTATGCCACGTTTTCCAAGTATTCCTTCCCAGATATTGTGGTCAGTGGCATTAAAGTCACCGAGAATAATAAGTTTCTCAGATTTAGGAACTGATGAGATAATAGAGTTAAGTTCATCATACAATTTTTCTTTTGTTTCCTCTGGGTTTGTCATTGTTGGGGCACATGCACTGATCAGTGTGGCACTTCTGTTGCTTCCTAGTGGGACATGAAGGGTCATTAGGCGATCATTAATGCCCTTAGGAGATTTGACAAGTTTACGAACGATATGAGATTTAATGGCGAATCCAACGCCAGCCTCACGCCGTTCCTTGCTGTCTCGGCCACTCCAATAAAATGTGTAGCCACCTCCAATTTCAGTAATCTGACCTTCTTCTGGTAGTCGCGTCTCACTTAGGGCTGCTATATCGACATTATAGCGCGCCAGTTCTTTGGTCACAAGTGCAATCCGTCTTTCAGGTCTGTCGGCCAGGGTATTGTCGAGTAGTGTTCGCACGTTCCACATGCTGAAGGTAAGCACCTTCATTTTTTTCTTATTTTTTGTTCGAACGCATGATTGGGATACCCTCCAGCCGCGTCAAGCTGGTCAGAGTAGGTTGAAGCAGGCTATGTTCAGGGCACCTTTTCTAGCCCCTTCCTCATGCCATGGAGGTGAGCAGAGTGATCCTAAAGAGGGCTGCTCAGTCACTCAGGGGGCTGCCGGATCTTGCCGCTGCTTCAAAGTTCCAGCAAGAAACGACCCTATGGCCTGAGCCGCCTGTGTGCAGGATTGTGGCTGCAGCTTGAGTGTATCCACACTTTCTGGTTCGCCACTCCCCCATCGCCACAGGTCTTTAAGTGTAGTGTCTGTATGTTTCTGTCTGAAGCTGTGACTTGCGCTGTAATTGGATTTAAGTGACAGAAGAACTGCCAAGTCAGAAAATAAGATGTAGGCGCTAATCGTCTGAATGAAATTGTTGAAAATGGGCAAAGAGAAAATATCCCAGACAAAGGTAATGATGGTGAAGTTCTCCTCACTCTCTCGTCCTGAATTATCTGGTCCAGTGGCAAGATATTATCGAGACGACTGGAGACAACACAGGATGCAGTGGATGACCAGGGCGTTCTAAGTGTCTCGCTGTGCTCTTTGCGTTCCACTCCGCGCTGCTGGTAGTTGCCTTCATATCCGTTGAGCCAGCTGATGGCTTCGTCCGCATAGTCCGCCAAATCCAGTCTTCACATGCTAGGTAGACAAGCCCTGTTTTTCACCGAGGGTTTTAATGCCCCTCAGCTACCCTCACCTGGTTTAGCCCGCCAGTCGAGGTGGTGTGCCGGGGTGTGGCCGCTGTGCATGCACCAGCTGCTTGGAGCCACAGGGGAGAGCTGAGAAGTAGGTGGGGACCAATTGTGGAAGAGCCACTTCTGAAGGAAGTGCGACTGCCCCTTCACCAGAGTTACTAACCCTCCCTGACCTCTCCATACACCCCAAAACCATAACATAATATTAACTAAAAATTAATTATACCCATCTCCACTTCTTACAATGTTCTATAATTTGTTACTGGAAATATTAGTGCCGTTCTTGTGTCTGTGGTTATGTTTTCTTGGGCACTGATGATTGGGATGCGAGTTCTGGATTTTCACAAAATTTTACTGGAATTTCCTCATTGCACATATGTTACTAATATGTGAACAGTGAACAAACTGTGTGATCAACCACAACTTTCTAATTGTTTTCTACTTTTCTAAATGGATTACCTCCACAAAAAGAGTAGTGAAACTGTATTGTAATAAAAACTTATGTTACAAGCCTTAGGTAAGTGGAAAATTTTTGTTCAAAATTTCAAATTATCTTTTTTCCATGCACATATTATCTGTCATAACATTAACATAACATAATATTAACTAAAAATGTGTATTGATTCATCTTGTCCAGCCAATGTACTTTAATTTGATATATAATATGTTATACCTAACTCATGATTAGACACACAATGTCAGTAAAAGTAAATTATGTGTATGTAAATTTTTGGGGCTTAAAAATAATTCCGTCCAGAGCTGAAAATAATTACGTACTGAATCAGTTAATGTTGTGTATTTTGTGTAGGAGCTCTACTTAATTCATAATGTGAAAGCACATACCATGTATCATCAGCCAAAAATGCCAGTATGGTTGACAAATCTCATACCAATACAAAAATTGTACCAATTTTCAAATGAACCCCAAGATTTAAAATGAACTCCCCTTCAGATAATACTGTCCTTGTTCTAGAATTTCCTGGGTAAGAAAGGTAGAAGTAGACCAAAACACACCAGGAGAAGTGGAGACAGAAATGAAAGAGATGACCAAGATATGGAAAGACTTTGAGCTGATGGCATGTGACAGGGGGCTTGGCTTGAGTTTGTTGAAGGCCTACACTGAGGAGCTGATGGCATGTGACAGGGGGCTTGGAATGAGTTTGTTGAAAGCCTACACTGAGGAGCTGATCCTTCACATGGGTAGGGCTGATCATGTGACAGTGCTTGGCTTGAGTTGTTGAAGGCCTACACTGAGGAGCCGCTGGTGGCATGTGACAGGGCTCGGCTTGGCTTGAGTTTGGTTGAAGGCCTAAACTGAGGAGAGCTGATGGCAATTGTGACAGGGGTGCGACTGCTTGAGTTACTAACTTGAGTCTTGTTGAAGGCCTACACTGAGGAGCTGATGGCATGTGACAGTGGGCTTGGCTTGAGTTTGTTGAAGGCCTACACTGAGGAGCTGGTGGCATGTGACAGGGGGCTTTTTGTTCTTGAGTTTGTTATTGAAGGCCTACAATGAGGATAATATGCTGATGGCATGTCAGACAGGGGTATGTAAATTTTTTGGGGCTTGGCTTGAGTTTAATGTTGAAGGCTCTACAATTCATGAGGAGCTGATGGCATGTGACAAATCTCATACCAATACAAAAATTGGAACCCCAAGATCTTGGCCTTGTTCTAGAGTTTGGTTGAAGGAAGTAGACCAAAACACACCAGGAGGAGCTGATGGCATGTGACTTTGATCCTGATGGCAGGGGGCTTGGCTTGAGTTTGTTGAAGGCCTACACTGAGGAGCTGATGGCATGTGACAGGGGGCTTGGAATGAGTTTGTTGAAGGCCTACACTGAGGAGCTGATGGCATGTGACAGGGGGCTTGGCTTGAGTTTGTTGAAGGCCTACACTGAGGAGCTGATGGCATGTGACAGGGGGCTTGGAATGAGTTTGTTGAAAGCCTACACTGAGGAGCTGATGGCATGTGACAGGGGGCTTGGAATGAGTTTGTTGAAGGCCTACACTGAGGAGCTGATGGCATGTGACAGGGGGCTTGGCTTGAGTTTGTTGAAGGCCTACACTGAGGAGCTGATGGCATGTGACAGGGGGCTTGGCTTGAGTTTGTTGAAGGCCTACACTGAGGAGCTGATGGCATGTGACAGGGGGCTTGGAATGAGTTTGTTGAAAGCCTACACTGAGGAGCTGATGGCATGTGACAGGGGGCTTGGCTTGAGTTTGTTGAAAGCCTACACTGAGGAGCTGATGGCATGTGACAGGGGGCTTGGCTTGAGTTTGTTGAAGGCCTACATTGAGGAGCTGATGAGCAATGATGATGATGAAAATATTATACAAGTTCCAAAAACAAAATATGTAAATACTAAATGTCACAAAAGTAAACATCTGATAAAGTGAATGAATGGATGTAAAACTAACCAATGGCCGGGACTATTCTAGCAGGTGCAGCCAACAATTTTCCTCCTTGTGCTGTTGGTTTCTCAGCATGAAATTCCTTAGGCCCAGTGTCTGTGGCACTTGGCAGAAGCTTTCTAGGGGCTGGCTGTGGCGACCCTTTCTCAACCTATATGAACATATCAACAAGAAGTCGTCTGATATTATCTTGTCTGTTTCTTCAAGAATCTTCCAAAGATCATATTTTGATGTTCATAACAAATGATAAACAGTTTACCAAAATTGTACAATATATTATAAATATATTTTAATGGAAAAAAAGCAAACGAACAAAAAATGCTAACTGTGCTAATATTTTACTTCCCAAAATTCATATTTCATATTCATTTAGCCTGAGCCATGATTTTTACTATTGTAAATCTGACAGCACAATATGATCTGATTAGTTAACTTTCACCAGCATGTCTGAGTAATAAAGCAAAAAGATATCAGATAGAATAACTGCACATAAAGAAAGGAAAATATTAGGGTAAAAACAGAAAGCATTTACAGAACAGACTTATGTGTCAGACCAAAGGGAACCAACATTAAATTTTTTTAAAAAGACAGACTGACGGTGCAAAGCTGAAACTGAAAAATATGGTGAGACATAATCAAGGCCAAGAGACCTATGAAGACGATGTAAGAAATTGAATGCTGAATGGGAAGAAGATGAGGAAGCAGATGAAAAGAAGTAGAAGAAACAGATGCAGAAGAAAGGTGAGAAGAATAAGCAACATGAGAAATAGAGAAAAGAGAAGGAGAGGAAACACACATTTCGATAGTCCTAGAATGTTCTGAGTGCTTCCCGCCTATATTCTCACAATGTGAAAAAGGCTTGTGACAAATTAAAATAATATAAGATCATAAGGTCTTCTTTTTCTTTACATGCTCTCACATAAGCACATTTGTTTCTCTCATTGCCACACAGTTTTTCTGTCAATGGGGTTGATGAAGGTGATGCTGTCAATCTGGTCCTCTTGTTGTCTATACCCTTGCAGGACATGTTCTATCATTTGCTTGTCTTCCTCATTTTGACACACATCTTTCTGTCTGATTTCTAATTTGTTGAAGATTTCATATTTAAGTCTGCAGTTGCCTGTTCTCAGTCTGAAAGTTATCACCTGATCTCTTCTATGCCAGGAGTAATATGTTTCTGGTGCATCTGACTCTGGGTGTTCTCCATGTCATTTTTCTTAGAATCTTTTTTTATTACAGCTTTTATCTCTTCATTTCATATTCATGATTAACTGTCCTCAATTTGAATTTTACTACCTCCTTCTCTGACAAGTCTATCTGCCTGATCATTTTCATATATCATTCAGCTCTGTCCATTCCCTTGTTTGAGATTGTAAAAAATTATATATGTTGTTTTTTTCTCATAAATGTTAAGGGGTTATTCTTGTGTCAATTTACCTAATTTGTAAAGCTTCCTGCATCCTGCTGTTTTAATATATTTTCTTCTGCTATCCATAGCATTTGGTCATCAGTACATAGACTGTGGACTTTCTTTGGTATTCTGTCCACCATGTTATTGAAACAGAATGGGAACAGTGAAAGTGATATCAAACCGTCTTGTGGTAGTCCTTGCTCTGATTTCATTCTATGATTTAGATGTGATGTATTTGCATTCTGGCACTTCTGTTTTGGAGAAAGTGGTTTAACTATTTGTACATCCATCCACAGACTCCACATTCAAGTAGTTTTTTGCTTCAGTTCTACACACTTTATAAATTTGCTTTATCAATGTCTACCGAGACAGTCAGTGTGTCTTTCTCTTCCTGTAAAACATCTGCAATCTCCTGGGTGATATATACTATTTTGTCTTCTGTTGACCTGTGGTGCCTGAAACCCACCTACTGGGGTGTAATCCACTGCTTTATTTCCAAGTGTCACATTTTTTTTTTCTTTTTTTTTTTTCGTACGCCCGCTAATACTCGAGGCGAAATCTCAGGTTATTATTAATTTCTAACCTGACATTGATTTTTACGTGAGTATCCCTTTTTTCTTGTACAGAGACAGGTGTCCCTCGCCATTCAGGCAGATACTCGCCGATTTCGGAGGTACCCATTAGAGCTGGGTCGGCTCAGGAGCCGCCAATCCCTGGTCGACGACACTCCTTCAAATGTTCTCGCCAGGTCTAGAGTTAATCCAGTCCAAATCCCGGTCAACGAAAAATCCTCAAATGCCGTCGCCCGGGTTTGATCCTGCATCACCCGGTCACCAGAGCGGTGTTGTAACCACTACGCTAGCGCGGCTCCTCCAAGTGTCACATAAATCTGTTACTAATTTTTCCATAAATGTTCCTGTGCTGCTTAGTTGTCAGGTCTGCAGCTGTGTTGGATTTGCATTCCTTTAGCTGGCAGCAACTTGTGTGTGTCACGACTGGAACGTTTATGACTGTCCCTGTCTACCATTATGGTTCAGTACCCTCTTATTTTAAATCTGTGGCTTTGGTTTAGGACAGTTTCCTGGATGCAAGATATTAGAATATCTGGTACATTAAACAAATATTTGAACAACAAAAATCTAAAATATTTCAGTGCAGAAAGTACCTTCCATGCCAGTGTTAGCACAGTTAGCAAAAATGTGAATAAACACTAATTCACATGCCATATTAGATCTACAACAGTTTCATTGTGCCTTTGAGACATAAGACAGAAATGATGTAAAGATGGTTAAAAGTTTAGATCATGCATTTGATAAATCATATACATTTTGCAAAGAACATGTTTTCATACTCTGTACAAATTTTTGGACCATCAGCACACAGAAAAAGGCTAGACAGTAAATGTTCAAGTTTAACTTTCTACTTGCTCAGATCGATTATTATAAATCAAAAGAAGTACAGATAATATATGCAACATTTTTCTACCAAGTGGCTTGCAATAATTCTTAAAAAAATTATACAAGTCCTGTCTCACAGAAAATGCAGTAACAACAATAGAAGATGAAGAAACCATTACACATATAAAAAAAAAACACTAACAAAAGATGCAATTCCCATTTCCTTTGAATCAATTTCTATGATATCAATCAACGTTATTCTTTTGCTATTGTAGCCTCAACACATTCCACAATCACTTTCTCTGATGATCTGTGAGCTTCCAGTCATTCAACATGGCCTAGCTATCTCAACTTGCCTCAATGATGGACTCACAGTATTGAGACCTGCACCACTTGTATAATTAATTATATGTTTGTTTTTATTCTCTAGTGGCCAGTACCAGCATCCTTATTTGATCTGTATGATTATTAAAGTACTCTGCTGTCAAATTAATTGGTCAGTACCAGTGTCCTTCATTGGTCTGTATTATCTTTTAAGTACTCTGAAGTCAAAATAATTGGTCAGTACCAGCATCCTTGGTTGGATTACATTATCTTTTAAGTACTCTGAAGTCAAAATAATTGGTCAGTACCAGCATCCTTGGTTGGATTACATTATCTTTTAAGTACTCTGTTGTCAAAATAATTGGCCAGTACCAGCATCCTTGGTTGGACTATATTATCTTTTAAGTACTCTGTTGTCAAAATAATTGGTCAGTACCAGCATCCTTGCTTGGGCTACATTATCTTTTAAGTACTCTGTTGTCAAAATAATTAGTCAGTATATATATATATATATATATATGTTGTTCATTAAATATAAATTTGTAAAGTGTGTATACATAATTTCGAAACACCCTGTATATATAATATATGCCTACTGTTAGTAAAAGCTAGCATTACATTCCAAAGAAAGTACCTGAAAAGATATATTTAAAACTACAAAGAAAAAGGATACAATTCATGCACATAAAGGAATGTGTATAACAGGTTATAAGAAATTGTGCTAAATGTTAATTTGTCATGTAATTCTCAGAAACTGACTACATTACAACAGAGCATTTTTACATCATGAAAAACTGTAACACTTATCTGTATTTATCTCTTTTTTCTGACAATTTATTTACTTCTTAACATTACCTATTTGCAGCAGTTATTTCCAGCATCCACTTAACATTACCTATTTGCAGCAGTTATTTCCAGCATCCACTTAACATTACCTATTTGCAGCAGTTATTTCCAGCATCCACTTAACATTACCTATTTGCAGCAGTTATTTCCAGCATCCACTTAACATTACCTATTTGCAGCAGTTATTTCCAGCATCCACTTAACATTACCTATTTGCAGCAGTTGTTTCCAGCATCCACTAACATTACCTATTTGCAGCAGTTATTTCCAGCATCCACTTAAATCATTACCTATTTGCACAGTTATTTAACTACCTATTTGCAGCAGTTATTTCCAGCATCCACTTAACATTACCTATTTGCAGCAGTTATTTCCAGCATCCACTTAACATTACCTATTTGCAGCAGTTATTTCCAGCATCCACTTAACATTACCTATTTGCAGCAGTTGATCCATCAGTCCACTTAACATTACACTATTTGTAAAACAGCAGTTATTTCCAGCATCCCACTTAACCTTACCTATTTGCAGCAGTTATTTCCAGCATCCACTTAACATTACCTATTTGCAGCAGTTATTTCCAGCATCCACTTAACATTACCTATTTGCAGCAGTTATTTCCAGCATCCACTTAACATTACCTATTTGCAGCAGTTATTTCTACTAGCATTACCACTTATCAAGACGGAAAATTGGAAGAAGTAATTAAAGAAATGGATAATTATAAGTTGGACTTATTGGGTGTCAGCGAGTGTAGATGGACGGGGAAGGGCATAAAATATATTTCAGAAGAAAAAAAAAAGCAAATTATATACTCTGGTAGTAAATGATAATCGTCACACAGAGGGAGTAGCCATCCTAATGACACAGAAAGCAGCAGCATCGCTTATATACAGCTGGGTACCTATCAATGGAGAGGCTAATATAAGCTAGATTTTCAGACACGATTTTTCAAGCTCTCAATTGTACAATGTTATGCACCAACTAACGACGCTCTTGATACCACAAAAGATGACTTCTATGAAGCACTTCTAAGTACCATCAACACAATACCCGAGCATGACATAATAGCAGTCATGGGTGATTTTAACGCCAAAGTAGGTGACAACAACGATGGAGTACAAAGATATCTCGGTACTCATGGCATAGGCTGTTTGAATGAAAATGGCGAAAGACTTCTAGAACTTTGTTGAAATATCAAACCCTCGTTGTGGCAGACACCATCTTTCCACATAAAATATCCACAAGATAACATGGAATTCACCTGATGGCAGAACTAAGAACCAGATAGATCACTTCTGCATAAGCGCTAAATTTCGCTCATCAGTTCAAGACGTCAGAGCATACAGAGTGCAGAGATCGGAAGCGATCATAACCTCTGCATAGCTAAACTGAGAATTAAACTGAAGAAGTTATACCAACAGAATAAAAATAGAAGAATAGATGTACACAGACTGCAATCAAATGATATAAAGAAGAATATAATGTCAAAATGAACAACTATTTCGATGCTTTAGGCAAAATTGGGACAACGATATCACCACCAAGACAATCGATACTAAATGGGAACAACTGAGAAGAGCAATGACAGAAGCAGCTGTAGCGACCACCGGATACCTAGTACATAAAAAGAAAAAATGGATGAGAGAAGATACTTGGGATAAAATACAAGAAAGGAAAACAGCAAAACTTAAACTACTAGCGGCAAGTACACATAATGCAGTTGAATCTTGCAAACTAACTTATAACTTAGTTAAATAAAGAAGTGAAGACAAAAACTCGAAGAGATAAAAAGATATATTCATCAATGAACTGGCCGTAGAAGGCTGAAAATTGCTGCAAGAACTGGTAATAGTAGGTGTCCTTTATCAAATTACAAAACAACAACTATGTCACCAGCCTACTGCTAATGGGAAACACGCTGTTAAAGTGTAAATTTAGGGAATTCAATACCAACATGAAAAAGAGACAAATGAAGAGATGGGCTGAGCACTTCATGGAGGTGCTAAACAGACCACCACCAACAGTAACACCTGATTTTAATAATGAAACTATCCACAACCACCTTGCCAATAACTTGCGATGAATTCACGCTGGACGAGATCAAACAAGCCGTTAAAAGATTAAAAAATTTTAAAGCTGCTGGAGTTGACGAAATTTCAGGGGAAATGATTAAAGCAGTTAATGACAACAACCTCTTGAGAATTTTAGATATTATAAATAAAGTATGGAGAGAAGAACAACCACCACAACAATGGAAAGACAGTATTATTGTAAAGTTACCGAAGAAAGGTGATCTATCAGACTGTAATAACTGGCGTGGTATATCTCTATTATCAGTANCTGTAAAATTATTATGTTGCATGATGTTAGAAAGACTTAAATTGCATGCTGACGAAAAGATCAGAGAAGAACAAGCGGGTTTCAGGCCGAAACGATCATGTATTGATCAAATATTCACACTAAGAACAATTATAGAAGAATCAGTGGAAAGGCAAACGCCACTATCACCTCCGTCGATTTTCAACAAGCCTTTGATAGTCTACACCGCCCATCATTGTGGAAGATTACTTACAATCTAATGGTTTTCCAACAAAATATGTGAATACAATCAAAGCGCTATATGACAATGCAAGATGTTGTGTTAGAACAAATAAAGGGAATACAGAATGGTTTACAGTAGAAACAGGGGTGAAACAAGGCTGTATTATGTCACCACTACTTTTTGGAATAGCTATTGATTGGGTTATGAGAAACTATACCCACAATGAACAATTGGGTATAAAATGGACAAATGGAAAATTCCTGGGGGACCTGGATTCCGCAGATGATGTAGCATTCTTAAGTTCAACACCAAGACAATCCCAAGAAGCAATAAATAATTTGTGTCATCTCTCGGTTAAAATAGGTCTCCAAATAAATGCCTCTAAAACTAAAGCTATGAACTTTTCTAACGAGACCTTTGATATCATCTTGATCGGGGAAAAACTACAGAAAGTTGAAAGTTTCAATTATTTAGGCAGTAAAATGACTCAGGATGGTGACACAACAAGAGAAATCCATAATAGCATTGCTTTGGCAGCTAGCGCCTTCAATAGATTATCTAACATTTGGAAATTACGATCATTGAATATACATACCAAGCTTCGTCTGTTTAATTCAAATGTTATCTCAGTGTTAACATACGGCTGTGAGAGTTGGAAAATAACAAAACTTAACATTACCTATTTGCAGCAGTTATTTCCAGCATCCACTTAACATTACCTATTTGCAGCAGTTATTTCCAGCATCCACTTAACATTACCTATTTGCAGCAGTTATTTCCAGCATCCACTTAACATTACCTATTTGCAGCAGTTATTTCCAGCATCCACTTAACATTACCTATTTGCAGCATTTATTTCCAGCATCCACTTAACATTACCTATTTGCAGCAGTTATTTCCAGCATCCACTTAACATTACCTATTTGCAGCAGTTATTTAACATTACCTATTTGCAGCAGTTATTTCCAGCATCCACTTAACATTACCTATTTGCAGCAGTTATTTCCAGCATCCACTTAACATTACCTATTTGCAGCAGTTATTTCCAGCATCCACTTAACATTACCTATTTGCAGCAGTTTAACATTTCCAGTTATTTCCACTTAACATTACCTATTTGCAGCAGTTATTTCCAGCATCCACTTAACATTACCTATTTGCAGCAGTTATTTCCAGCATCCACTTAACATTACCTATTTGCAGCAGTTATTTCCAGCATCCACTTAACATTACCTATTTGCAGCAGTTATTTAACATTACCTATTTGCAGCAGTTATTTCCAGCATCCACTTAACATTACCTATTTGCAGCAGTTATTTCCAGCATCCACTTAACATTACCTATTTGCAGCAGTTATTTCCATCATCCACTTAACATTACCTATTTGCAGCAGTTATTTCCAGCATCCACTTAACATTACCTATTTGCAGCAGTTATTTCCAGCGTCCACTTAACATTACCTATTTGCAGCAGTTATTTCCAGCGTCCACTTAACATTACAGTTATTTCCAGCGTCCACTTAACATTACCTATTTGCAGCAGTTATTTCCAGCGTCCACTTAACATTACCTATTTGCAGCAGTTATTTCCAGCGTCCACTTAACATTACCTATTTACAACTTTTATTCTTCTTATCCACTTAACATTACTTATTTACAACATTTAGTTTAGATATCCTCTTAACATTACTTATTTACAACATTTATTTTTGCTTCACAAAGAAAGTTCTTAGCTAAAACCATGTAGCACTTTGTGTTGGTACAGTTTAACTTGTGGGGACTGTTTCTGCACACTGTTAGTTTAAAACTCTTAGCTATAAGTTTCACTACCTGAGTTTACTCATTAATATTTATAAGCCCTTTTACAAATATCATTCAGATGTAAGAGCTGCATCAACTACAGAAGTAAAGAGTTACATAATGTTGTGGTAAAGCTGAAATAATGAGCATCATGCATGTGAAACATTTCAAATCCATTAAATTATAGTAGCACAAAAATTTGCACAACCTAAGGAAGCAGAAACATTTAGAAGACAGATTTCTCTAAATAAAGCAAAAAAACAATAAAACTATATTATAACCACAACATGGTAGCCCACAATGATTCTTTAAAAAAAAAAGGAAGCTCAACGTACAGGCAGTCATGAAAAAAGCTAAACCAAATAAAGTAAACACCCTATATACTTAGAGAAATCCAATCCAACAATTATTAACTGAAAACTTTGAAAAAAAAAAACAATCCATGTGGAAAAACAGTCCTAAGTGGTAATAGTAATTTGCTTGTCAAAAGGATCACCTGACTAGAGATGGTCATCTGATTAGTTAGACTTGTGCTGACCTCACTAAGACGGGAATCTTGTGAACCAATCAGATCCTCTTCTACTTCTGGAATATCTGAAAGCTCTGAGCAGCTCGAATCGGAATAGGGCTCGATAATTGCATTTACTCTCTTGTTCTACAAAGTGGGACAGAAATGCAAGCATATACAACAAAATGATGAACTCAGGGCACAACTCAGGAAAAGCAACATAAGAAAAACTTTACAAACTGCCAATTAAAAAAAAAAACTTCACAACACAATACATAAGCACATTATAATCAATTATAATAAAAAGACAAAATATATCTGGTTTACAGAATCTATAATGAACTCAACTATTCAGATTGAAACTACAAATACAGGTTTTCTAACTACAGCTTCTATGTTAATCTTGCTGAAGCAGAATAGTTAGTATTGATATAATCATTCAGATCTGTTATAAAATTACACAAGTACTTCTGATGACATGGAAGAAAACACTGAAGAGCTGTAAGTACTTCCATATGCCTAGAAGTCCTCATCATGTGCCTTCTCTTTTCTTGATAGTTTATTATCAACGAACTTTATTCTTGAGATCATATTATCAAGGAACATTATTCAATGGGCTGTGCTATAAAAGAACTTTACTCCTGAGACTGTACTATAACAGAACTTTATTCTCAAGACTGTGCTATAAAAGAACTTTATTCTCAAGGCTGTACTACACAAAAAAAAAAAAAAACTTTATTCTGGAAGATTCAAAATAAAGAAATTTATTCTGGAGACTGTATTATAAAATAACTTTATTCTGGAGGCTACACTATTAAAGATCATTATTCTGGAGGTTGAACTATCAAGAACTTTATTCTGGAGGCTGTACTATCAAAGAACTTTATGCTAAAGGATGTACTATTAAAGAACTTTATTCTTGGACTATCAAGGAACTTTTTCTAAAAATAGAAAGCTATGAAAGAACTTCATCATGTTAAATTTGAACAGTAAAATAAGTCAATACTAAGTTAAGGTTACAAAAGAAATATATCGTAAAAGTAATATGTCAAGTAATACACCCTACATGTAGAGATGTCTAGGAGATCCATCTGGAGGTAGGAATTTTTACCAAGGAATCCTTTCTGAATAATGTAATATCCCCTTCATTCTTATCCTCTAAACCAGTGCTCCGCAACCTTTTTTGCTTCACGGCATACTTAAGTGTCTTTCAACATTTCGCGGCACACTATAATACTTACTTAGTCGTTCCCCTTCTACCGTGAGGTGTAGAGGTTTGGAAGCGAGAGCGCCAGACTATCCTATCGTCTGTCTTCCTCCTGGCCTGGTTCCATTCTAGTCCTCAGTCTTTTTATAAATGAAATCAGTATAAAAGACAAGAGAAAGGAAGGGCAGAATGTCAGACGGGCCTGCAAGGCCAATTCTCAACCCTTTGAAAATAAAGTTCGTTCGTTCTTTCAAAGATTGTCTAATGTTGTCCTCCCAGCGGACTCTGCGTCATCCTGGAGGTCTGGATCCCTGGCTCTTAGTTTCCCATGCTTGTCGTGGTAGCTGATCTTCTCACATTCTGCAGACATGGCCAAACCATCTCAGTTGGGACTGTTCTACTTGGGTCTGCAGGGGGTGTGATTTTAGGCCTTGACGTATCGTCTGGTTGCGGACCATGTCTCTTCTTGTTACTTCTACCACCTTCCTCAGATACCTTCTTTCTGAGGTTACTATAATACTTAAGTGCGTAAAAAGATCAATGTAAAGGTAGTCCCATAGCAGACACTGACGTAGGGGTTAGTGTTAGTGATTTCACTATACTAGGTCCAGCTGTATGAGTAGGGGTGACCAGTTATATAAGTGGGTGGATGGAGTAAATAATAAAAAATTTACTGCAGTCATGAGACAATGCTCCCTAATTTTTTATGCCAGATCAATGGTTTCGGTTGTTGCTGCTGTTCAACTAATGCTGCTGAGCTTGTCCTTTTTTCGCAGCCACGCCAGTTGAAGAATTTGCAGAGCCCGGCAGTAGGTTTCTACTTTCCGTGGAGAGTCCTGGGCATGTGAACAGCACACGCTGAATTGTTTCATATGGAGCAGGTCAGCTGCATATGGATGGGTACAGCTGCAGGAATTAAGCTCATCAATTAATCAATACCCTTTAGCTACCCGAGGAGCACAGGCCTTCAACAAACCCATGCCAAGTCTCCCTGTCCTGTGCCATCCGCTCAAGTTCTTTTCATGTTTTCCTCATCATTTTCACCTCTGTATCCAGTTCTCTTCTCTATGTGTTTTTTGGTCTACCTCTGCCTCTCTTTCCCTGTGGATTCCAGAACAAGGACTGTCTTGCAATGCTATCAACAGGTTTCCTCAATGTGTGTCCTATCCATCGCCACGTCTTCTTCTCAACTCTTGTTCCACGGGCACTTGTCTGGTTCTTGTTATCAATTTCACATTTGTGACTTTGTCATACCATTTCAGTCCTTCTATTCTACGCAAGCACCCGTTTATAAAAGTCTGTAGCTTTTTGGTTGTTGTTTTTGTTGCTCTCCATGTCTCAGAGCCATACAATAGGAATGACTTCACATTTGAGTTGAAGATTCTTATTTTCGTGTTGGACTTGATTTCTCTTGTTCTCCATATGTTTCCCAATGCAATTAAAGCTCCTCTTGCTTTTTGTATTCTTATTTTGATATCATTGTCTGTCCCTCCAACTTTGTCTATATTACTGCCAAGATATGTGTACGATTTTACATCCTTTAGTGGTGTTTCTACAAGTTCAACCTTGTTATCATTTCTTGCATTTATTCTCTTAATCTTTGTCTTTTCCGGCCCACTTGTTGTGACCTCTCATTGAGAATTTTCATTTTCTCTTGCCCCTGATTATGGTTATGGGACAGAAGAGCCAAGTCATCTGCAAAATCCAGATCATCAAGCTGTTTAGTCAGATTCCATTTCTGTTGTGTGATGTCGATGTTTTCATAACCCAATCTATTGCTAGTAAGAAAAGAAATGGAGACAAGAGGCATCCCTGTCTCACTCCCGTTCTAATCCTAAACGGTTCTGTAAGTTGTCCTTCATGAAGAACTCTACATGTCATGTCTTCATTGGTCTTCCTTATTAAGTTAATGATCTTCATGGGAACTCCATAATGCCTCATCAATTTCCAAAGTGATTCTCTGTCTACACTGTCAAATGCCTTTTCATAGTCCACGAATCCGATGCGTAGCGGTGAATTCCATTCCAGACTTTGTTCAACTATTATTCTCAATGTGGTTATCTGATCTGTACAGGATCTTTGTCGAAAACCTGCTTGTTCATCTCTCAGTTGCTTGTCTATGAACTGTTTTAATCTCTCAAGGATGATTCTGTTTAATACTTTTCCTGGCACTGATAGTAACATTATTCCTCTATAATGTGTGCACTCTTGTAAATTTCCCTTCTTAGGCAACTTGACAGATAACCTTCCTTCCATTCTGCTGGTATTTCTTCTCTCTCCCAGACTTTGCCAAGTAGTTTGTATAATATCTCTGTAGAGGTATCAATATCTGTTTTGATGGCCTCTGCTGGAATGCCATCTGGACCAGTTGCTTTTCCATCTTTCAGAAGCTTTATGGCTTTCTTTATTTAATTAAGCTCATGGAAGAAGTTTAATTTGTTGAGTCTGGTATGTTCTGTTTTTAATTGGAAGACTAAGCTCTGCTTCACACATTGTAGGTTATTGATGTTGCCATCCTTGTTGGAATGAGTGGTTTCTTTATACAAGGCATGTCTCGTAGACTCTTTTGCCCATTGGTTCAGCCATTCCTCTTTGACTTTGTTTTGGACTATTAAATTAGCTATCAGCGTATTGGCTCAAATGTTTGTCTAAACCATGCTTGTTCATAGTTTTGTTAGACTATCTGCTTTTTCATTGCCTGGTATGTATGTGTATCCTGGTGTCCACTGCAGAGTGACTCTGATGTTGTATGTTGTTAGCAGGCTGTCAGTTGTTTCAGCCAGCTATATTATTTAATTATTTTCAGTTTGGAGGTATTCTTCTCAAGCCTGTAGTGTTGATTTTGAATAATTGAAGATTATGATATCTGAGGTCTTATTGATTTCTTATTTAAATTGGCTGAGCATTGCTGGAAAGTTGTTTTTATTGCTGTGATTTCTGCTTAGTGATTAGCACTGAATTCTCCACTTGGTTCACATATTTCTATTGTTTTGCCATTTGGGTATTTCACGTAAGATTCAAGCCAAGCATTTATGGTGGATTTGATGGCAGAGCCTTCTGTGTATGTTTGCATTGCGGTGTTAGAGTAGTTTCTGTAGTCTCTAAAGTAACTGTCTTCAGTGCTGTTGGTTGGTGTCTCGTTACTGTTGCGATAATCACAAGTGTGGTTTTTATTACGGGTAATTTATTTACTTTCCGGGATGAAGGACGGAGTATAAATTTCAATTATTTCTGGTGTCTGTGGAGCTGGTGTTGCTCTGCTATAGTTGTTACTACTGGCAGTCATGATTTTTGTTTTAATCTGCTTCTAGTTTTCAACCAACTGTCTGGTGTTGTGTTATTTTTCTTATTCTACCATAGCACTGTTTCCATGACAGCACGTTTACGTCGTCCGTAAGTTCCAAATTTTGCGTCGATGTCACAGGCAGCTGATGTCGTGTTTGTCATGCCCCCACATTTGAACAAAAGAGCTTGGTTTTAGACCTTGTCTGCCTGGGTGGTTTTGTTCATTGACAACTGCAATGGTAGGTTATTATCCATGACTAATTGGACATATCCCATGTTCAACTGTCTAACATTTATTTTTCCTGCTCATCAGCTGGCGGTTGCAAAATGTTTCACAATATTCAGGTGTCAAATGGCCTTGTCTTCATTTTGTGCATGACGGTTTTGAGGAGTAACTTGTCTGTCAAGCTCCACTCCTAAGCAAGCTGGATTTTCTTCTCCAAAGTAGTTGTTTATTTTTTGTTTCCAGAGCTTGCAGTACATAACTATTGTAGCTAGGGCTGTATTATTTTAGCTGGTGCCAGTTTCTTGTATTTTTCTGCTATCCAAATGAGCAGGTCGGGGGGGGGGTGGTGTGTCAGTTATGACAGAGGGGGAGCAACTTAATGTCTTCAACTTAATGTGGTAACCCCCTCCAGCGTTATTCTGTTGTTGTATAGTGTGGATGATTTAGTGCCTTCTGCTATTGTTTGTTTTGTTCTATTATTTAGGAATGCTTAAATGCAGAGGTACAATTGATCAGTGTATGGGTATTTTTGTCATTTTGACGAAGAGCCCATCTCTGCACTGTGTCGTATGCTTGCTGCAGATCGATAATACAGCTGTGGTGTGATACCCTCTTGGAATGCATCTAAGTTTTGTTTTTGTTTGTTTTTTTGCACAAAACAAAAGATTTTGTCATTTGTTCTGCACAATTTTCTGAAGCCCACCTAACTATCATCGATGACTTTGTTTGTTGCTTTCCACCTACCAGTAGAGTCTGTGATTCACCATTATCTCAGCGAGTTTTCCAATTTCTGGGGTTAGAGAGACTGGTCAGTAGATGCCAGGTTCTTCAGCTGCTTCTTTGTCTTTAGACTTGGCTTGATGTTTGCAATCAGCCCTGCTTTTGGAAGTGTTGATCATCACTTCCGTAGATGGCTGCTTAAATTTTGACATTTACAAGTTTTCTACATATTTGTAGAGACCTGTCCTATGGTGATACAATACTGCTGCCTGGCAGGGAAGTTATGAAAAATAAAAAGGTAGGGCAATGGAACCAGGCCAGGAAGAAGACAGCCGATAGGATAGTCTGGCGCTCTCTCTTCCAAACCTCTACACCTCACGGTAGAAGGGGAATGACTAAGTAAGTAAGTAAAAAGGTAGGGAAGCAGTCCCAAATAAATGCATGCCGAAGTCGGTTGCACTGGACCGCAAGGAGCACAACACAGTGCAACACAAACCGCCTTGAGATGACTGATACAAATTTGATTCATTGAGATGGTGCTCGACCAAAGGTGACCCGCCAGGTGGGAAAAGTGCCGGACCCCTTGCCTCGACAGGGTCCACCCACCCACAGCTACTGGTATGGTAATAATTTACTTCTCTCCACAAAAAACTGTTTGGAGATGTCAGGAGCCTTGAGCTGACTACTGCCTATATTAGTCATTAATGTAGAAGTCTGGGGGCAAACGAGATGTCAGGAGCCTTGAGCTGACTACTGCCTATATTAGAGTCATTAATGTAGAAGTCTGAGGGCGAACGAGATGTCAGGAGCCTTGAGCTGCCTACTGCCTATATTAGAGTCATTAATGTAGAAGTCTGAGGGCAAACGAGATGTCAGGAGCCTTGAGCTGACTACTGCCTATATTAGAGTCATTAATGTAGAAGTCTGAGGGCAAACGAGATGTCAGAAGCCTTGAGCTGACTACTGCCTATATTAGAGTCATTAATGTAGAAGTCTGAGGGCAAACGAGATGTCAGGAGCCTTGAGCTGACTACTGCCTATATTAGAGTCATTAATGTAGAAGTCTAGGGGGAATGAGGAGGAAGAAGAATAACTCCCATAGATTGGTGGGTGATAATAACTCAACTTATTATTTGTAAAATTTTATATATGAAATTCTTTCGTGGTGTCACGGCACACCAGGGAGACACTCACGGCACACCAATGTGCCGCAGCACACCGGTTGTGGAGCACTGCTCTAAACTACTTCAAGAATTTCTCAAAGCACACTTGAATTGTCTAAGGTCTAGAATTTGCTAGCAGTTCCTTTTGTTTATAATCAATGTTAAGATTTTCCAATTTTCATGCCTGTGTTTTGTGTTGCACATAAATTACTTATGTTGAATGTATGAATTATTACATGGAAGCACAAGACATGAATTAAGCTAAACAAGGTTTTGAGTCAAGACAGTGTGTTTTATACAAGTTAGCAAGATGAACATTCTGTAATATTCTTTGTGGAAAAGATCTTCACATTCTACTGAGATCATGCTAACATGCACAACATACTAAAAGCTACTTTCTCATATACTATTTATATTATTATTCAATGTCATCACAATACATCAGCTTCTTTTGTTTCCTGTCACTCACACATTGAAGTCTTTATTTTGAAATGAATGTTACCAAGTTATAAAAGTTAGCTGTAAGTTCTACTGTCATATATTCTCTAATATTATCACTATTAGGTGTCGCACCAAACAGCTAATAAATGCTGGCTAACTATGACAATGTATCTCCCACTCGTGCACGTGTGTGTAAGACACGTGCTGATCCTTCACCCCACCCTCATGGTTAAAGATAATGTATACAAGAATATGCCCTACAGTTGAAAATGGATGTAGAAAATGGGTAATTCTTATTAATGATTAAAATAAATACACATTTGCACAGCCGTAAAACCACAAAACATATTTCAGTCATAGAGCCACAATACATATTTCAGTTATACAAGTATATTTCTAACAACAAAAGCTCGACACATACAACAAAATGTACAACTTTCTGTGGTTTCCAACCCACAAGGTATAAACTAAACCTTCAGAAATGATCAAATATTTCAAATTTTACTTTCCTGTTGCAATGCTGAGAAAATTAGCACTTTATTTGAAAATGGCAATATTAAAAATATTTCTTCTATCTAGCAGTAACTGCCAATCATATCTGGCCTAATAAACAGCTCAAAATTATATCTACACAACAAAAAAAAGGCACTAAACACAAATAGCACTGCTTTTTAATTTAATACTTGGCTATGAAAAGTTTCCATAATTGTAACATTTTACTTAAATGGGTTTGTTGAAATCAATTGAGAACTATTTAAATTTATGTTTCTCTTGGGTGTGAGGGGGAGAAGAGAAAGCATGACAATTTTAATCAACAGTATCCCCATTTCTGCAGCTAATGACCTCTGTGGAGGAGCAGTTATTCCAGTATTAGTAAGTGTAGGAAGCTCTTGTTAAATAACATTTTGTTTTTGTAAAAGACGCTGCTTACTGTAAACCTACCAGACTCTGTGCTTCTCTAAATGCCTCTTCTATTTCTTCATCAGTGTCATGGCCTTTCTGTTCCTCACTACTGGGAGATTTCACAGTCTGAGCAAAAAGATGAGGTAGTTGTTGTGTCATAGAACAATCATCAACTAGCTGACATAAACAAGGAAACAAGGTATTTATTGTGTCATAGAAAGAAGATCAACTTGATAGTGTTACAAATAAAGAGGTGAGGCATCATTTGTGCCACAGACAAATAATTGGGCAATTTATTTTAGGAACAATGAGACAGGGTTATAGCTGTGTCACAGAAAAATGGTCAGTCAGATGATTTTAGGAACAAAGAGATGAGGTATTTATTGTGTCACAGAGAGAATATCAACTTCTTGGTGTTAAAGATTAGGAGATGAGACATTTATTATGTCACAGATAAATGATTGGGCAATTTATTTGGGAACAAAGAGATATGGCTTAAGTTGCGTTACAGAAAAAAGGTTAGTCAGTTGATTTTAGGATCAAAGAGATGAGGTATTTATTGTGTCATAGAAAAATGATCAGTTAGTTGGCATTTTGAACAAAAAGACAATCTATTCTGTGTTACAGAAAGAAGTTCAACTTGCTGACATAATTATTACAGAGGTGGGACTCTCACTGTGTCACAGGAAAATGACTAGTCAGATAATTTTAGTAACAACGAGAAAAGGTATTTGCTCTGTCACACAAAAATGATTAGTCAGTTGATTTTAGGAACAATATGACAAGGTATTTGCTCTGTTACACAAAAATGGTTAGTCAGTTGATTTTAGGAACAAATAACAACATAATAATAACTACTGAGAATTGTAAAACATAGATCCTTTATCCTTTTTTTTTTTTAATGATGTGTTTGCCATTAATGTCACAGAGAGATTTATTGTCAGTTTCTGATCCAGCAGAAGGAGTGAAGTGTGCTTGTGTGGCTTATCAGACTTGATCCTCATAATGTCTAAGCAATCCTATTATTTTATTCTTCTGTATACTCCTTCAAAGATGTTGTTCCAAGAATATCCAATCTTTTCATTCATTAAACCTCTTTCATGTTTTATCCAATACTAATTTCTGACATTGATAAAGTAGAAAGCTGTTTTTTTTTACCTTAACAGACATCCCATTTTATTTATGCTGGTTTATTTCATTCCTGTTACTTAGTTAATGTCTAGGTTTGGTATCGAATAAGTAAGAAAGTGCTGGGCCTGGAAGATTTATGGTGTGGGTGATCTCATGGGATCTTCCAAGTTGAGCCTAAAAAATTCCTGGCTAAGAGGGTTGGGCCAAAATTATGTTGAGCCTAGCAAACAAAAAAGGGATTCAGTTTGTCAATGACAAAAATGAAAAAAGAAAATGGGTAGAAATCCAAATTCACCTGGTTAAAAAAGTGTGAAGAAATACCTGGTAATAATGAAAAAAAGGAGGCTGGCCCATTAAACCAGAAGAATCCATAAGGGACAGATTAACCTAAATAATCTTTAAAAATGATGAATTTGCATAAAAAAAGGGAGGTGGGGGTGAACCACACACACAAATATGACTTCAAATTTTCAATGAAAGTGTCCAAAAGTCTGGCCAACATTCAGTATGTCCAAAGTTAAACTCTTGACCAGTTTTACCTTTGGGATAACTGGTTTGGCAGAAGTGGTAGCTCGGCCCGCCATCACTTCCTTGATGAGAGACTGTGGAAGCAGTACAAGCTCTGAATCTACAGACTCCACTCCCGATGTAGACACTGTCCGAACTGACAGTTGAGATGGAATGAGACCCTTGAAGTTTTCTGAACTGAGCACTACATGATCAGCTGGTTAAACAGAATAGACAAATGGTGTAGTTAACATTACCATGTTTCATACTACCAGAACAAGCTAAAGTCAAGGAAGACTGCTCTAACTACCGTTTTGGGTTGCAAAGCTTTGTAGAGGAGAGTGATTATTGTCTTCTGATCAAAAGAATACAATTAAACCTGATATGACATCATGCTGTGCTTCTTCAAGATGTCAGACATCCACTCCACTATGATCCATCATCTTCTAGGTTATCTTCTACACCTAGTCACTTCAATTTGAGGTTATATGCTCGCCAAGATGCACCTCCAACATCTTCTTCCCTTGTTTTGATGGTAAACTAAGACTAGCAATAATGAACCTCCAACATAATCTTCCCTTGTCTTGATGGTAAACTAAGACTAGCGGTAATGAGCTCCCAATAACTTCTTCCCTTGTTTTAATGGTAAACTAAGACTAGCAATAATGAACCTCCAACATAATCTTCCCTTGTCTTGATGGTAAACTAAGACTAGCGGTAATGAGCTCCCAATAATTTCTTCATTTGTTTTGATGGTAAACTAAGACTAGCAATAATGAACCTCCAATATTTTCTTTCCTTGTCTTGATGGTAAACTAAGACTAGCATTAATGAGCTTCCAATAATTTCTTCCCTTGTTTTGATGGTAAACTAAGACTAGCAATAATGAACCTCCAACATAATCTTCTCTTGTCTTGATGGTAAAAATATGACTAACTACTACTCATCCATCTCCTGAAACCTCTTTCAAACTTATATTGCTTGCCCAAGGACATTTTTGCCCTACACCTAACTTTAATCTTTATAATTCTTTGACTTGACTTGTCCCATACAATTTAGTCAATGGGTCACTACAGATGACGAGCGCTTGACTAGTAGTCGTCACTTTTGTCTATTGACTGTTTGTCTGACTAGTTTAATACTTAGGGCGATTCAGCTTTATTAATGAAGCAATCACTTCTGTTGTCCCCCAATCATACAGTACAGGTCAGATTACACAGGACAAAGACCTTAATACTGTGTCTAGTAAATGATAGAAGAATCAGAACAGTACAGGACAGAGGGTAGGTTTGGTATTGTATAAACATTTAAACATCATTTACTAGACACAGTATTAAGGTCTTTGTCCTGTGTAATCTGAGGGACAACAGAAGTGGTTGCGTCATTAATTAGGCTGAATCACCTAGGTACATAACCGGTGTTACATGCTGCGAATCGCGCTAATGACCCCGTCTTCGAAGCACTATTTTTGTGGTGCCTAGCTGGCAAGGAGTATAGTGTGATTCGCTTCTGTTTCCACCCCCAAGTAATGCCCCTCACCGATGTCGGAATTTGTTTTCCAGTGGCAACTTCAAATCTCGAACCAATCAGAGAGTGTACCCCCATTCAGTACATAGCTAGGCATGGGTGCCGTTCAGAAAATCCTGGGTTCAATTCTCCGGTAAGCCACTCACTTCTGTTGTTTTTCTGTTGTCTAGTTTTCTGCTTCTTTATTTCTCACGAGCGCCTGAAACATACCTTTAAGGGGAAGGCAGCGCTATAAGTGGGAAGATAACATCAAGAAATGGACAGGAAAGAATCTATCAGAGTGCACCATCAAGACAAGAGACATAAGATGTTGGAGATCCATTACAGCCAACCTTCGTTGTGGAGATGGCAGCTAATGATGATGATGTTCATTCCAACTGGCTTTACAAAATGGAAATATATATACTTGTAAATAACATTAAGAAGTGCTTCTACACATATGTAACCCTAATTTTCCATACAAAGTGAATCTTATGTCACACAGTTTATGCTCAATGCTACACGGATAAGAAACACTTCAATTGGCAAGGGCTTACTGTATGCTGTTGCTAATGTATGATACAGCTATAGTGGAATGTGGTGAAAAACGCTTTAACTATTCAGGTTAACTGAACAAATCATTTTAGATGAGAGGCTGGAATGCTGTGGTTCAATCTGATCAAATCATCATCATTTTTCTTTGCACTCCTAATGGAGCAAGGAGCCACTACTGCAGCTGATTCCCCCACAGGAAGCTTGCACCAAGCAGTCACATGCTCTTGCAGTCATGGTTTCTGTGGCAATTTGTTTAACATGATGAGGTTGCCAGTCCTCATGCACAACCTTTACTAGTTGCATTATACAATATTCCTTCAGGTGCAGTAGCACCATTCTTCCTTTTGTCTATTTCAGAGTCCCTGGAAACTACATGGGCAAATCTGATTCAATGGCTGCATGCTTTCCAAAGACTGTACTAATATTGTGAGAAGTATGCTCACAGGAAGTTAATGGCCTTGTCATTATGTATAGGTGCCAGTGAAGTAACTTACATGTGGGTCCAGCTACAAAAGTCACTTTCCTGCCATCAGCCATGACATGATATCCTGTAATAACAGCACCATTGCAGACACCAGAAGAGTTGATTGTGACTGGCAACCATGTGAGCAGAACAGTGCCTACCCTTGGACCAGATTCCACTTGGACACTTAGTGGTGGTTCAGGAGCTCCAACTTGATGATTTAACGAATGAACCAGTTTAATTTGTACTGCAAAATTTACTAATTTAACACTTATTATAACAGTTTAACACAGACTAGTTTAATATGACCTATTACTAAATTAACTAATTTAACGTGAAATAATTTTATATAAATTATAACAGTTTAACATGAACTATTAATATGACATACTGCAAAATTAATTAATTTAATTTAATATGACCTATTACTAAATTAACTAATTTAACGTGAAATAATTTTATATAAATTATAACAGTTTAACATGAACTATTAATATGACATACTGCAAAATTAATTAATTTAATGTGAACTCACAGACATTTAATATGAACTAAATGTGCATGAGCATCTCTGTTCATTAACTGTTTCCCTGTAGTTCTATTAGCTGCAGTTAAATTACTGCATGTTAAAAAGTTTAATTAATTAGACTAATTTTAATTGTTTAATGAGTTTAACATAGCTAATGTAATATTAATTACATCACAAACTTGAATATCCACTATACACCTTTCCTGTCTAGTTATAAGCGTATTCAGTCATGCCTCAAAAGATTACTCATTCAACCAGCAGACTCGTATCTACTCACCAGCTTCAGGCGTGCAAAACTCAATGCTTGCTGACACATTTTCTACCCACTTCCGAGATTTCTCCTCATTGAGAGTGCCAGATATACTCTTGGCTATCAAGGTCACTTTATACAATTTTCCAGGTACAAGTCCTTAAATACATACATCCATTATTAACTGTACATAATTAATGCTCTGTAGTGTAAGATCTGGACATTATCAATTTAAAATGTTTAAAAAGTCATGACTAAATGTCCAGCATAAATTCATGAAAATTTTCTTCTTCCCTCATCCTTATCTGCTCCATTAGTAACACTGGGTCATCACTGCAGCTTGTCCTTCATGAGATGTCTGCACAAGGCACTTAAAATGCTCTTGCAACAGTGGTTTCTGTAACAATTTATTTTACACCACAAGCTTCTCAAAGAATAGTTGGCTACCAGAACAGCAGCAGCTGGGAGACTTTTTTCAGGCTATAAATTGAGGATTCCTCAGCAAAAGAGAAATTGGCAAGAAGATGAAGATGGCTGTATACTGCTCCACTTATGTTCCAGTCTTGACTTATGGATACTAGTCATGGGCAATGACTACAACCCAAAAAAGTCAGCTCCAAACCTCAGAAATGAGGTATCTGAGGAAGGTGGTTAAAATAATAAGAGACATGGTCCAAAACCAGACGATACATCATGGCCTCAAAACCCAGCCCCTGCAAAACCAAGTGGAACAGTCCCAATTACGATGGTTTGGCCATGTCTGCAGAATGGGAGAAGATCGGTGTAAAGGGCAATTTTTACTATCTTGCAATATAATACATTTATATTCTTATTATGTTCGCAAATATTTTGTAAGCAAAGTATTTCCTTTTTAAGTGCTTAAGGAGAAGTCATTTTTGGGTTGCTTCCCTTGAAAATAGTTCTGTCATCTTCGATCGGACTCCGCAGACGACTCTAGGCCTACTGCGATTTATTCTGTGGCTGGGTAGGAATAGATTGTTCTTGCTTCAGTATATCTATGGCCTGAATTTATACGTAGTGTTTGTATGAGTAGGACGAGTCTGTCTTATATATGGATATCTTTGCATTTCTAAGTCGAACTAATTTGGTTGTCGCTAGAAAAGGTCAAAGGCTATGCAGCGGAAGTATCGCTAGCAAAGGGTGTGATCCATGGCTGTCATCCTGTGAGGATGCCGAGTTTTGTTGTAGCAGGCTTTTTGCCGAAATAGTGATCTATATATGGATGGGGAAAAGTGATAATCATTTAGACATGTTGTATGTACTTTACCCCAGTGTTTATTCTCTTTTGCCAAGGAATGGCAAAGTTATATTTCGCATAAAAAGGTAAAACCACAATTTATTATGAACTTGGGCTTCGCCATCGTTGTTGATAAGCAGATGCACAGTGGTACTTTTAAAAAGAATATCCATTCAAAGGAAGAAGACATTCCTATGTATCAGCACTGGATTGTATGATATTATTCAATTACCTCTATGAGAGAACCTATGAAGAAATGAGGACATTTAATGAATGACTAATTTTGGTCTATATTCTATAGTGAGTGAAGCTCACGAGAGAGAGAACAGCCATGTTGAAATTCATATACTTTGTATTTATCGAGTGAGAAAAAGGGATGCCTGTACTATCGCTCGATGAACCAAGAGATCACTGCTACATGTGAGAACCCATGTCTGGGATTCCTATATTATGAAATATATATATATTGAACTTTACGTGAAGGAATATTCGCTAGACGAGGTTAGGTCTAGGAGCCTTCCTATGTATTGGTTATGGTCTGACGTGCCCAGTCAGTAAAGCCAGATGATTTACATGATGGAACGCTGAATGCTTATTTACGAATGCTCCATTATGATATTTGCCAAGCATGAATGCTAACTTAAGATGATATTCCTGTGATCAACATTATACTGTCTATGTCGACATTTGTTCCTGTAACCATACACGTACTGTCCAAGTGTGCGTCCCATTAAATGTTATAAAAAGACCACCGTAGTTCCAGTACTTCTTGAATTCGAACAGTGTGAGTATGAGTGATGTACTACCAACCTGTCAACTCTATCGAATCATTCTACCATTCGCGTACTGACATTCAGATACACACTCATTGTTTACACTCACATTCTTGTCGGAGCCTCATCACGTTCCAGGACAAGATGACCTGTATGACCAAAACTGTGCTGGGTTTGATGAGTTGACAATCGTTACACTTTACTACACCAGTCCCAACATCTACATTTATCCACTGGTGGACATTCACATCATTTAGCAAATAAAGCATGATTCAACAACTAGTAGCCAGTATGAGTTAACAACTACACAAAGAAAGAGTTTTAACAACTGGTGTGCCAGCTTCCTGGGTCAACCTGCACAGTGACCATATTGAGAAGTAAACTACTGAGACCAGACGTTCCTTGGGGTCTGTTACGACACACAAATACATCAGCAGTACAACTCTACAGTGATGTCAGCGTGACCTGTCCTGTCGAGAGTATGCAGTAACTAGGTCAGGGTTTGTTGACATTTGGTTCATTGGACATTTGCCATACAACTGACAGTGTTACACAGCAAGCTTGGTTGAAACATAGAACATTACACATCAGGACTGGAGAATATTTGACAGTGTTTGCGAAAGAAAATGTTATTGAACTGAGAAGTCCTACATTGATTGTTATCATTCAAATCAACGATGGAGCTTCTATTTCTGTGTTGAATTTAAAATAATTAGACCAGAAGTATTTGTTTAATAAAGTACCACAGTACTGTACTATTAGGCAGTGTAACTGAGCCTTCATTCCAACACATTCTTTCTGCAACACTCTATTTACATCATATTGCCATACTATTTATGCATTTATGTATTTATGTTTAACTATTTATATGTGATATTTGTTTGTATCCAGCGGGTTGTTGTTTCGGTTGGGCGGTGTCACACAGCAGAGTATCCCACGTAATAGAGGGTCTGATGTGTGCGTTTCTATAGGTGCAATTTTCTTCATTGGAAATTTGCTGCGACAGCTGTTGCTATTAGTGTTAGCTGTGAAGTCTGTACTCATTGTTGTTTTTGTAATATTCCTCTGTTCTTTAGTTTGTTTTGATTTGTTTGTAATTTGTTGGTCTACCCTATTCTATCTTTCAGTTCTATTCTCAATTTATATTTATATACTGTGGCGTTATTTGTATTTGTTATCCTCTTGCGGTTTATCTTTTATTGTTTTTCCCATTTGATTTATTTCATTTCCGCAAATGTTTTCATGTTTTTCTGTATAACTGTTTTGTTTTGTGCCTGATCGACATACACTATTTAAAATATAGTTGATCATATAAATTGATGTACAAGAATCAACTGATAGTTAATTGCTATTACTAAAGGTACACAGTTGATGATATAAAACACTATTTCTGGTGCACTGCACTTATATTATAGAGTGAACCAGCAACTTATAGCTGTTATTATATAAGGATTTATACAAGACCTTTGTAAGGCTTGTTTCCCACAGTGATTGGGATAGTTAAGTACTATTTTTTCACAGGTTACAAAGTTATCATACAAAGTCTTTGATTAAGACTAAGAAAGTAAATTTATTTACTTTTGCAAATTACTGATCTTATTAGACAAGATGTCTACCTTGGATTATTTTATCACACAAGGCAGGGCTCTTGATAAGACTGGTCAGCAGTTAGAAGAATGGGCAGTTGCTCAATATGACAAAGCATTGGCTGCTGAAGAAAGAAAAGCATTGATTGAAGAAAGAAATTAGAAGCTGAGGAAAGAAAATTACAAAGAGAGGATGAACAAAAGAAATTGCAGATACAGACTGATGAAAAAAGATTCCAGATGGAAATGGAAAAAGAGAAAAGAAAAGATGAAGCTGCTGCTGAAGAGAAAAAATTACAGGCTGCTGCAGAAGAGAGAAAATTACAAGCTGAAGCTCAAGAAAAAAAAGCAATAAGAGAACATGAACACCAAAAAGAACTTTTAGCATTTGAGTTAGAAAAGTTAAAGTTAACAAACATAAGTAATGTTAATCAAGCATCTAGTGGTAATGGTAAACCCTTTACTTACAAGGTCAAGGTACCAGCGTTCAACCCTTCCAGTGATGACATAACATTCTGGCTAAACAGATTTGAACGCTCGTGTCGAGCACATAATGTGGACAAATCACAATATGCTAACCAGTTATCAGAAAATCTGAAAGGTGATTCTCTGACTAGTTTAAGTTTGGTTGAAGAGGCTGACAAAAATAACTATGATGTTATTAGGGCAGCCTTATTAAAGAAGTATCAGTTGTCTGAAGAGGGTTATCGGAAGTTGTTTAAGACAATGGTGCCTGAGGCAGGTGTAGAATTCTCAGAATTCATTGCAAGGACACGACTTACATTTGATCGTTGGATTGAGCTATCCAAAACAGAAAAGACTTATGAAGCCCTTATGGACTTGATACTCAGAGACAAGATTATGTCAAGTATAAATAAACCTTTCCTCGAATTCTTACATGAGCGTAAACCTAAGTCTCTAAAAGAAATGGAACAGTATTGTACCCAATACGTCACTGCACATCCGGACGTAGCCATTAGCAACAGTAAGGTTAAAGAAGGTATGCCAGTTGCTTCTGCAACACCATACAACCCTAATCACTCTCACAAATTCCAAGGACCTCAAAATAGGTTTAATAAAAAAGGTAACTATTACAGTTATCAGAACCAAGGTAACCAATCATTTCAGGGTTCTTCTTCGAATACCTGGAGAAGAGCTGACAGCCCTCGATTCAGGGGTGGTCATAATTACAGGAACTTTCGCAAAGGAAGTCATTCTAGAAACTATCCAAGTTTTCCTTCATGGAGACAACAGGATCATAATTACCGAGATACTCATTATAATGAATATGATGATAGTAACCAAAGGAGCTATGATTCAAACCCGAGTAGAGGTTATAATAGTGGAAACAATGATAAGTACAGAGGCAATAATAACAGAGGTAGAGCACAATTCAAAAAACATAAAGCTCATTACCAGGCGAACTCTGCACAGCAAGAGTCCCACGAAGCCTATAAACAAAATAAAGATAATGATGACTCTAATAATATGGCATGTGCCGCTTTTGATTTTGGGAGAGCATCTCAGTGCCCCCAATGCAAAACATTATTTGAGCCAACCACAGTGTCTACTTTAAGCTGTGGCCATCCTCTTCCCGCTCTTCCTGCGTCAATCGCGCATGATGGGAGAGGTTCTCTTGTCTTACACAAAGGTTTAGTAAATGACAATCCAGTCTCAGTACTTTTTGATTCTGGATGCACAACTATTGGGGTTAGGCAGTCACTCATAGATCCTTCTCATTCTACAGGCAAAGTAGTCAAATGCGTAACATTTGGCGGCACCATAGAGAAATACTCTACCGCTATCATTAGGATTGCTACTCCTTTCTTCACAGGAGATGTACACGCATGTCTTTTGCCGGATCCGATCGCTGATCTTATCATCGGTCGCATTCACGGAGTCAAAGAATGCACTCCGGAGCAAATTTCCGTTTGGGAAAATCAAAATATGCAATCTGCTAATGCAGTAGTCACTAGAGCTCAAGCTCTCAATATGCCTGAAACTTCATCTGTTGAAGATAATGAAGTGCATAACCAAGATGATCCCTTGGTAATTTCTCGTGACTCGTTTATAAAACAACAAGAAGAAGATCCGACTCTTAAGAAATTCTTCACTCTTGTAACAAAAGGTGATCCGAATAAAGATTCAAATTGTAAATCTTGGATTACAATGAAGAATGGCGTACTTGTACGTATGGTGCAAGACTCCACTAAGTCAAGTCATTCTCAGATTCTTGTACCCAAGAATTTGAGAGTTAAGATCTTACAACATGCACACGACTCTCAGTGTGCTGGTCACATGGGTTTTTCCCGTACTAAGTCAAGAGTTCTTGCGGCTTTCTTTTGGCCTTTTGTGAACAAGGACATACGGATCTATTGTCGATCCTGTAAAGTATGTCAAGAAGTCAAATCCAAAGGTCCTCGTCATGCTGCGCCTATTCAGGCTGCAGATATTCCTATTCGTCCATTCCAGAAAATGGCGATAGACATCATTGGTCCATTTAAGATCAAATCTGCTAGAGGACATCAGTTTATCTTAACGTGTGTAGACATGTGCACACGTTGGCCAGAGGCTATCCCTCTAAAGAGCATTACTACCGCTGACATTGCAGATGCTCTTTGGCTTATATTTTCTCGGCTGGGATTCCCCGGAGAAATATTATCAGATCATGGCACCCAACTGATATCGGATACCATGTCTCAAGTAATGTCTACTCTACAGATAGAGAGATCTTTGAGTAGCATCTATCATCCTATGTCCAATGGGATGGTCGAGCGACTAAATAGAACACTTAAGAACTTATTAGGGAAGATAACTGAGGATCATCCTCAGGATTGGGATAGGGTTTTACCCGCGGCCCTCTTCGCGTACAGAGAGGTCCCCAATGAACATACAGGGTTTTCGCCCTTTGAACTTGTCTTTGGCGCGCGACCGCGCGGCCCAATGTCTTTGCTGCATGATCTTATAACAGCTGACAATATTGACGATGACACAAAATCTTCTTACGAGTATGTCATCGCGCTGAGACAAAAGATTATCGAAGCATGCAAATTGGCAACGTCCTCTTCTGAGTTTGCTAAGCAGAAGGCAAGACAATTTGCTAATAAGAAGAGAACTTTACGACAACTTTGTCCTGGTGACAAAGCATTTGTTTTGCTACCTTGTCGTGAAAATAGACTCCTTATTAGTTGGAAAGGTCCGTACGATATAATATCGAAAATTTCAGATGTTGACTACATCGTCGATATTAACGGGAAGCATAAAACCTTCCACATCAATATGCTTACGGAGTTCCATGAACGTCCTGACTATCTACAGCCTATTTTCCAGGCAACGGACGATTCTCATGTCAAACATGGTCATTACTCATCACTGTCTGTAATACAGGATGAGGAAACAAGTTTTTCGGATGTTAATCTCCCGCTTCCAATGATCCCACTTCATTCTAGTGAATCATGGAAAGACGTTACTGTTTCTCCTGATTTGTCTCTAGGAGAACGGCGACAAGTTTCGTCTATGTTACAAACATTTCAGGATGTCCTCACTGACATCCCTGGACAAACTCATGTCATTGAGCATGACATTGTTCTAACTGAACATACTCCAATTAGGGTTAGGCCTTATCCTATCCCTATACATTTCCAAACACAGGTTGAAAAGGAGTTGGATGAAATGATAGATTTACAAATAATCGAACCATCCACTTCTGCATATTCTTCGCCGATGGTTATTGTTCGAAAAAAAGACAATAACATACGTCTTTGCGTTGACTATCGCAAATTGAATCAAGTTACGAAGTTCGATGCTGAACCTATGCCTTTACTAGAAGAGTTACTTACTCGTCTTTCTAAATCGCATTTTTTCACTAAACTTGATTTGTCTAAAGGATATTGGCAAGTTCCATTATCCGAACGCGCCAAACCTCTTACCGCTTTCTCTACTCCCAGAGGCCTTTTCCAATGGAATTTTATGCCTTTCGGCCTTATGAACGCACCAGCTACATTTGTACGCATGATGCGTCGAATCCTATCGTATCGGTCAGATGTCATTGCTTATCTAGACGACATCTGTCTTTTCAGCGATACTTGGGAAGATCACTATTCAGGATTAGTTGAATTATTATCAACTCTGCGTGAGTATAACCTGACAGCAAAACCATCTAAAGCTTGTATTGGCTTTAGCGAAATTGCTTTCTTAGGCCATCGAGTAGGTCACGGTTTCTTGAAGACAGAAGACCATAATATCACTAAGATACTTAACATCTCTATCCCTAGGACTAAAAAGCAAGTGCGAAGTCTTTTTTAGGTCTCATACAATTTTATGGACGTTTCATTCCGAATCTGTCCTCTATCATGGCACCTCTCTCTACACTATTAAAGAAAGGGTCGCCTAACATGGTTCACTGGTCTCATGAATGCCAATCTTCACTAGAGAAGATCAAAACTATGTTTTCATCACCACCTATTTTAGTGTTACCTACAACAGATAAGACATTTGTTCTTCGTAGTGACGCTTCATCCACTGGGATTGGAGCGGCACTAATGCAAGAGTACTCTGGAACTCTGCATCCTGTAATGTACATATCCAGAAAACTTAATGCTGCAGAAAGGAATTACTCGGTTTTAGACCGTGAATTATTGGCAATGGTTTGGTCAATTCTCAAACTCCAAAGATTCCTTCTGGGCGCGCATTTCGTAGTGGAAACTGACCAAAAAGCTCTTACGGCTATCCAAAGTAAGAACTTGAAGAGCTCGAGATCAACTCGATACGCAATTGCTCTTCAACCTTTTCATTTTTCGGTACGAGCTATCCGTGGTTCAGAAAATGTGATGGCGGACATTCTGTCCAGATGCCCACATGATGCCACTTAACTGTTAAATATTGGATCTTTTTAATATGTATAACTTTACAACAGTTATTTTTTGTTTCTTTACTAAGATACACATTTGTAATTTAATAATAGAATGATGGTATCGCTACTTAGCGGTTTATTGATGTTTATGCACCGCTGTTTTTTTGATGATTGTTTCTTCATAAATCATAAATTTAAGATTGTAGTGTGAATTTTTGGTATGCATTGTATAATTACCAGAATTGTATTATACGTACATCACACCTTCCTGGAAACATTTATTCGTAGGGAAACAATTTCTCTCAGATTTTGAGATATATATTCTCACCAGTCATATTAGGAATTATAGTTATTCCTGATATTTTCATCTGCGCAGTATTCTTGCGTTGTGAGCCTATTCTACGGTGCTCCTAGATGTATTTAAAAAAAAAAAAAATTTTATTTTTTTTTTCCCGGGAGGTGTGGTAAGACTGTAAAGGGCAATTTTTACTATCTTGCAATATAATACATTTATATTCTTATTATGTTCGCAAATATTTTGTAAGCAAAGTATTTCCTTTTTAAGTGCTTAAGGAGAAGTCATTTTTGGGTTGCTTCCCTTGAAAATAGTTCTGTCATCTTCGATCGGACTCCGCAGACGACTCTAGGCCTACTGCGATTTATTCTGTGGCTGGGTAGGAATAGATTGTTCTTGCTTCAGTATATCTATGGCCTGAATTTATACGTAGTGTTTGTATGAGTAGGACGAGTCTGTCTTATATATGGATATCTTTGCATTTCTAAGTCAAACTAATTTGGTTGTCGCTAGAAAAGGTCAAAGGCTATGCAGCGGAAGTATCGCTAGCAAAGGGTGTGATCCATGGCTGTCATCCTGTGAGGATGCCGAGTTTTGTTGTAGCAGGCTTTTTGCCGAAATAGTGATCTATATATGGATGGGGAAAAGTGATAATCATTTAGACATGTTGTATGTACTTTACCCCAGTGTTTATTCTCTTTTGCCAAGGAATGGCAAAGTTATATTTCGCATAAAAAGGTAAAACCACAATTTATTATGAACTTGGGCTTCGCCATCGTTGTTGATAAGCAGATGCACAGTGGTACTTTTAAAAAGAATATCCATTCAAAGGAAGAAGACATTCCTATGTATCAGCACTGGATTGTATGATATTATTCAATTACCTCTATGAGAGAACCTATGAAGAAATGAGGACATTTAATGAATGACTAATTTTGGTCTATATTCTATAGTGAGTGAAGCTCACGAGAGAGAGAACAGCCATGTTGAAATTCATATACTTTGTATTTATCGAGTGAGAAAAAGGGATGCCTGTACTATCGCTCGATGAACCAAGAGATCACTGCTACATGTGAGAACCCATGTCTGGGATTCCTATATTATGAAATATATATATATTGAACTTTACGTGAAGGAATATTCGCTAGACGAGGTTAGGTCTAGGAGCCTTCCTATGTATTGGTTATGGTCTGACGTGCCCAGTCAGTAAAGCCAGATGATTTACATGATGGAACGCTGAATGCTTATTTACGAATGCTCCATTATGATATTTGCCAAGCATGAATGCTAACTTAAGATGATATTCCTGTGATCAACATTATACTGTCTATGTCGACATTTGTTCCTGTAACCATACACGTACTGTCCAAGTGTGCGTCCCATTAAATGTTATAAAAAGACCACCGTAGTTCCAGTACTTCTTGAATTCGAACAGTGTGAGTATGAGTGATGTACTACCAACCTGTCAACTCTATCGAATCATTCTACCATTCGCGTACTGACATTCAGATACACACTCATTGTTTACACTCACATTCTTGTCGGAGCCTCATCACGTTCCAGGACAAGATGACCTGTATGACCAAAACTGTGCTGGGTTTGATGAGTTGACAATCGTTACACTTTACTACACCAGTCCCAACATCTACATTTATCCACTGGTGGACATTCACATCATTTAGCAAATAAAGCATGATTCAACAACTAGTAGCCAGTATGAGTTAACAACTACACAAAGAGAGTTTAACAATCGGCTACCACAACAAATACTGGAAACCAAAAGCCAGCGATCCAGACCGCCAGTAAGACCTAGAGTTCACTGGAAGGACAACATTAGATGATCTCTGAAGGACTGTGGACTAGATTGGAACCATGCCAGAGGAAGACAGCCAATAGGATAGTATGGCACTTTCTCTGGCAAACCTCTATGCCCTAGGGTAGAAGAGGAATGACTAAGTAGTAGTAGTAATAGTAGCTTCTCAGCATCATTAGTCAGAGATAAGATATCCAAGACTTCACATTAGTCACCTCCTACAACACACATGAGGGAGCAGTGATCTTAACCTTTTTTTGTTTAATTTCTGTCTCTTGATAATCTACTTCTTCTTTGATCCTTAGCCACAGACTGTCAAAGCAGTCTAGGGCAGCAACAAACTGCTTCCACTTTGTTCGGTCGGCGGCCATCCTTTGTACAGTGCCCCAACTCTCGTTCATTCTTTGATCTCGGCCTCCACAGTTCTCCGCCAAGTTGTTTTTTGGTCGGACTCTCGCTTTCCTTCGGGGGTCCATAGCATAGCTGTTCTTCTAATGGCATTGGGGTCCCTTCTGAGGACGTGGCCAACCCAACTCCAGCATATGCCAGCTATGATGGTGTGCATGTCCTCCTGGTTACTCCAAATAATTAGTTCTTGGTTGGTGATGGTATTCAGCCAAAAGATTCGGAGAATTTTCCTTTGGCAGATTCTGCCTTAACCCAACGGGCTGATCACCCGTTTGCCAGTCACTTTGATTACGGAAACAACGACAAATGGATTGATTTGTCGTTGCCCTAAAGACGCCATTAGGCGTGATGGGAACAACGGCAAAGAAAATCTATTCGCTGTTGCCCTTAAGACGCCACTAGGCGTAATGGCCACTGCTGACTGCTTTGCCGGTCGTTGGCTAAGGACGGAAGAAGAAGAAGAAGATTCTGCCTTAGGATCTCTTGATAATGGAAAACTATAAATCAGAATTCAGGCAACAAATATCTGTGATATCAGATATATTTATATAATATGTTTCTAATAGAAACATTCCTACAAGATGTTGAATCATACATGTATCTTGGCAGTAATGTAGTAAAGCTAGAGGGAAGATAGTGATGTCAAAATAAGAATAAAAAATGCAAGAGGAGCTTTTGTTGCATTGGGATACATATGGAAATTTAGAAATCAAGTCCAACACCAAAATAAAAATCTTCTACTCAAATTTCAAGTCAGTCATTGTATATAGCTCTGAAACGTGCAGAACAAAAACAACCAAGGAGTTATACACTTTCATAAATAGGTGCTAAATGGTATGACAAGATCACCAACATGGAACTGATGACAAGAACAAGTGCCAGTGGAACAAGAGATGAGAGGAAAATTATGGCGATGAGTAGGACATGCACTGAGGAAACCTGCTGATAGCATTGCAAGGCAGTCCATGATCTGAAATTCCCAGGGTCAGGTAGGAGATTGAAAAACACAAGGAAAGAGAACTGGAGAAACAAATTAAGGAGATGACGAAGATATGGACAGACTTTGAGCCAATGGTATGGGGGCAATGATCACACTTAATGGATGATGTTCTTGGACACACAGACCCTATGCTATTAAAAAAGATCCTTAAAAATAATGGCACATATTGGAATTGTTTAAGAACACAAGAGTGTGTAACATATTCTATGAGAGGTCAAGAAGAGGACTGCAGATCTTATAGACGCAATAAGACATGAGATGGTAATGACCTACCTGTCAGTGTGTGTCGGAAAACTCCAGGTTTGACCACTCTAATTTCCTTCCCGTTGACAACTATGGAATGCTGATAATTGCTGTTGCCAGGTAACCAAGATAAACAGGCTGATGTTGGTGACAGGTGGGATATTTTGAGCTCTGATGGCACTGGGTAGACATCTGGTTAGACAAGACAAACAAAAAATATATTTCAAAATAAAAGTTATGACCATAACATACAGAAGCAAAGAAGGTTCAGACCAATTTAGAAAAAAATATAACTGGCTGTAATCTAGGAGGTGAATGTGATTATATGTTTTGGTAGGTATGTTTACCTGGAACAAAATCAAATTTTTTTATTTTCATTTTTGGATGAGTTCAGTTTCAGCTCTTGAGCAAGCTGCACTGGTTGGCTTGGCATCAAACTATGTTTGGTCCCAAATGCTATTACAAACAGGAGTGAAATCGAGGATGAGCTCTCAACTCATATGAAATACTTCCCAGGCATGTGCAAAATACAGCCTCTGACAGCAAATGCCCTGCTCCTGATCTGCTTTTGGGGGAAATTTTTAACTAACAGTAGAAGGGGCCAGGGTGTGTCTCTGGTGCCAAAAACCAGAATACTCAGAGTAGATGAAGCTCATAAGTCTTGGATGGCAAGTCCTCTAATAGAGGGACAACTCTGATTTCAGACCGCTTGCTGCACTGTAAGCAGGCTGGGGACAATGGCTAAGGAAAGAAAACCTGAATAAAAATGCTTGTTGAAATCGTCTATGCCAGGCTGAATGGTGCAAATATCACAGCTAAGCTGTAATCTATTATATAAATTAACTTATGCTCAAAATGAATGAATGAAGAAACCGTTTCTTCAGGACATAATCCATCCATCTTTCTCTTGGGCATGGTCTTCTGCTACAAATTGTTTCTGAAAATTACTTGGTTGTGCTGCAGTCTAACAAGCATTTTATTTTCTGTTTCACTGATCTGCTGATGTATGCTCTTGTGCTCATCATATGCTGATTGCTTTCTTCCTCAATCTGTCTCCACTATTAGTTAATAACATTAAATAATGACAACTGATGTTTAATTGGGGGGAGAGAAAAAAAAAAAGAAACACTAACACAATAAAAAGTGGACCACAGCTTTCAGATAATAAATCTGTAACATACTGCACCTTTTCCAACAAGCATTGTACATTGAGCATCTTTGGATTGTCCTCTATTTGATAAACATCGAACACAAACCCGATGAATCTGTAAATAAATGTAAAAATAGACATTCATTAACATTTTAATGTGCACTGATCAAGATGATCAAAATGATAATGCTATGTTGATGATGTGAGTATTCCATATTTCCATGTTCAGAAAATGTTCTGTGGCTTTTTTTAAGCAAAGTATGCGTTTTCTTCTTCTTCAAACATTCTCAGACATCTACTTGAATATTTTCAAAGAAAGCAATGGTCAGCTTCAGCTACTTGCATCTCCATAGAGTTTTTTCCGAAAATGGTACTGGTGATGGCCATATGTGCTTTCTATGTTCCTCATATGTTGGGCATCTTTGAAGCAGATGTTCAGCAATCATTTACACTCATCGGTAGTTCCTATCTTTAGCTTGTTGAATAGATGATATCCAAATCTTTTGTGGCCTGTGCGGAGTCTGAAGATTATCACCTGTTCTCTTCTGCTGAGCTGGTAACATGCATCATTTTGTGCGTGTTCTGGATGCTCTGCATCCTATTTGGTTTTGATAAAACTCTTTGCCTCTTTGAAAGCAACACTTGGACCCGTGCATACACAGGTGCATCAGCAACCAATGCAACAGAAGGTGGAGGTGTGCTTCCACCCTTAAGCACTGGTACATAAAAAAAAATGTCAGTGGCAACTGGAAAATTCTCAAGTAACTTCAGAGCAGAGGCTGAGGCCTTAAATACTGCAGCATAGGTTCTAATGGCAGAGGAAACCACAGAGAGACAGATTGTTTTCTTCACAGAAGCACTGTCAGTAGTCGCAATGCTGTGAAGCCAGAATAATGCAGACTTGGATGATCTAAGAGTAGTGCTCCACAAAGTCAACGATTCAAAAGGCTTGTGATGCAATGGATCCCATCTCACTGTAGCATCCCCGGCGCTGAAGAGGCTGACAGATTGGCAAAGGAAGGTGGAAAGTTACCTCAACCTGATACAAGCATAATTTTCAAAGAGGCAAAGTATATTTCATGTTTCCAGTACTGACAAGATGGGGAAGAAACATCACAAACTCTGATGTTTTTTTTTAAAGTTGAGGAAATGCAAAGCCAGATCTATAAGTATAAGTGTCATATGCAACAATTTAAGTTCTATGTTCAATGTGGAACAAAAGAGATGGATGATGATATTGCCAACTTTACATTCTAACACTGATAGAGTAGGTACATGCTTTTAAAGGGGGAAGGGGGGGGGAATTGGCGATTAAATAAATGTCTAAGCTACATTTTGAATGATGCTAAAAACCTGATTTTGTGTATCTTATTTTCTAACTGTTGTAAAACTGACACAGTCTAGTGTTTAAACAATAAATACTAATCAGTGGTAATACTTACTTCTAACAAGAAAGAATTATGATCATTCTCATCTTATTTTTACAAAATAACACATTGGTACTCCTTATTTTCTTCCTGTAACTAAAGACTGACATTAATAGTGATATGTTCTAAGAATAATAGGTAGGGAGGTGTTATGAGTAAAATCATAAGATATCTATCGTATTCGACTAGGCTTGTTTACAGACTAGCTTGTTGATATACATTTCCTGGGCTACGCCCGTAAGTATGTCATGGTCTTTTGCAGAAGTTTTGCAGACGGCTCGGCCGGCTTCACGTAGCAGAAGTGAGCAATACTTCGGGGCCATTCGATGTGTTTCACTGTGTGTGAAAGGACACATTTTGTCCAGCTCCTAGATGTGTGCTCTGACTACAGAGTTATAAAGATGTATTACAGCTAGATTGTTCATCTGCTTCATGGAGTCTATGCTGAATTAATAATTTAGGACAAGCGAATGCTGCATATCAAAGAAATGAGTGTGGAACGATTTTAATAAAGATTGCAGCAATATGTCGAAGACATCTTGTCCGTAGTCAACTGACTAGAGACGTTTTTCAAAGACAGGCTATGTCATGCCATGTTCTTATTGTTGGATATATAATGGAGCTTGTAATGTAATAAAGTGATGTCGTCTTAAAGTCCAACCTGGCCTTGATGAATTCTTTGTCGTTGGAGACAGAAAGTGTAATTTAAAAGGCTGCATTAAAAAGTGAGGGAATGCCGTGACGAGGTCTCACAAATACTAAATCAACTAATACCCTAGACCAGAGACTTCGCCATCCTTACTATTTTAGAACCATAGGAGCCTGTACCTATAACAGGAGGTAAAGGTAAAGGATCCCGTTACATGCCCATTGAGGCATATTGGGAATATCGTGTTAGGCCCATATTTTCTTGACCATCGGCACACTAGGGGTGACGTGGTCAGCATGACGCCGGCCGCCTTAACCTTCCCAGAGTTGATCTGGTACCCAATTCATGAGGCTGGGTCGACCCCGGAGCCGTTTGCGGCCTAAAAATTCCCACCTCAACTGGGGATCGAACCATGGACCACAGAGCTAGGATGCCAGTGCACTAACCACTGCGCTACCTCAGCTCCATAAGAATAATAGAGACATATAATATTAGTTAATCACTGTGAGAAAATCAGCTAGAATATATCTGTCTAATAATAGAGACAGATATATTCTAGCTGATTTTCTCATAGTGATTAACTAATATTATCTTTTATCAAACAATGAAAAACACTGTTCCTTCTCTACCATGTGCAGAAAGAGTAGGAATTACTGCTCCTTCGGGCACGTCAAAAGAGACAACTAATATGAGGTTGGGCATGGGTTAACAACCTCATCATGTAACACAAACCACCACCGCAAGAGTAAATTAATGCTTTAGTGCAGGCTTCCTGCAGGGTGGAGACCAGCTGTAGTGGTTGCTTGACACATTATAGACAGTGAAAAGGGAAGTGGTGATGATGATGATTTATGCTCATGCTTTATCAAGGATTGAGAAACTAAATACTAATGGGAAGCAATAATGAACATCTTTACATTTTCTAATGACAGAATTATGTCTTACTAGATTCAGCTTAAGTGATCTCCTGTGTAAACCATTCACAAACTTACACTGTTAGAACTGATCCCCTCTATTAAGGCTTTTGTTCTCTCATTGCTTTTGACCGATGTTTTGAGCTGTCCATCGACTAAAACTTGGTATGAATGAATCTCCAGCCCAGGAACGGGATCTGGACCTCTCCAACTGACCAGAAGACTATTTGTCAGCTGTCTGTCTAGGGAGAGGCTTCTAGGGCATGGTGGTACTGAAACAGTTAAATTTAAAGGAATTAAAAAGTATGGATCTTGTAAAACTGCGCCAGTCAGAGTAAGCATTCTGAATAATATAAAAGTCAGCTGACTGAATGCAGTAAATGGAGACAATGAAATTAATAAAAATGACAGAATAAGAAAAGACAAAAGTAAGGAGACATAATGTGCGACATGGTGACGACAGCTATAGTAATCAAAGTGACAATTAAAAAAAAAAATAATAAAACAAAGAAATGTGATTGAATAATAAAGCAAGGAGTTTACAGATGCTAAAAGATAGTAAAAAGGTTAAATTTGCTAAACTGAGACAATCAATGTAAGAAAACATCAGCAATATTGGAGATGTCCATGTACAATGAAGATGGTCCTTAAAAAAAAAAAAAAAGCAAACCAGCAATAAGGTAACGTAATGAAGAAACTGAATTTGCTAAACTGAGACAATTAATATAAGAAAACTGAAGCAATAAGCTTTAAAGAAATTGAATTTGTTAAGAGTTTTTTTAAAAGTTTATAAAGAAAAATATCTTGTTCAACATCTGATGGGTTATAATTAGGATATACAGTGTCTATAATTCCAAATAATACGTTCAACTGCTGATAGCTGATTGTGGTATCAGTTCTCCATTAGCTAAGAGGAAGAAAAATAGTACAAATGAAGAAATAAAGCAGATACGGTTAGCTAAATGGGGATATACTGCCTTCGGCTTTACACTAACCATCACTAACTTCTGGCCAGTTGCTGAAACTTCTAAGACACAGAAAAGATATGCTGACAGGTGTCAATGCAGAAATATAACATAAAAAGAACAGTATGTAATGAAATATATATGAACAAATATGAACCAGAAGACACAGATATTTCTACTATCAGAATATGAAATGTCTAGATTAAATCAGTCAAGTAAGGTCAACATATTGTCATTGTTGCTCAGAATCGACATCACTAAACTCCGGGCAAACCCATAGGTGCTAAGTCTTCCTCAGCAAACGGCGAAGAGTATGAATGCTAATTGTTCCTGTTGCATGCTGGTTGTATATGTGCTGGATGCATCCTCTCATACGTTCATCCCTGCCAGTCTTGTGCCTAATGCCAAACTCCAGCAATCTTAGTCTTGATGATTCACAGACTGCAGTGTCATTCTCTAACAGGCGATCATTAACCGTCCTCAGTATCTTTCCCTTGTCCATATATCCAATGCACTTGCTACAGGTGCTCTTGAAGCTAGTCTGTCAGCTCTTTCATTGTAGCGTACCCTGCATGACCAGGGCAGTAGATCCGCACCAGTTCTTGTAGATTCGAGGCTTCTAGGGAGGTTTTCCATTCATGCCGTAGCCATCCATTTTGAATCTTCCAAAGCATGGACTGAGAGTCTAACACAATAACTGCCCTGGTTGATGGAGTTTCAGACAGCCACCTCAGGGCTGCAGAATCTACCTCTTATCTCCATTCTTAAGCTGGAGGTTGTTGTCATGTAAGCTCCACTTTCTTCAGCAACGACCCTGCACTTTACTCTAGCTGAGAAGCCCCATTCTGATTTCTCACCATGGAGTACAGATCCACCAGTGGACAACAATGGCATCATCCCCCCTGGCATGCTCATTTATCAGTTGATAATTGTCTGGTTCATGTCAACAGTTCCACACTGGTGGTCTTGTACCATTTCAATCCTTTTATTCTATGAAGTCTGTAACTTCTTGGTTGCTGTTTAGTTGTTCTCTATGTTTCTGAGCCATTTTAGTTGTTCTCCATGTTACAGAACCATACAATAGGGCTGACTTGACATCTGAGTTGAAGATTCTTATTTTTGTGTTGGACCTTATTTCTTTTGATTTTTATATATTTCTCAATGCAATGAAAGCTCCTCTCGCCATTTGTATTCATGTTTTTATATCTTTATTTGTCCCTCCAACTTTGTCTATATTTTTGCCAAAATGTATGTATTATTCTACATCTCGTATGGGTGTTTCTTCAATTGCATTCATGTTATTATTTGTTGCATTTCTTTTCAACATCTTTGTCTTTTCCCTGTGGGTTTTCAGACCCAAATGTTATCACCTTTTGTCAAGTACTTTAATTTATCTTGCAGCTGGTTACAGTTCTGGTACAGAAGAGCCCGGATGTCTGGAAAATCTAGATCGTCAAGCATTTTGTCAAACCACTGCATGTCTTCACCATTATTCTGCATGTACATAAGTAACTGCAAACAATAATGTAAACATAATTCAATGCATGCTTGAATTTGGATCCTGTGGCTCACATAAGTGAAAATACATGCTTTACTTTATTAAGTATATCCTAAAGCTACATTCAACAACATGAAACATATACTGACATCCAAACAGTTATCTCATAAATTAAAACTGAGAATCATAAAGTGTTATATATATTCTGCATTTCTGTATGGTGCAGAAACATGGACGATGAATAAGCATTTGGAAGAAAGAATTGAGGCTCTTGAAATGTGGATATATAGAAGAATGGGGCGTATCTCATGGAAAGAGATGAAAACAAATAAGGAGGTCCTAGAAAATCTAGGTATGAAAAGAGAACTAATGAGAGAGGTCAAAGTTCGGCAGCTAAAATACTTTGGCCACATAAAAAGGCATAACACCTTGCAGAAGACCATAACAGAAGGGAGAGTTGAAGGTAAACGTGCAAGGGGAAGACAGCGCTATAAGTGGGAAGATAACATCAAGAGATGGACGGGAAAGAGTCTATCAGAGTGTACCACCAAGACAAGAGACAGAAGACGTTGGAGATCCATTACAGCCAACCTCCGTTGTGGAGATGGCAACTGATGATGATGATGATGAAAGAACATTTCAGAAAGATGGCTGTATCCCATGCTGAAGAAAACTTAAAATATCAGTTAATGCAAGGGAAGTAAAAGCTGGTGAAAGACAGCTCATAAAAAACATTAACCTTATATGAATGAAAAAGAACAAATGGATGTCCAAACAGACATGGATCCCCTGATATTTCTGGGGGGGGGGGGGTTAACACATTAACTACCGAATTGAAAAACACACTGTGGCCGAATAAATTTTTTTTCCAATTTTCATCCTGTAGGTGTTTGCACAAAGTAAGCTGTAGTTTTCGTAATTGTTTACAGATTTTTATGAATTACATGTCATTTTAAAGATAAATGAATGTACTATTATAATAAGCACCATTTGTAACTCTAATATTGGTTGTTGCTATTTAACGGCTGTCCAATGGCCGAGGACTTGCAATATTTTCACAATTATAACTGCCTGCGCCCCATCTCTATCAAAATCGCTATTTCAAACAATGTGCACACCGTTTTCACTCTTGTCCTCGTCGCTAGATCTATCAGTCAATTGTTGAAACAAGTTTCTAGCCTATTCAGCCGTTAGACGAGATGTACACGCATTTTTTGTGGTCCTATCACTAGTTGCCACGGTAAACAGTTTTACATGATTTGGTAACTAACCCAAAACGCTGAAAAATATGAACATAATATCAATTTCCCAGTGTTCTACAACAACCATGCTTTGGGAATTTGTTTTCCGGTGGCAACTTAAAATCTCGAACCAGATCAGAAAGTGTTTCAGTGATAGGATTTCAAAAGCCGGTCCCACCGGCTTGCAGTAGTTAATGTGTTAAGGAGAAGAGATAGAAGGGGGAAGACGGAATTAGTATTATTAAAATGTCAAGAACTGTGTGGGAAACCTACTGATGTACAGGAAGTGACAGATTTGAAGTCTTAGATGCCACTGGAATACAGAATCTTGTAAGAATCAAACTAATTCAATGAATGAAGTTATTTAACACATGGGAACTAATTTCAAGACATAATATTCATGAAGGGCAAACATATGAAAGAAGAAAGCAACTGGGGGGAAAGACTTACAAAAATTGGTAGCTACTCCATTAGCTAGGGTTCTGCTATTAATGGAAAGATCATCCTCATCAATCTCAGCTATGTCTTCTAAGTCACTAAAGGATTCCTCAGGGTTGTCAACAGAGGCATCTGAAACAGTTCACAAAATTTCACAATTAAAAAGTGGGTCATTCATAAGCTAAGGTTCATTGCTTGTAAAAAAAATAACATATCCAGAGATGCCGCCACATTAGTGATTGGCTACGAGGTATTTAGAAGTTTTCAATGTACTGCATTGATGCTACACTAAGGGATTATTTCTTATCCATCACTTGATGTTTTCTGTCCACGTCACTATCACTTTCTTGCAAATTTGCTGAGAGCCTTTCCTTCTGTTATGTCTTTCAATAAAATAGTAAGTAATCTGACACATCAAAATTATTATAACTGACTTTGATCACTCTCATTAAAGTCATTCCCACTTTTCCTATGACTGCTTTCTTTGTTTACATGAAATACGTATATCATTCTTCAGTGCTCATACATTTCTAAGAAAATCAATTCTTTCTTTCACTTTTGATATGACCGTTAATGTTTTCAATATACAGATGTTAAGGACAAGGGTAAAAACTGACATCCCTGATTCAATGCTATTTTTATATCTGCATAAACTTTCTGGACCCAGATATATATTTTTTATCTAAGCCTCCTTATAAAAAAAAAAATACTCACTTTTTTCAGTTCACTGATTAGTCAGCAATCTAACTGTTTTCCTAAAACTTCAATGTCTATTTTAGGTCAGTGTTACGCACAAATAATTACTTTTTCCAAAGTCTTTGTATGATCATTTTTCGTATGTATGATCATTTTTTGACTGAAAGGTGTATTATGTTTTTTACAGTCAAAGGGACATAACCCGAGATATCGAGACTACAATTTTTTTATGAGTTTGCCTTCTCTTGTATAGAGACACGTTCGGTCTATAATTTCTTGAACGAAGCGTGACCATATCTCCTTATTTGGTAGTATCAGTCAACTGTTGTAGATGTCTGAAACCTGTCTTAACGCTTGTATTATTCAAGCCTGCCTGGAGGCATATGTTCGTGGTTGATTTCCGAAGAAAGGTAATTCCTCTTGTATTGAACTTTATGCTATCATCTAGAAGTTCGTCATTTTGTGGCTCCTTGCTCGCCTGTGTGATTCAAAATGGAGAGGTACTTTGACTAGGATTTTCGCCACCGGTATCTTTATACCTGAACTAGTTATATATATATGGGTCGCTCTAGACCAACAAGACTATTGTCTGTGTTCCAGGATTCGTTATATCAGAGATCACGTCCAAGTCAGATGGTTAGACTTAGGAAGGTTATAAGGGTCGGTTTGACCTGTATTCCATGTATGCTATTCACGTGCAGACAGTAAACGGACTTATTGTACACATCTGATCTGCTAGCATCAGGAAGGGAGCATTTATTATTGTCTATGAACATTGATGATCTGCAGCTGACACTGTTGCAGAAGTTATATATATTATTTATACAGCTTCATGAACCAGAACTTTATGATATCGAATATACAGAAGCTATCTGTTTACAATAGAACTATTGAGTATTGAATCCTACATGACTATCAGCTAATATGATTTTGAATGCTGCATTCGTTAAACTATGTTGGTGATGACAAAATATCATGACTGTTTTGTGGCGTGCAATAAATGGTATAAACCTAAAGCGAAGTTACCATTTCCATGACTCTACACATCATGTTGCCTGTGTTGTACCCTGTGAACTATTCTACTGCAACATACACAGCAACACTATAAACCAGAGAAGACACCTACATCTTGCACTTTTATACCAGGTGTCGATAGGGGTGGTGATTTGTCGTCAGCCTAAATCCACTTTTGGTGGTCAGACCCTTTGGCTTATCATTCCAGTTAAATCCACCCTTATCATTTTTGGTGGCCAATTGTTGGTTTACTCTGGTACCAGCTATCAAGGGGGTCAACAAACCCAGACATCATCATCAAGCTTTCAACATTACAGTTTCAACTCATCACCTCAATGTTTGATGAAAGATTTTGAAAGTACCCGGCGTTGCTGAAAGTTGGAAATTGTTTCAAAATACCCGGCGTTGCTCGTCAAGTTGGCAGTTTTCCTACGATAGAAGGACAAGTGCCGAGCAAATCGATTTCCTGATCTGTTAGGAAGAAGGACAAGTGCCGTAACAACTGTTCCGGATTGAGAAGGTCAAGTGCTCAAGTCAATTCAGAAGGTCAAGTTCAGAAGCTGTTTTCTGTCAGAAGCTCATTTCCGTCGTCGTGGCAGTTTATGAGAGCAGATATGGATCAACGTTGGATCATTGTCCTAAGAATGCTGATCACATCCTGTTCTGAACTGTGCTGACGTTGTGGATTCATAGAAGTTAAGTGGCCTGTTTTGTTTGTGAACTGTGCCCTTATGTTCTAACTGAGCCTTCTGTCTCTCACATTTTTCACACTGTTTACATGTTACATGTTAAATGTTATTTGTATTTGAATATTTATATGTTTATATTTTTGTGGGTTTTCTCGGTTGGGCGGTGTCTTTCAGTAGAAGATACCACGTCACAGAGGTTCTACTGTTAGCGTTTTCGTTAGGGACTGTGCGAATTTCCTACTGTGAAATTTGCTAGCGACAATCGTTGCTATATCTGTTTAGTTGTGACGAGTTGTGCTTTATTTTCGTTTTTTTGTATATTTTTTTTTTTTCGCTCTCTCTTTCTGTTTTTTAGTTTCGATTTCATTTGTTTGTATTTGTAGGTCTCCTCTTTTCTATTATTCAATTCTTTACAAAATTGCTGTCTATACACTGTAGCGTCATTTGTTTGTCATATCTTCGCATATTTCTTTTTAGTTTTCGCTGTTTATTTATTTGACTTATGCGAATGTTTTCGTATTGCTTTGATCTTTGTTATTGTTTACATTGACTTTGATCTTTGTTGTTGTTTACATTGACTCTGATCTTTGTTATTGTTTACATTGACTTGATCTTTGTTGTTGTTTACATTGACTTTGATCTTTGTTATTGTTTACATTGTTGGTGACCTTTGTTATTGTTTACATTGTCTTGTTATTGTTTACATAGTTCTTGCATAGTTAGCTTTCACTATTGTTACATATATGCTCATGCACTATTGGTCTATAGTGCACATATCATAACTAACTGGTGGTTTTTTGCTTATGCACTATTGTAGTGCAGTTATGATAAATAACTGATGGTTATGCACTGATTTGTGTAGTGCACTGATGATAAAGAGGTGACTTGTGATATTATTATACATTTGATAATACAAGTTGGTGTCAAATCTTGTTTCCCACAGAGATTGGAGTAAACATAGTGATTATACAAGCACTTTATTAAGTCTTGTTGCTATTAAGATTGAAATAAGATAATTAATTATTTCAGGTTCTGTACTCACATTTTAGACATCATGTCTACATTTGAGTACTTTATTGAGCAGGGTAAAACCCTTGGGAAGACTGGTGATAAATTAGAAGAATTTGCGACTGTTCAATATGCCAAGGCATTGAAGTCGGAGGAAAAGAAAATGAAAGAACAAACTGAACAAAAGAGAATAGATACTGAAAATTTAAAACTGCAGATGCAGGTAGATGAAAAAAGATTACAAATGGAAATGGAAAAACAAAAAAGAGAAGCAGAATCTCAGGAGAAGAGGCTTGAAAAAGAAGCTGAAAATAAGAGACTTGAAATAGAGGTTGAAGAAAAAAAGTTACAGGCTCAGGCTGAAGAAAAAAAGTTACAGGCTCAGGCTGAAGAAAGAAAGTTACAGGCTGAGGCTGAAGAAAGAAGGTTACAAAGAGAAGCTGATGAGAGAAAAGCAAAAATGGAGCATGAAGAAAAACTCTTAGCTTTAGAGTTAGAGAAGTTAAAGTTATTGAACACTGGTAATGCTAATGATGCAAATAAGGTGTCAGATAAGACTAATGCTAAGGATTTCAAGCTTAATCTACCAGCATTTAATCCCTCAATTGATGATATAACATTTTATCTAGATAGATTTGAAAGTGCATGTAAGGTGCATAATATAGATAAAACATTATATGTTTATCATCTGTCCAAGATACTTAGAGGTGATGCTTTGACTTTGTTGAGTATGGTAGATGTGCCGGACAAAAACAACTATGAGGTTGTCAGGGCGGCATTGTTAAAGAAGTACCAACTTAACGAGGACGGATATCGTCTTAAATTTAAAAACATGTTACCAGAAACTGGAGTTGAATTCTCTGAATTCATCTCAAGCATACGTCTTACTTTTTTACGATGGGTTGAGTTGTCTAAGACAGAAAGTACATTTGAAGCCCTTATGGATTTACTACTTAGAGACAAGGTCATGTCTTCTGTTAATGAAGCTTTTCTTTCTTTTCTTCATGAGCGTAAGCCTAAAAACATAAAAGAAATGGAAGAATACTGTAGCCAGTATGTTACTGCGCATCCTCACATAACCATTAGCAACTCTAAAGTAAAAGAAGGTCTGCCAGTTGCTTCGGCAGCACCTTATGGCCCAAATTTTATGCGTAAATTTCAGGGTAGCCAGCAAAATTTCAATAAAAAGAGTAACCGTAATTATGCCCAGAACCATAGTAATCAATTCCAGGGGGATTCTTCTTCCCAGAACTGGAGACAACCTAATACTACACGGTATTCTACTCCGGTTAACTTTAGAAATTTTCACAAAGGTAATCGGCATAGAGGGAAATATTTTTTGCAGAGACCTCAATACCAAGATAATAGAGGTTCTCAACAGCATAGAGATGGTAATGACAGTTATGGAAACTGGAACTCAAACCAGGATAAAAATTACAGTAGGGACTTTAATGATAATTGCAGAGGCAATAATGGTCGCGGTAGATCGCAACATAAGAGAAAAAGATATCAACAGACGAATTCTGTTCAACAAGAATCTCAGGGAGCAGATAAACAGATTAATAGTGATAAAGACCATAATGCTATCGGATGCTCATCTTTTGATTTTGGTAGAGCAAATAAATGTATCCAATGCAGTACTTTATTTGATCTGAAGACCGTTAGTACTCTAAGCTGTGGTCATCCTTTGCCCGCTCTTCCTGCTAATGTTGCTCATGATGGGAGAGGTTCTCTTATATTACATAAGGGGCTTGTAAATAGTAATCCAGTCTCAGTGTTGTTTGATTCTGGATGTACTACTGTTGGTGTTAGGCAATCTCTTGTAGATCCATCCTGTGCTACAGGAAAGGTCATCAAATGTGTCACATTTGGTGGCACATTGGAAAAGTATCCTACTGCCATAATACATATTGCTACTCCTTTCTTCACGGGAGAGGTCCACGCGTGTCTACTTCCAAATCCTATTGCGGACCTTATTATTGGTCGTATTCACGGAGTTAGGGAATGTACCCCACAGCAGATTGCTGTTTGGGAAGAGCAAAACATTGAAGCTACCAATGCGGTGGTCACAAGAGCACATGCTCTGGATCCACCTCAAACTTCATTAACTAATAATGATGAAGTAAATGACCAAGATAGTCACTTGACTATTACACGTGACTCATTTATCAAATTGCAAGAAGAAGATCCGTCTTTACAAAAATTCTTCATTCTAGCAAAAAAAGGTGATCCTAATCAGAATACTATTAGAAAATCTTGGATTTCTATGAAGAACGGCGTACTTGTACGTATGGTACAAGACTCGACTACGTCCACTCATTCACAAATTCTTGTGCCCAAGAGCATGAGATTGCAAATATTGCAACATGCTCATGACTCGCAATGTGCTGGACATATGGGTTTTTCCCATACAAAGTCGAGGGTTCTTGCGGCTTTCTTTTGGCCATTTGTGAGCAAGGACATACGAATTTACTGTCGCTCTTGCAAAGTATGTCAGGAGGTCAAATCTAAAGGACCACGACATGCTGCGCCTATCCAGGCTGCTGACATTCCTATTCGCCCTTTTCAAAAAATGGCAATAGATATTATCGGTCCTTTTAGAATTAAGTCAGCTAGAGGACATCAATTTATTCTTACATGTGTCGATATGTGCACACGTTGGCCAGAGGCAATACCTCTCAAGAGCATCTCAACTGCTGATATCGCAGACGCTCTTTGGCTGATATTTTCTCGCTTGGGTTTTCCCGGAGAAATATTGTCAGACCATGGCACTCAACTTATATCAGACACTATGTCACAGGTAATGTTTATGCTACATATTAAAAGGTCTCTCAGCAGTATCTATCACCCAATGTCTAATGGGTTAGTCGAACGTTTAAATAGGACTCTGAAAACTTTACTTGGTAAGATAACTGAGGATCATCCTCAGGATTGGGACAGGGTCTTACCCGCGGCTCTCTTTGCGTATAGAGAGGTCCCCAATGAACATACAGGGTTTTCCCCCTTTTGAACTTGTCTTTGGCGCGCAACCGCGCGGCCCTATGTCTTTACTTCACGATCTAATCACTGCCGATAATATTAGCGATGAAACTCAATCTTCTTATGAGTACGTCATTGCTCTTAGGCAAAAGATCATCGAGGCATGCAAACTAGCAACTTCTTCATCCGAATTTGCTAAAGAAAAGGCAAGGCAGTTTGCAAATAAAAATAGATGTCTACGACAACTTTGTCCAGGTGACAAAGCTCTCGTTCTACTTCCTTCAAGGGAGAACAGACTTCTAATTGCATGGAAAGGTCCATATGCAATAGTCTCCAAAATTTCTGATGTCGACTATGTTGTCGATATTGATGGAAAGCATAAAACTTTCCACATAAATATGCTCACGGAATTTTATGAAAGACCTGACTATTTGCAGCCTATTTTCCAGGCAACGGACAATTCTCAAGCACCTCATGGTCAGTACTCATCTCTGTCAGTTATACAGGATGAGGAAACTACTTTTTCTGATGTCAATCTTCCTCTTCCTATGGTCCCACTTTATTCTACGGAATCTTGGAAAAACGTGACCGTTTCTCCAAATCTTTCCGCTGAGGAACATCGACAAGTTTCTTCGATGTTGCAAACATTTCAGGATGTTCTTACAGACATCCCGGGGCACACACATGTCATTGAACATGACATTGTGCTAACTGATCATAATCCTATCAGAGTCAGACCTTATCCAATACCTATCCATTTCCAGTCTCAAGTCGAAAAAGAATTGGATGAAATGATACGTTTGGAAATCATTGAACCATCCACTTCAGCATACTCTTCGTCTATGGTTATTGTTCGAAAGAAGGATAATAACATTCGCATTTGCGTAGATTATCGCAAATTGAACCAAGTTACGAAGTTCGACGCTGAACCTATGCCTTCATTAGAAGAGCTACTCAATAAACTTGCTAATTCTAGATTCTTTACCAAACTAGATTTGTCTAAAGGTTATTGGCAAGTTCCGCTAACTGAACGTGCCAAACCTTTTACAGCTTTTTCTACACCTAGGGGTTTATTCCAATGGAATTTCATGCCTTTCGGTCTTATGAACGCCCCTGCTACATTCGTACGCATGATGCGGCGAATTCTCGCATATCGTACAGATGTCATAGCATACTTAGATGATATCTGTCTATTCAGTGATTCCTGGGAAGATCACTATTTGGGTTTATACGAATTACTGTCTACTCTTCGTGAGTATAACTTGACTGCAAAACCCTCTAAAGCCTTTATAGGATTTAGCGAGATTTCTTTCCTAGGTCATCGTGTAACTGGTAGTTCGTTTGGTGTGTTCCGCCCAGCTCGGGAGTTTAGAAATGGTCTGAGCAGCGAGCGGACGCAATGTGTGTCTTGTGATTTTCTGAGGGAAATACATTGTCTTTGTGAGTTAGTTAGCTAACTAGACTATTTCCCAGTATTATTCAAGCCTGCCTGGAGGCATATGTTCGTGGTTGATTTCCGAAGAAAGGTAATTCCTCTTGTATTGAACTTTATGCTATCATCTAGAAGTTCGTCATTTTGTGGCTCCTTGCTCGCCTGTGTGATTCAAAATGGAGAGGTACTTTGACTAGGATTTTCGCCACCGGTATCTTTATACCTGAACTAGTTATATATATATGGGTCGCTCTAGACCAACAAGACTATTGTCTGTGTTCCAGGATTCGTTATATCAGAGATCACGTCCAAGTCAGATGGTTAGACTTAGGAAGGTTATAAGGGTCGGTTTGACCTGTATTCCATGTATGCTATTCACGTGCAGACAGTAAACGGACTTATTGTACACATCTGATCTGCTAGCATCAGGAAGGGAGCATTTATTATTGTCTATGAACATTGATGATCTGCAGCTGACACTGTTGCAGAAGTTATATATATATTATTTATACAGCTTCATGAACCAGAACTTTATGATATCGAATATACAGAAGCTATCTGTTTACAATAGAACTATTGAGTATTGAATCCTACATGACTATCAGCTAATATGATTTTGAATGCTGCATTCGTTAAACTATGTTGGTGATGACAAAATATCATGACTGTTTTGTGGCGTGCAATAAATGGTATAAAACATAAAGCGAAGTTACCATTTTCATGACTCTACACATCATGTTGCCTGTGTTGTACCCTGTGAACTATTCTACTGCAACATACACAGCAACACTATAAACCAGAGAAGACACCTACATCTTGCACTTTTATACCAGGTGTCGATAGGGGTGGTGATTTGTCGTCAGCCTAAATCCACTTTTGGTGGTCAGACCCTTTGGCTTATCATTCCAGTTAAATCCACCCTTATCAGTCAGATTATTTATTTAAGGCCATTCGTGCTGTTTATACTCTTTAAGGATGCAAGTCCAGTATTTGGGGCCAATTTTCCCAGGCACTTGTGACAGAAGGCGAGTTTTTGAGCCCAGTATATCTGAACTAAGTTATTATTTCATGTCCAAATTTTAAATTGTATTAATACTTATTCAATTCCCTTTACCACTATGTGTAACATTACCTTACTTTTAAAAGCCCCATGTAGGTACCAGGGGGTCTGTGATGAGACATAGAAAGAAAAGGAGTAGCGCTCTGTTAGGCATGTCATAAAATGACATAAGAGGTTGTACATGAAGCTGTAAACCTCATTATGTCAAAGATATTGCTACATAAACCCCCATTGTATGAGCATGCATATACATGTTGCTGGCATCTTTCAAGGAAGACTAGCTGCAGTGTTGGCTCCATGCTCTATAAGCAGCCAAAAGGTAAATGATGATGATGATGATGATGAATGATGCTTTCAAAAAACTTTGAATAAACTAGACCTTAAACTTTAAAACTATATGAAAACTTAAAGCAACAACAAATTTATTGCACCAAACATGAAAACATCTACCAAGTCCTTTAAGAGTGACTTATCATACCACTGATTCATAGGTCAGCATAATTTCTCGCACTAAATGTATAAAAATGTTGTCATTAGGTCCTTGGGTATATGCTTCACGATGTAAAACAAATATGCACAATTCTGCAAGTTCATTTTTTTTATTATTTTATAACAAATTTTATGCCTATAATTTTTCCTGTTTAAAAATGTATATATATATTCAGCTTTCATTCTGACAATACATAACCTGTGAACTTTGTTGAAAAAAAAAAACACTATCATGCAATCATTAGATCAAAACAACAATGATAACTAAAGTTTAACTACTACTGAGTAAAACAAACAAATGTAATAATTTCTCACAATTAACTGGCAACATCTCAAGAAATTACATCAGTATAGAATAACTCCTCACAGAAGATATTTATTGCTTTTTGATGAATAATAAAAGAATATTTTAAAAAAAAATTACCATGCACATACATGGTTTGTTTTTTTCATGGGTGAGGCATTCTTGTAGCCAGAACCATAGCAAGCATTTTTTTTTCAGGGGTGAGACATTCTTGTAGCCAGAACCCTAGCAAGTATTTTTTTTTCAGGGGCGAGACATTCTTGTAGCCAGAACCCTATCAAGTATTTTTTTTCAGGGGTGAGACATTCTTGTAGCCAGAACCCTAACAAAGAATACATCTAAACTTCTTCAGTATTTAAATCATATGGGGCAAAACATACAACTTACAGAATATAAATTAGAGATGTAATTAAGGACACAGTAGAAAAAAAAAACAGAAAACTGTCTGCAGCAAAAAATTTATCTTAAGACTGTGGGGATAAACTTCATTCAAAATCAACACCCCACTTTTACTGTTTAGGCAGAAAATCAACGTAGTTACTGCACATTTTCTTTCCCTCTTTATGGGTTAATATACCTACATAATAACTGGCATTAACTGCTTGCTTATAATGGCCACTTGTCAAACATGAAATATCATGCTCAGCTAATTGCCTAATTAAACAGTTTTTATGTTCCACTTTGCCTATGTCACAAACAAGCTAGACCAGTAGTTATCTCTGACCTGACTATAAACTACCCACAATTTCTCATTAATAACTGGAATTAAACAAGAGTTAGTATGAATTAAACATCTGGGTTACTGCGCAATATGAAATCAATGGGTAAAACAATTTATTTGTAGCATAAAAGCATGTGGTAGGCATAGAAGGTGAATATTCAGTGTGAACTATAGACAGTCAAAATCTGCACTGATTGCTCCCTTCCATACTATAAGCAAGATAAATGCAGTGAAACAGAGCATCAGTGGCACCATTAAACATAAACATTAATTAGCCTGATCTGGAAGGCCTAGGAAGTCTGATATGTAAATGATTGAGAGAATTAGAATCTGAGAATGAGAGAAAGATAAAATGTGAAATGGTATGACAAAATGGCTATGTAAATAAGATGCAGTGAAATGTTCACGAGGCAGATGGTTGCTGAAAGGCGTAATTATAAATGTCACTATGCAATGTTACATCATTGTAGATGAAGGTTGAAGGAACGGAGAAGAACTGAGATTCTAGAAAGAACCTTGAAGAATTCAGAAGATTCTAAAATAAAATTTAATGACTTCCTTAATACTTTTAGTCTTGAACAAGTCTACAGCTAAACTTCTTAATTCAAACGCATCAACTTACTCCGCACATCTGCTTTCGGCTGCCTGCCTTCACCACCTGGGAAGTCCGTATCATTATTGTTGTTGTTGATATTGGTGGTGGTAGTGGTGACAGGGGCTGATGATGCCACCATGGTAGGCACAGTTGGTGTGTTGGAGTTATTATTTGCATTGCTGTAGTCCCCACGACCTGCTTGCAGCAATGCTGCATGAAAATCTACTAAGTCTTCATCTGCAGAAAGTGAAAATATTGCTTGTATGTATACAAATATATGAAACTGAGAATACTCAGCAGCTGTGTGAAAGTGAAAAAGCTACATAGATGTCCAAAAGTGAAAATTCTGAGCACTTGCCCAGAAGTGATAATACTAAATATCTGTCAGAAAGAGAATATACTGATGAGCTGTATAAACGTGACAATATCAAACAGATGTATGAAGGTGACAATATCAAACATATGTGTTACTGTTGTTTTGGGTCATCCCTTCTATTACAGGCCACACAGGCCATCACTTCTGTTGCATGATTCTTCTGGCTGCCACTTCTGTTGGTGTATGTGTGGGGGTTGTATGACAGAGATAGTGCTACTGTCTCTCACAGCTGACAATTTTGACGTCAGCAATGTCGGGCTTACTAGCAGTGGCCACAGTGTTTAATATGTGAGCGAATGTCATGAGTTCTTTAGGTTTGTAAACGTCTGATGTAAACCCCCACAACAGTAACGTTAGGTCAGGGAACAGACCAACGGGTAAGACGAATTAGTTTTCAACTTATACAGTTTATTTACGACAGTAACGTTGACATCATGGACAACAGATCACAGCAAATCACAAGGTATGATAGTAGGTATAATCCATAGATAAATTGAGTGCAACACCAGCAACTCATCATAAATAGACATAGCATACAATCCGTCAGAAAGTTGAGTGCATCACCAGCAACTCATTATAAATGGTAATAATATATAATCCGTCAGAAAAGTTGAGTGCATCACCAGCAACTCATCATAAATGGTAATAATATATAATCCGTCAGAAAGTGGTTGCATTAACAGCAATTCATTATAAATCGTAATAGCCGGTATAATCCATGGCATTAATAATATATTGAATCTCTTCCCTTCAAAAAACACTCTGGACACACTAACGAGACTATAAGAACCGTCTCGAAGCTCTGCCAGATACCTAATGACCGAGATTATTGTTTCTCAATACAACTCAGTACATCTTCACTCAAGCGCGAACTAACAGCTTGAGATGTGAGCTCAGCTCACCCATATATCTCCCCCAACTACTCAGAACATTTGAACACTTTCTTTATGTTTAAAAAAAAAAACTAACACATACTCAGTTGAGCTATGTTCAAGCACCCAAATAAAAAATCATCTCATAACTTTAAACGTGCTTACTAGCGTGTCTATAAAAAATCAGACTCGTACATAAAAATCCCAAACACTTAACTCCCACTCAAAAAACATGACTTAACAATATGTTTGAAAGTGACAATATCAAACAGATGTATGAAAGTGACAATATCAAACAGATGTATGAAAGTGACAATATCAAACAGATGTATGAAGGTGACACTATCAAACAGATGTATGAAAGTGACAATATCAAACAGGTGTATGAAAGTGACAATATCAAACAGGTGTATGAAGGTGACAATATCAAACAGATGTATGAAGGTGACAATATCAAACAGATGTATGAAGGTGACAATATCAAACAGATGTATGAAAGTGAAGATAATGTTCAACTGTGTGAAAGTGACATTTTTAACATGAGCATGAAAGTGATGAAACTCTGCAGATGTGTGAAAGTGACAATCTTAATAAGTTATTAAATAGATGTAGGTAAGTGACAATAATGTGCAGCAGTGTGAAAGTGACAGTCTTTGTTACATGTCAAATAGATGCAGCTAAACGAAAATAATGTGCAGCAGTGTGAAAGTGACAGTCTTTGTTACATGTCAAATAGATGTAGCTAAACGAAAATAATGTGCAGCAGTGTGAAAGTGACAGTCTTTGTTACATGTCAAATAGATGTAGCTAAACGAAAATAACGTGCAGCAGTGTGAAAGTGACAGTCTTTATTACATGTCAAATAGATGTAGCTAAACGAAAATAACATGCAGCAGTGTGAAAGTGACAGTCTTTGTTACATGTCAAATAGATGTAGCTAAACGAAAATAATGTGCAGCAGTGTGAAAGTGACAGTCTTTGTTACATGTCAAATAGATGTAGCTAAACAAAAATAACGTGCAGCAGTGTGAAAGTGACAGTCTTTGTTACATGTCAAATAGATGTAGCTAAACGAAAATAATGTGCAGCAGTGTGAAGGTGACAGTCTTTGTTACATGTCAAATAGATGTAGCTAAACGAAAATAACGTGCAGCAGTGTGAAAGTGACAGTCTTTGTTACATGTCAAATAGATGTAGCTAAACGAAAATAATGTGCAGCAGTGTGAAAGTGACAGTCTTTGTTACATGTCAAATAGATGTAGCTAAACGAAAATAACGTGCAGCAGTGTGAAAGTGACAGTCTTTGTTACATGTCAAATAGATGTAGCTAAACGAAAATAATGTGCAGCTGTGTGAAAGTGAGCCCCTGTGTAGATCCTCAGGGTCTCTGTGGAGATAAAGAAAGAATTCGACTACAGCTTCCTCAGGCTTGTCATAAAAGGTGACTAATATGATGCTGTGTCTGGGACTGGCAACCTCAATAGGTAAACCAAATTGTTGAGGAAACTACCACTGCATGAGGAAATGAATGCTCTGGTGCAAGCTTTCTGTGACAGGACCAGCTGCAGTGTTGGCTCCATGCTCTATAAGGAACAACAAGGGAAATGATGATGATGTGTGAAAGCAACAATAATAAACACATGTATAAAAGCGAAAATGCTGAGCAGCTATGTAAAAGTGACAATATTAAATGTGGAAAATAGTGTGCAGCTGTGTGAAAGCGACAATGTTAAGCACAGTTGTGAAAGTGAGAAAAAACTTTGCATAAATCCAAAAGTGACATTAATAAACATATTAAAGTGAAAATAGAATCCCCTGTGTGAAAGTGACAACTATAAACATATTTAGTGAATATTAGTGAGCAGCTGAGTAAAACTGACATTACTAAACTGACATATGAAAGTCAAAATACTCAGAAGCTGTATGAAACTTGCAAACAGCTTTGGTAAGAGTGAATATCCAGTAAGAACGCAACATCAACTCCATAACTTAGGAAAGCAAACAAACATATAATCAGAAAAGTCAAGTATGAGAAACATTTTAAAAAAAAATATCTATTACATGAACATTAAACTAAATAAACTATAGCATTCCATCTACATGGAAGAAAGCAGGAAAGTATGACATGCACTCAAATTATTAATGAAAAAATAGGAGATAAAAGTACAGATTAAAAACATAATGAAAATTAAATGGTGGAAGGGAAATTGTTATACTGGGAAAAGGTGGTGGAACGAACGGATTATTTTCAAAGGGTTAAGAATTGGGCACGCAGGCCTGTCTACCATTCTGCCGTTCCACTCTCATATATCTAGCATACTACATCCTTTCATTCCCACATTTTACTTTAAGAATTAATTTAAAGGCATGCAACATTATAAAGGTAATATAACAGCATACATTTACAGTCTTCAATCATAATTAAAATTAAAAGTATGTTTTTAAAAAAAAAAAAAAAACAAACAAACAAGAAGTAATGACAAACCAGAGGGATTTAGGGGAAAAAAATGAATGGAAGATAAGAGAAATAACATTTGACAGTTTAAAACTAATCAAGAGAAATAATATGCAACAAATATAGATGACAGACAGAAATGTCTGATAGACGGAAAGATTAAAAGATAGCAAGAAAGAGCTATACAAAAATAAAAAATAAAGAAAAAAGTTACCTTCTACTTTCTCAATAAAATTTGAAGGTACAAGGCCCTGTCTTCCATCAATCAACTCCCCATCAAAGAATCCATCCTGAGACATGAAAGAGCATGATTCATTTAATCAACAGTGATTAAAAAAGTAAATAAATATGAAAGGGCAAAGATATATGAGGATAAAGGTGAGCACATGCATAGAGACAAATGAGGGTCAGGGGTGCATGAACATATAAGGAGTGATCAAAACGTTGTAAAAGATTCTTTATTTCAAAGAACAATGTACATACATAATTTTTATGTGCTTTCACTTTTAAATTATTTTCCCCTATATGCTTTGCATATGCTCTAACCTTCCTACCATATATGGAAGCAATGCTGGAAGTCTTCAACTGTGATGATATTCTCCCCTCACATTACTGTTGATGCTTTGGATGTCATCAAATCTTTCTCCTTTTGACCTCATTTCGATTTTTGGGAACAGAAAAATAATCTCACTGGGCAATAGTCTTGTGAATATGGTATTAAAGGGATGTTTTTTTTTTCTCTCAAATTTCATTGAAAAGAGACAACAATGTGTAAAAGAGCACTGTCATGGTGCAGAGAGCACTGAACCTTTCAGCAGCTCACAGTGGTTTCTCATAACTGAATTCCTAACATGATCAAAAGGAGATTTCAACGTTATGAGCAATTTCTCATTTTAATTACTTTATTTCACCTCCCTGACCATTTCATCACTGTGTGTTATCAAAGGTTACCCTGAACACCTTCAACTGATTTTAGGCCATCTGTTTTGTTGAGTGATAGATGATAGTCTTATGCAATCAATCACCAACACACCCAGAATTTACATTTGGGGCTTTTCTGTTTCGCTTTTACTACTACTGTAATGACACAAAACTTCATGCCTCTTCTCCATCGGTTTGTGTTATGGCAGGTGCAGGTGGTATGGCTGCTTTTGAACAGGCTTTTCTTTAAACTGCTTTACAGTTTGGGAAAGTGGCTATTTTTATGGCTATTATTTGGGAAAGGTTCGTGATATATGTTTATATTTCTTCTCTGTCTTTACCTCTGCTCAGTACAATGCTTCTATTGCGCAACCTGTATGGCAAAATCTTCTATGTGATTACATCTTGTAAATGAACAAAAATGTATGTAAGGACCTGTCCATTTTGGATGACACATCCCCTTAACCATTTTGTATCCCCTCCTCTCAGATGTCATATTCTCACAAAACTCAATTGTTATTCCAGTTTACCATGAGCAGATCAAGAGATAATTTTCAGAATGAGAACCGGCCATTGCAGTCTCAGATACTGTCTGTTCAACAAACTGAAAATCTGACAGACAGATGTGTGTCCATGTGGGGAGGACAAACAGTCAGTAGAACATGTAGTCCACAACTGTTGGCTGCATGAGAGGAGCAGGGCAGCTGTATGGCCTTCTCCAACCCAATTGAAGGAGAAACTGTATGGTGATGCCATAAGCCTAAGATGGATTGCCAGCTTTACAAGAAAGATAGATGTGGTTATTTGAGAGCAAACAACAAAGAAGAAGACTCCAGCCTCACTGTACTAATTAAAAGTGATAGTGGTTGAAAATATATCTCATACATACATTATTACTGTGAATAAAATAATATTTTTTAATTTGTGTCATATTTCATTTTCTTTGGTTCATTTATCTATGTTATTGAATTTCTGGACTAAAGTTTCTAAAGAATAGGGTTGCAGGCCCCATGCCTAACCATTCTGAGTTGCCTCCTATGACATGTGTGGCAGGACAGTATTACTCTCTGCTCTTCTTCATGGTCCCCGTAACACATGGGTGTCAAAATATCTGGTCAGCAGTAAAACATCACAAGAGGCATATTTAACACAGAGATGGATATAATGACATTACCTTTGTACAGCTAAACTGTAATATTAACAGACTGTTGTAGCTTTAATTTGAAACTCATTCAATCATGGCACGGTTAATGAGATCTAAATGAATTTACCACTTTTATGACAAGATCACCAATGAGAAACTGATTATAAGAATGAGACGAGTGCAGGTGAAACAGGAGTTGAGAAGAAGATGCAGGCAATGGAGAGGACACTCACGAAGGAAACATAACTGATAGCATTACAAGACAGTCCTTGCTCTGGAATCCCTAGGGTAAAAGAGGTAGAAGTAGACCAAAAAACACAAGGAGATGACAAACATGACAGGGATAAAAAAGAAAAGGAGCAAACCCCTGAATAGAAGGTACAGGACAGGAAGGATTTGCATGACATTGTTGAAGCCTTGTGCTCCTTAAAAAAACCAAAGGGTAATGAATGAATCTTACATTTAGCATATGGAAATAATATAAAATAATTATGATCAAGTACTGCACTTTAGGATGAGAAGAAATGAGCAAACATTAAATAAACATTACTAGTTTACAAGACTTAGAGATCATAAGATCAGAAATGTGTTGAAAACTATTTTAGCTAAGGTATTCTAGAATTATAAAAGAAAAAGAGATACATTAGAAACTGAAGACAGAGATACATAAGATGATTGGTTGAGGGAGAGAAACACTATACATTGATGAGCACATACATATATAGGGTTATTATACAGTCCATGTGCAATTTTAAACTGTAATAATTTTGCACACAGTAAATGGCATACAACAGCGTAATTTATAAAGTTAAAACTGTTGTCTACTCATCAGAGCCACATTCTTTGAATGAAATTAAGGTCAGGATCACAAATGAATGCCATTCTCTAAGCAGCAACTGGAGAATGTTTTCAATGAGTTGGAAAATCAGACTGAATTAGTATACCACAAACAATGGTGGTTATGATGAAGAATAACTATGTGAATGGCACGGTATTATAACTTGATAAATTATGCTAGCATATGTTGTTTACACTGCTCTTGTATCATGTGTACATACATAGTTATTGTGATTTAAAGTTGCACAAGGATTTTATAATGACCCTGTATAAGCATGTATGCATGAAAGTATTAAGTTAGAGTGTCCAGCATTACATAAGGATGTATATTCCAAGAATACTGAGAATCTAAAATCAATTCAATACACACATTTAACAAGAGCGGGGGGAAAAAAACGAACCTCATCCATCTCTCCCACAACAAGAACATAGTCCCCAGCTGTAAGGGGTAGCTCTGCCTCTGGATTCTCATTGGGTGAAAATTCAAAGGGGTCATAGTTATATTTGGCAATATACACTTGGATTGGTCCCTTGTGGGCCCAGGAAGATAGCAAACTTTCACCCACTGGTCGCTCATTTTGATTCTGAAAGGAAGAAGTCAAACAGGATAGACTAAAATTGTTGTAATGATAAAATGAGAAAGATGGGAAAGGAAGCAAAGTAATAAAACTTGAAAAATATGCAATAATGTACCAAAAAAAATGTCATAAATTTCTAGTTTAACAACTCTGACATCACATTGAAAATAATCAACTATGCTGCACTTAAAATGTAGAAATAATATTTTATGTTCACTACTTGTTATTTATCCTACACACTTCTAACAGATCCCTGAGGAGACAATATAAAAAATAGGACTACTGTTCTCTAAAGTATGTTGTAAGAGGTGACTTGTGAGCCTGTCCATAGGCTGGCAACCTCATCACGAAAATTAAATTGCTACAGAAACCACCGCTACGACAATACTGGGGCGTTAACGCGGGCTTCTGCAAGGGGCATAGCTATATTTCTACAATTGGGAAATTTTCATTTACTGAACAAAAGTGGACAGGAGAAATATGACAACAGCAAATTAACCTAATATATAATCTACAATTATAGACACTTTATAGGCTATAGGCCTACTAATTATAACCCATCACATTTAAACGGGATATTTTTCTTTACAAATCCACCCCGTCCCCCTTTCTTTTTCCTTAATTTAAAAAATAATTACTGAACTACATAAGGCGGTGGAATGCGCATTTTGGTAAAGGATTTTGTTGGATGCTTAAAGTCATCATTACTTTAATCTTTCTTCTCATGCACGCACACGATAGACTCACCACTGAACTTTATAACCGTACTGAGACGTTTACTACCGAATTTCTGACCACGACCTGTCAATATAAATATGAGGACTTACCAAAGACTTCCTATCCATCCCTTCCTTATTTAACTCCTTATCTTCTTCGTCTTCTTCACCTGCAAAACAGAAACAACAAAACAGGTCGTTAGACATCATCTAACTGGAACACAGCTTTATACATCTTCTGCTACTGGTGACCGCACCAAAAGTGAAACGCAGTTATTTCCCTTTACTCGACGCCGTGGGCTGTTTAATTTCAAATAAAAAAAACTCGACATCCTTAACTAAATATCGCATTAAGAACACAATGATTTTTCTTGTACGAGGGTGGAGAGAATGTTTTACAGTAAACACAACCATAGCTCACTAGATATTTGCAGTGTGCTGTTCCTGTGATCCGCGCAAACTGCACGCGTTTGCCAAGACAATTACCGGGCAGCCAGGTCTAATAGTCCACCAATTACAACTCCTCAAGTAATGTTAGCACCGACTGTTTTATGGGACTGCGCCGAACCACAAAATGATCATTTTAAAAAAAATATATTATTTTAAACTGGTAATAATATTGACCAATCCCCTGGGACATTTGTTGTTATTATTATTTTAAAATCAAATATCTCGAGTGTACGGTGAATTGTTCATAATAATTTGTTTGTTTTTTCTTTCTGCATAAACAAATATAACTAGAACGAATAAATACAGTGAAAACACGATAAATCAGTATGATCTTCGAAATATCCCATATAGGAATCCCGTCAAAATATTGTTTGTTTTTAAATTTCCGTTATTAAAAAAATAAATAAAACAAAAACCGTTTACATCATTACACTGGTTAAAACATGGGTATATAGCGTCCAATATTAAAATAGCATACTTTCTTATGACACTCATACTTGTACGTGTATATACTTTCCTATGACACTCATACTTGTACATGTATGTACTTTCCTATGACACTCATACTTGTTACGTACTTTCCTATGACACTCATATTTGTACATGTATTCCTATGACACTCATACTTGTAAGTGTAGGCCTATGTACTTTCCTATGACACTCATACTTGTACATGTATGTACTTTCCTATCACACTCATACTTGTACGTGTATGTACTTTCCTATGACACTCATACTTGTACGTACTTTCCTATGACACTCATACTTGTACGTGTATGCACTTTCCTATGACACTCATATTTGTACATGTAGTTACTTTCCTATGACTCATACTTGTACGTGTATGTACTTTCTTATGACATTCATACTTGTACATGTATGTACGTTCCTATGACACTCACACTTGTACGTGGATGTACATTCCTATGAGACTCATATTTGTACGTGCATGTACTTTCCTATAACACTCATACTTGTACGTGTGTAGTGGTGTTTGATGGTATTGTATGATGGTGTTATTACTAAATGTAAATTGTATGAGGCCAGCTGTGAAGGCTCCTGAGATAAAATGTAGTGGTGAATTGTCAGAAGGCCTTTCTTGCTACCACTACGACCTCACACTTAATTTTTTTTAATGAATGTGGCTACGTAAAGTGTCTAGGGTTATGATATGTAGTGTGGTGTAATGGATTATAAATATACCCACAGATATTAACAAGACTAATAATATTAATAAATGTTAAAATACACTGAACTAACTCACGTGTGTAAAATTTTTTGATATAAGTATATTACATTTATTTTGTTCTGTGTCAATTTTTTAGGTTGACCACAACTTAAAAGGATTTAGAGATTATGAAAAGAAATGCATAGAATATTATATCATAAATGCAATAGTGTACATATATATGTACTATACTAGTTAGTTTTATTAAAATGTTCTAGTATTCATCTACTTGGGAGGATAGTACTGTTTGTGCTGTTGGGGTGGCCTCATCACACCTGTCTATATTGACTACACAGTGTCCAGAAAATGGTGGGAATCTTTATGGGGTTCTTAGTAACTAAAGGGCGTTGGTGAAAGTCCAGCAGACCAGAGGCTCACTCATCTGGTAGTTGTCGCTCTGGTGCTGAAATCAGGTGGTCCCACCTCTCCGTGCTGGCGGGCAATAATGGTGGTCTCTGTCACAAATACTGCACAGATACACTCGAGTAAAGTCACCAACTGAATAGACCCTGCTTTGTTGACGACAGAAACTCGCAGCTCTGCAATCAAAGTATGGGCCATGTGTCAAAATCTATTCTCTACCCACGTCTGGACACAACAGTGACACAACAACCACATCATACAGACAGGTCAGATCTCTCTGACCAAACAGCACATTTACCATGGTGGTTTTACATCAGATAGATCCTCCCAGACTATAGATCCTGAAAAATGTTTATTAGTTTTCGGCCCTAAAAGAGGATAGGTAATATGTATCATTATTCTCAACACTTGATCTGTCTTGCATAATCCTTGCTGGAGTTTATGTACATTGTTGGTCCCTAGACCCTGACTAGGGCGGGGGGTCTAGAGCAAATCCCTACTTGTTTGTAAGGCTAGATTTCGATATGGCAGTATCAAATCACTCAAACATGAAACAATATTCAAAATATATAAGGAAATAATTTCAATCTTACCAGATTATGAATAAATAACACAGAATTGCTAGCAAAACTCAGCTGAGCTGCTGGCTATAGTATGGCGTCCCTAAATTTATTTCACTTGCTTTCATATGGAATCACCACACTTTAAAATCTGTGTCTATCACTGAACAACTATTGAAGAATGGCCCCACTTTCGCGTCTGAGCGCTAATGATATGATGGTCTGTGGCCAATCACTGCCTAGGTTATTTGAATTTCAAAATTTCTACACTAAAGTCATTTCAGTCATGCTTCAGTCAAGTATGGATGTTTATCTGTTAGTCTGTCCGTCTCTACTTGTGTTTCTAAAAAAAAATGTGCTTGGTTTTTGAACCAACCTTTCTCTCCCCTCCAAAATTTTGTCGTTAAAAGTTATATTTAGACACAGCTACCGCTCAAAAACCCTCTCCTCCATACTAAGTAAATTTGAACACCTGCGTCCAAGGTCGTGTTTTTGTGTGCAAATTGCGACACTTTTTTATTCAACACAGTCTGTCGATGATGTGAACTACACTGTCTTTTGTCATTATCTTCAATATTATCTATCCGTTTGTAAAATTAAGACCATCTTAGTTCACTGCTCAGAATAGGCCATCCGGCCAGCTAATTTTTATATTCCTAACATTAATATTAAGAAAAAAATTACTTTTTAATTTTTGTAATATTCCTAACATCTGCGTTTTACCGCTCCATTCAAATCAAAAGCTTGGTATCGCAAAAGCGTCCAATAAATGACTGTGGCGTAACATATCTAGGGTCCCTTCTGTGGAGTTGCTTACTTTTTATGTCAACTTGGGAAACGTGACTTTTCTCCGTTTCCCCCCCAATTGCGTCTCCTTAGCCTTTCCAGTCATATTTTTTTTTCTTTTTGATCCGCCGTTCCCCTCCTGTCTAGCAAGTCAATTATTATGGAGGATGATGACCCGCGGTCTAGGCGATCATGTACATCAGCAGCCTACGCATTATGTTTTTATCCTTAAATGTTATCTTTGGAGGGATTTTACCGTTGTATCTCTGTCAATTTCACTACACATCTCCCCACTTGAAAACATGCCTATGGCAAGTTCCAAAACCAGCGATACACATAGGTAAAATTACTCCTCACGTCTGCCACTACTCTAATTTTGATCACAGGGGTGCCGACTGAGGAAATCTGCACCGACATTCAATTTGCCTGGGATATATTGGATACTAAACTGATAAGGTTGAAGCAATAAAGACCACCTCAGCAATCTTGCGTTTTCATGCTTAGCCTGAGACAAGAACACGAGAGGCTGATGGTCCGTCTCCACCACAAATGTCCTACCATACAGATAGATTTGAAACTTCTTTATTGCCCAGATTAATGCTAAACATTCTTTTTCGCTTGTGGAGTATCCTTGTTCCGCCTTATTCAATTTGCGGCTTGCATAAGCGACTGGTTTCAGTTCCCCATCAGGTGAAGATGATCTTTGCAACAAAGCCCCTCCGAGTCCTACATTACTTGCATCGGTTCTTAAGACAAAGTCCTGTGTCAAATCAGGTAGTTTGAGAATAGGCTTGCTAGTGAGTTTTTCCTTTAACTCTTGAAATGCTAGTTCACATTGTGCAGTCCAAATAATTTTATCTGGAAGTCCCTTGCGAGTCAGATCAGTCAGAGGAGCACAAATAGCGTTAAAATTTTTGATGTATTTCTGATAAAATCCGCATAACGACACGAATGATCGCACGTCCTTTTTTGTTTGCGGCCTAGGTGCTCTCTGCAGTTTTTCCAAATTCTTAGGATCAGGGGTCATATTACCCTGATATACCGTGTGTCCCAAGAATTCCAACTCTTTGCATCCAATACAACATTTTGTTGGCCTAGCAGTTAAGTTCGCCTCCCGAAGTCTATCAAACAACATCTCCAGAGCTTCAATGTGTTCTTCAAATGTCTCGGTGGCGACGAGAATATCATCCATGAAATTTGTGATACATGGGTTATTCAGGGGATCCAACAATTTTCGCATCATCCTTGAAAACACACTCGGAGCATTTTTCAGTCCGAATGGTAGCATATTGAATTCATAATGTCCATCCGAAGTGCTAAAAGCCAAATAAGGTCTCACTTCAGGCTTCACTGGGATCTGGTAATAGCCTTTACTAAGATCCACCTTTGAAAAGTATTTTGCCTTGTTCAGTCTGGCAAATAACTGTTTTGTGTCTGGTAATGGATCCACTTGTCCTTCTGTGACAGCATTCAGTTTCCTGTAATCTATGCACAGTCTGTGTTCCCCAGACGGTTTTCTCAACAAAACGACACTAGAACTAAAAGATGATTCACTGTGCGAAATAATCCCCTCCTTCAACAAATACTCTATTTCTTCCTTTAATGCCTTCTCCTTCGCGAACGGAATAGAATAGGCTCTCATACAGATTGGGTTTGAGTCTACCAGTTTCATGTCATACTGTAGCAAATTTGTATGGCCTGGTTTATCTGTTAATACATCTGTATGTTCCTCCAGAACTTGTTGAACTCTCTCCCTCTGGTTTTTAGTCAGGTGCTTACTGACTTTTACCTGTGCTGCTGTTTCACAAGGATGTAATGGGTATTCATGTGAGGTGAGTGGTTCTTTTTGCATCTGGGTTGCAATAGCCAAGGTCAATAAGGGGGTGCTTTCCTGGAGTGGTCTGTCCAGATACTTCTTTAACAGGTTTACATGATAAACTTTTTCCTTCCCCTTTTTGTCAATTTATAGTTTGTTCTAGACACCTTCTCTAGAACCGTATATGGACCTTGCCAACCAATTTGTAATTTATTCTGGCTTCCGGGTAGTAGAAGCAGCACCTTCTCTCCGACTGCCAGTTCCCTGTCCTTTGCCTTCCTATTAAAATATGCTGCATGTTTCTTCCTGGCTTGTTTCAAATTATCATTTGCCAGTTTCCATCCAGCTTTCAAACGAGTGGTCAGTTCGTTCACATATTGATACGATGATGTAACAGTCTCTTCCGCCTTCTCATCTGTCCAGGTCCTTAATAAAGTTACATCTGGATCTTTAATTTATCATACGTATTTTTCCTGGAACTCATCAGGTCCCGTCCCTTAGAAGCTTTATAATGAGGACTTTTCTTCCTAGAATCATCACTCACAAATCGACCACTACCAATTTTTTTCTGGGGTTTGTCTCCCCACTTAAGATTGTTTATGAGAGATCTTCGCTCTCTTGTCTGTTCTTCCAGTTTATATAAGTCTGACCGAGGGATTGTCATCTTATCCTGGGTAAAATTTCTTCTTTGTACTCTTCGCATAGTGGCCATGTTAATCCATTCAAGTGAAGACTGGGTGTGAAAAGGGGGCTCCCATTCCACTTTGTCTACCCTAGTATAATTAGTTTTCCTTTCAGGCCTAAAGTTGCCCCGTGGCGTTTCTAGGTCCTGCACATATTTTCCCTTTGTGGGTGTTCCCTCATGAAATACGCCACATGCTTCTACAAAGTTTTCAACATCGACATTTACGTCGGGCCAATAGTATTTTCGAGCAATCTTTTGGCAGATGGTACCGACTTTCTCATGGTCACCATCTTTTCCAACATGTAAGCTCCTTATTAAGTTTGCCCTATATATCTTGGGAAGAACTAACTGTCCGTGACCAGTGGATCTAGTTCCTGTCTTCCTGTATAATAGTTTGTTCTTCATGAAATATTCCCCCTTGCTCGGAGGTGTGTGGCATTTGGGCAATTTTTTAAAACAGGGCTTGAGTGTCCTATCCTCAGCCTGCGCCTTCCTCATCTCCTCTGGATGAGCATTTATAGGTTCACCTTCTTCCTCCTTCTTCTGTGACCTGGTCTGCACTGTCGCCATGATCACAGGTTTCTCGGGATTCCCCAAGAAGACGTATCTACACCCCAATATCAGAGGGTAGATTGCTTCATCTATCACTGCTGCTCTGATTTCTCCTTCCACATAGCGAGTTTTCACCGTTATCCTTGCGATGGGAAGTGTCATGAGTGGTATGTCCTTAGTCGCCCCTTGTATTTCCACTGTTTCTGTGGTATACTGACTTGGGTCCACTAGGCTAGACTTCACAACTGAATCATAATCCAAACCTGTATCATAAAGGCACCTTATGGTGACCCCATTACAAATAACATCCTCACAAACTGGGGGGTGATAAGGTTCCTGTTGTCCCTTAGGATTAACCTTTAATCTTTGCGTCCCCGACTTCATTGCAGCAATGTTTGAAGGTTTCCTTCTACAAAATTCGGTGTTATGGTTATCCTTCTTGCACGATTTACACCATCTTTTTCCTTGGTTCAACGGTTTTCTTTCATTGAACTTTTGGTCATTGAACTGTGAGTTTCTGTCGCGATAGTCATTTCTTGGCCGCTCAAAGTTTGTCCTACCTTTATTTCCCTGCTCTCTATTATCAAATTTATTAAATTGCTGTGGAGCTTTAAAATTGTCTATGTGCTTCTTCTTAGCACCACTTACCTCTGCCTGAGCTGCCTGATACCTCTCAGCAACATTTAAAATTTCCCCCAACTTCTCTGCACCTTGTTCCATGAGAAATTTTCTCATGTCTGGAGCCATGGACTCTCTCAATTGCTCAATCATGATCATTTCTTTAAGATCTTGGGTCTTCCCCAGAGCCGTCCATTTCTCCAAATAGGTTTCTAGTCTAGCAGAGAATTGGTGGTATGTCTCCCCAGACAACAGTTTGGCATTTCTAAATTTCTTACGATAAAATTCACCATTCTTCTCGTACCTTAATAACAAAGCCTGCTTTAACATGTCATAATTGTCTTGGTCTTCCCTGTTCATTTTAGCAAATACTTCATAAGAAGTACCTCTCAATCCCTGTGATAGCTTTAAACTCCACCTCTCTCTCTCTAACCCATATGTAGTAGCTAATAACTCAAAACGTCCTAGGTACCCCTCTATGTCATCGTCTTTCTCAACAAAATGGTCTAAATGAAACCCCATAGCTGAGTTTGAGGCTCCCAGACTAGGCGTAGCATCTGAGGCAAAAGGGCTGGCACCATTTTCAGGAGCCGGGCCTTGTAATTCCAGCTCCCTTAGTCGTAATTCGTGCTCCCTCTGCAACCTTCTATCTTCTGCCTCCCTTTCGGCAGTCAACCTTTTTTCTTCTGCCTCCCTTTGCTGTCGTTTTTCTTCTGCCTCAATCTGCAGCCTCTTAATTTCTCTATCAGCCTCAATTTGTAGCCTCTTCTCTTCAGCTACCTTTCTATCTTCCCTTTCAATATATTTATCACATTCAGTCGTTACGTATTGAATTAAAATTTGGCCATCCATTCCCATCTCCTTCGCGGTGAGCACAGCAGCTGATCTAAATTTTGCCAGCTCCGCCATACTTTTTAGACAATATAATAATATACAAGCTAAATCTCTAACCAGTAAATACACTAAGTACTTCTTATGACTATAGTCTAACTAATTCTAACTAACCAGTTAACTAATTAATTATTACTGGCTGTGAAGATTCACCAACTTTTATCTGCAGGGACACTTTTAATTTTAAGGGAAATTTTACAATTTATTTCCCTACTTTTATTTCTCCCACCAGGAGATCCTAATATTACTGTTGGGCTAATTATCCCTGGACAAGACCCCAATATTGTAGTGGTGTTTGATGGTATTGTATGATGGTGTTATTACTAAATGTAAATTGTATGAGGCCAGCTGTGAAGGCTCCTGAGATAAAATGTAGTGGTGAATTGTCAGAAGGCCTTTCTTGCTACCACTACGACCTCACACTTAATTTTTTTTTAATGAATGTGGCTACGTAAAGTGTCTAGGGTTATGATATGTAGTGTGGTGTAATGGATTATAAATATACCCACAGATATTAACAAGACTAATAATATTAATAAATGTTAAAATACACTGAACTAACTCACGTGTGTAAAATTTTTTGATATAAGTATATTACATTTATTTTGTTCTGTGTCAATTTTTTAGGTTGACCAGAACTTAAAAGGATTTAGAGATTATGAAAAGAAATGCATAGAATATTATATCATAAATGCAATAGTGTACATATATATGTACTATACTAGTTAGTTTTTATTAAAATGTTCTAGTATTCATCTACTTGGGAGGATAGTACTGTTTGTGCTGTTGGGGTGGCCTCATCACACCTGTCTATATTGACTACACAGTGTCCAGAAAATGGTGGGAATCTTTATGGGGTTCTTAGTAACTAAAGGGCGTTGGTGAAAGTCCAGCAGACCAGAGGCTCACTCATCTGGTAGTTGTCGCTCTGGTGCTGAAATCAGGTGGTCCCACCTCTCCGTGCTGGCGGGCAATAATGGTGGTCTCTGTCACAAATACTGCACAGATACACTCGAGTAAAGTCACCAACTGAATAGACCCTGCTTTGTTGACGACAGAAACTCGCAGCTCTGCAATCAAAGTATGGGCCATGTGTCAAAATCTATTCTCTACCCACGTCTGGACACAACAGTGACACAACAACCACATCATACAGACAGGTCAGATCTCTCTGACCAAACAGCACATTTACCATGGTGGTTTTACATCAGATAGATCCTCCCAGACTATAGATCCTGAAAAATGTTTATTAGTTTTCGGCCCTAAAAGAGGATAGGTAATATGTATCATTATTCTCAACACTTGATCTGTCTTGCATAATCCTTGCTGGAGTTTATGTACATTGTTGGTCCCTAGACCCTGACTAGGGCGGGGGGTCTAGAGCAAATCCCTACTTGTTTGTAAGGCTAGATTTCGATATGGCAGTATCAAATCACTCAAACATGAAACAATATTCAAAATATATAAGGAAATAATTTCAATCTTACCAGATTATGAATAAATAACACAGAATTGCTAGCAAAACTCAGCTGAGCTGCTGGCTATAGTATGGCGTCCCTAAATTTATTTCACTTGCTTTCATATGGAATCACCACACTTTAAAATCTGTGTCTATCACTGAACAACTATTGAAGAATGGCCCCACTTTCGCGTCTGAGCGCTAATGATATGATTGTCTGTGGCCAATCACTGCCTAGGTTATTTGAATTTCAAAATTTCTACACTAAAGTCATTTCAGTCATGCTTCAGTCAAGTATGGATGTTTATCTGTTAGTCTGTCCGTCTCTACTTGTGTTTCTAAAAAAAAAATGTGCTTGGTTTTTGAACCAACCTTTCTCTCCCCTCCAAAATTTTGTCGTTAAAAGTTATATTTAGACACAGCTACCGCTCAAAAACCCTCTCCTCCATACTAAGTAAATTTGAACACCTGCGTCCAAGGTCGTGTTTTTGTGTGCAAATTGCGACACTTTTTTATTCAACACAGTCTGTCGATGATGTGAACTACACTGTCTTTTGTCATTATCTTCAATATTATCTATCCGTTTGTAAAATTAAGACCATCTTAGTTCACTGCTCAGAATAGGCCATCCGGCCAGCTAATTTTTATATTCCTAACATTAATATTAAGAAAAAATTACTTTTTAATTTTTGTAATATTCCTAACATCTGCGTTTTACCGCTCCATTCAAATCAAAAGCTTGGTATCGCAAAAGCGTCCACTAAATGACTGTGGCGTAACATATCCAGGGTCCCTTCTGTGGAGTTGCTTACTTTTTATGTTTAACTTGAGAAACGTGACTTTTCTCCGTTTCCCCCCCAATTGCGTCTCCTTAGCCTTTCCAGTCATATTTTTTTTCTTTTTGATCCGCCGTTCCCCTCCTGTCTAGCAAGTCAATTATTATGGAGGATGATGACCCGCGGTCTAGGCGATCATGTACATCAGCAGCCTACGCATTATGTTTTTATCCTTAAATGTTATCTTTGGAGGGATTTTACCGTTGTATCTCTGTCAATTTCACTACAACGTGTATGTACTTTCCTATGACATTCATACCTGTACATATATGTATTTTCCTATGACACTCATACTTGTACATATATGTATTTTCTTATGACATTCATACTTGTACATGTATGTATTTTCATATGACACTCCTACTTGTACATATATGCATTTTCCTATGTCACTCATACTTGTACATATATGTATTTTCCTATGACATTCATACTTGTACATATATGCACTTTTCAATACCACTTTTGCTGCAGCACTGCCGACTTTGACATATGCGAATATTAAGGTATTCTAGATATCAATTTATTAGTTATTACATTTGTCACAATAAATTAAGAACAAAAACTCAACCAACAAGATACAGATTTTCATAAACCAGTGTTTGCGCCGCACCGAAGGAGTTAAATGGTTTTACAAATCACCAATGTAGAACTGATGGAAAGGAACCAGCAAAATTCCAGTGTAACAAGAGATGAGGCAAAGGCGCAGGCGTTGGTTAGGACAAATACTTATGAAACCAGCCGACGGTATAACAAGGTAGTCCTTTGTTTTGGAATTCACAGGGTAAGATAAAGAGGGAAACCTAAAACACACAGAGAAGGGAATTAGATACAAACAGGAAAGTGATAACAAACAATGAAAGACACATAATGGATGGCACAGGACATGAAAGTTTCGCTTGAATTAGTTGAAGACATATAATTTATTGCGAGAACAGCCTTTTGTTGCTGTCATTTTTGACGGAGTCATCTGTCAAGTTATTTGCTTATGTTTTTATCATAAGAATAATTGTGTCTTTACCTGCGATGTCAGGTTGATTAGGGGTTGTCTTCCCTTGTTTATTCATTCATTGTGTTTGACCTTTAGGGTCAAAGGTAGACAGTTCGGGCGTATGCCCATGGGCAGGTTTTTTTAAGCGGGAGTGGAGTTAGACTTCCGGCAAGCCGAGGAGTGTCCTGGTTTCTGAAGGGACGAGAGTCCATTGTGTTTTTCGGGAAGAATCTTCGAAGTGACTGCACTGGCAGTTTTCCCCAGTGAATCTCTGTGCGTTGGAATGACAGCAGAGTTCCTTGTTAAGTTCTGTGGACTCGGTTACCGGTAATACCGACTTTTTCCATTACTATGCTTTCGGTAGCAGAACATGTTAGAAGATTGCCTAGTCTGTGAACTGCAGCTCACCGGTCCTCCATTTCAGAACTCATATGTTGTGCTCAAGGTAGCCATCCAAGACTATTAGTCTTTATACCATCCAGAAATCCAGTGACGAAGATATATTGTGGGAACCGCAGATTGGCGGAATTTATGTCTACAATAAGCATTACTGCAGGGTTGATGGTAACCTGCTTATCAGAAGTACACAGCCGACGTCAGAACGAGGCCTGTGTTTTTCGGCTATTATACTACAGCCTGATAATGTGCAATTGGCGGGGAATGCCAAGTTGCACCTATGTGTCAAAGTGATTAAGGTATCTGACGCGTTTAGTCAGTAATCCCAGGGCGACGCCACGAACTGTCCTTATTGAAGAACATTGTATTGACCATGCACGAATATTCAAATGTTTACCAGCTTGCTGAATACCTAATGTATACCTATCGATTTCCGGTCAGCATGACCTTGTTACACTGACTGTTCCTGTTGATACCATGTGTGTTCTCGTCAATAAATGTTTTGAAACGTGTCTGCAGTGTCCAAGCATCCTTGACTACTGCATGTGAGTGTATGGGTTGCAGGGTCTACATATATACGAGCCTAAACACATTCGCGCCTTCATTCGCACCCACACTCAGTTCATCATCCGCTCGCACTACACACCTAACAACATGTATACTGTCTTGGGCCAGTGATCACCTCAACAAGAGAAAAGGACAGTTACACCTTTGCTATTCTCAACAACATTTGGAAGTCTTCCCAGTACAGCACAAACACCAAATTAAGACTGTATGAGAGCTGTGTACTTTCTGTGCTTCTCTATGGTGCGGAATGTTGGAGAGTAACAGAGGAAATGTCGAAACTGTCCTCCTTCCACACAGTCTGCCTAAGGAAAATTCTCCGAATCTTTTGGCCAAACATCATCAGCAACCAAGAACTACTTATTCGGAGTAACCAGGAGGACATGCACACCATCATAGCTGGCAGACGCTGGAGTTGGGTTGGCCACGTCCTCAGAATGGACCCTGATACCATCATAAGAACAGCTATGCTATGTACCCCCGAGGGAAAGCGAAAGAGAGGCCGACCAAAAACAACTTGGCGAAGAACTGTGGAAGCCGAGATGCAAAGAATGAACCAGAGTTGGGGCACTGTACGAAGGATGGCCGCCGACCGAGCAAGGTGGAATCAATTTGTTGCTGCCCTACAGGACGCCACCAGGCGTGATGGCCGTTGACGGTTGGCGGTTATGGATCAAAGAAGAAGACAGAATTTATTATATTAATTTTAAATAAATATTACAGTCAATTAATATCTTATTGTACTAAACATCTTTTACAATCACTTTAAATTCATACCATTGTCTTCTGACTAAGTGAAAAATGTAAAATTGTAAGAGCATCGTAGAGCCAACTATCGCAAGCAGCAGTTCAATGTAATGAAGCGGGGAATGCACTTTTCTGCCTGGCACGCGGCCTTCCTCTTAATAGGGATTCAAATACAGTCATTACATGTCGTCTACTTCGTAAACTACAGGGAATTAAGTTCTGGGAATGGAGGAAACAATTGTCAGTGCTATGATACTTATCAATGATTTTTTTTCTTCTTTAACTTCCTTACATATAAAACCTCAGCCATTTCCTAAACAAAAGGGATAGAGTGAAATTAAGTTGTTTATCGATATATATATATATATATATATATATATATATATATATATATATATATATATATATATATATATATATATATATATATATATATATATATATATATATATATATATATATATATATGGTCCTGCAGATACGATAATATCGCCATTTATGTATAATATTATATTCTCTTCGCTAGCAAAAAGCAGTTTACTGGCATTATTTACTTCAATTAGATAACACGGCTTATTTTGGTCATGTTGTTCGTTTGCAGCTTTGATGAGGTTGCCCTTACAGATGATGGATGGTACACATCGTTGTGTTACTCCAGGTATTACGACAGATTTCGGTGAAGTTACCGGGTTCCAGGTTCAAACCATGGTAGCGTCACGCTCCAGTCTACCCAGATGTAAAGTGGAACCTGACTGTGCTCTTGAGTTAGGGAAGGTAAGGCAGTGAGGAAGGGAACTGATTACCCCCCACCTCATAAAAAAGCTGGACCTAATGTGGTGAAGTCTCTAACACTGTACTCCCCTATGGCAGTATATGATAATGGACTACCTTGACCTTATTATACCGAAAGACCAGTTTTAGGTCTTATCATCATTTCCTAAATAGTATTCTTGGGAAACGTATAAATCTTCTTAACTCATTCTCTCCTAGACATAATTTTGGTGCTACTATTTTTCTCCACGAGTAGTATTTATAACACAGTAAATATATGGTCATGCGTGTAACAGAATCAATTCGTTCATTCTATTATCAGTCTTACTTATTATCCCCTTTATCATTTCCATCTTCGCCAATTTTCATTTTTTCCCCCTCGAGAATACTCGTTCTTCTTCTTCTTCCTCGTTCGTCTTGAAAAGGACGTTGGTTGCGTTGTGTCTGTTTACGCCGGAGCTGTGATATCTGCACCTTTCGGTCGACACATCCGACTTCAGCACGGCATTTTTTGGGACCGGGTTTGCCTTCCCTCTGCGATCCCTACTCTCTCAGCCAGACTGCAGTGATGCAGCCTGTTTCCAGGACCACCACGTGGAGGTGGAGTAGGGTCTTGGTCAGCTCTGTTTCGCTGGTCCTGATGCAAGCAGTCAAGCTATGGGTCGCTGACTGCATTCTCTATTGCTGCATCTTTTGGTCAATATTTCTTTCCCTCTCGTCTCTATCCGTGGGCGAAGAATAGCCCCGACTCTCTGAGTTACCCTTTCTTTGATTGCGAGCGAGAACCGTCACTCGCCGTCTCTATTTAATAGTACATGCGATGAGAGCGATTAATTACGGGGCATGCCAAACAGTTATTAACTAACAGAGATTTCTCGGGTCTTCTGCTAATCGCTCAGAATGCTAAAAGTATGTCGACAATTTCGCGCAGCATAGCACATGTCTATCGCAACACAGACGTTTCTGCTAGGGAACTGAACTCAGCGGACGGGTCAGGACACCAACGGGTCAAACGCTTTCCGGGTTAACCCGCAATGACTGTCTGCACTGTGATTGTCGTGAAGTCTGATTCACAACACGTCATTCTTACCACAACAGTACGCCATACTTTATAACAGTGTATCCTTGACGGACCAATGAAACGGCGTCTCTATTCATTTGTTTACAATAAGTATTAGGCATTCAACATGGAGTCTCAAATCTGTGTAACCCAGTTGGGTATGGAATTAAACTACAGTATTATGAGCGAAGTACCGCCTGGAAGAGGTTAGTAATCTAATAATAGGACTGTTACTGTATAAGTAGGTGTAAAGACTTCCGCAGAAAGTATTAAATTAATGGAGAAATATCGAGTGGAATGCATCGAGACATTCGGCAAGACGTAAATTTTGCTGTTTAGGATACGCATATAAAAAGATGGAAGTAAGTAATAAAAAGACAATTATCTAGGAAGATGAAGACTAATCCAGGGCGTATTTTAAGTCTAAGATGAAGGAAATCGGTTCAGGGATAACGAAGATATTTGAATTCATAGATTTCAATATTTGCACATCTAGACAAATATATGTCGATATTTGTGTTTGCAACACACGGCAGCAGATCTGCTTCCCGTGTCGTCCGGCCCTGACCTATATATGGACTTGCCCTCTTGCGAAAGCAGGCCATAAAATTTTGAAAATACAGCGAGAGCGCCAATCCTGTTCAGTGAAGACTTCCTTTGCCTTCTGCATCTGAGAGCAGACTGCGTGACCATTAATAGCTCGACTGTATGTACTTGAGGGTAAGAAAGAATATATATATATATATATATATATATATATATATATATATATATATATATATATATATATATATATATATATCACGGCTGTTTGCCAGCGATCTTTTAGTTATTTCCCCTTTTTCCCCGACCGCGCTATTTATAGCCCACTTGACAGAGGTCACGTGGTCAGCTTCCTAATGGGAAAAACATGTGGCGATGTTTACTTTTGATAGGGCTTAATTAATGCTTTTAGGCTACTTTATTATTATAAATACCGGCTTTAATTTTGCGTAAAGCTAGACTAGAAATGTTAGAGTAAATTTTAGAACAAGAACAAACATTTTATCACAATTAGAACAGAAGATATAATAGTCTGAAATAGTGTAAAATTTACGTTTTTTTTATATTTTGTTATGGTTTGTTTATATACAATTTTCACTAAATCGGTCACAATCAACATGCATAACAAATTACAGAAATCAAAAGTAGAAAACCTGCAGAAAATGGATATCAAAGATTTGTTTTGGTTTCATGCGTCAAACATTAATTATTGAAAGTTTAAATTGCAAGTCCACATTTATTACCTTAAAATAACACACCCAATGGTCCCCAAAACATGTTTGAATTGCTTTTATGCTACTTTATTATTATAAATACCGGCTTTAATTTTGCGTAAAGCTAGACTAGAAATGTTAGAGTAAATTTTAGAACAAGAACAAACATTTTATCACAATTAGAACAGAAGATATAATAGTCTGAAATAGTGTAAAATTTAGGTGTTTTTTTTTTACATTTTGTTATGGTTTGTTTCTAATTCAATTTACACTAAAACGGTCACAATCAACATGCATAACAAATTACAGAAATCAAAAGTAGAAAACCTGCAGAAAATGGATATCAAAGTTTTGTTTTGGTTTCATGCGTCAAACATTAATTATTGAAAGTTTAAATTGCAAGTCCACATTTATTACCTTAAAATAACACACCCAATTGTCCCCAAAACATGTTTGAATTGCTTTTATGCTACTTTATTATTATAAATACCGGCTTTAATTTTGCGTAAAGCTAGACTAGAAATGTTAGAGTAAATTTTAGAACAAGAACAAACACTTTATCACAATTAGAACAGAAGATATAATAGTCTGAAATAGTGTAAAATTTACGTTTTTTTTTTACATTTTGTTATGGTTTGTTTCTAATTCAATTTACACTAAAACGGTCACAATCAACATGCATAACAAATTACAGAAATCAAAAGTAGAAAAACCTGCAGAAAATGGATATCAAAGTTTTGTTTTGGTTTCATGCGTCAAACATTAATTATTGAAAGTTTAAATTGCATGTCCACATTTATAACCTTAAAATAACACACCCAATTGTCCCCAAAACATGAGAGCTAACAATTATCTCAATCATACATCATGAGTTCTGATCCAGTCTGCGCAATGTTTTTCTAATATGTGCTGTTTATGAATTGTCTTACTGGGGAATAGCTTTCTGAACAAAGACATATAAGTCTCTATCGATGCTGTTATTGATTCTTTACTAATTGGTTTACTGTGTGATATTTTGTTGTGTACTTTCTCAAATGCTTCTTTCAGTGAGTTGAATTGTTCTTGGGCAATAAAAGCTATGTTAGTTATATCTTGTTTGTCTGTAATTTTCAGTGTTTTTGTAATGATTGCTCTTGTAAGATCTTTATAAACTTTTTGTGTGAGATATCTGTGGCAGTGATTCCCTATAAATGCTCTGCTATTATAAGCCTGTTGTATGATTTTGTGTTTGGCTAGTACCTTGTCCAAGTGTGAGCAAACTGGACCAGACCTAGTACATAGATCTTGAAACTGAAGTTTGGCCAGCGCATCTTGTGCATTTTCAAATCTAACTTTAAAATTATCTGTCTCCTCCTTATCCTCACAAAGTTCAATACCTACCTGAAAAATTCAATTTTAGCTCCTAATTCTTCTGCCTATTTCCAGTTCCTACTAAATCTCTTCAAGTTCTTAAAAGTACTAATGTTTGCATGTATCTCTTGCGAATTCTCAAATATCTTTGCGTCTATTGTATCAGCTACCTGTTCTAGAAGTCTGTGGTGTTTCAAAACAATGCCTAATAAAATATGAAGGTAAGGAGGAGCTACATTTTCAATTTCAATCTCTAACATTGGTTTGTGTAAACAATTATGATAATGTGCCACTTGCCTTTTATTCCCTTTCCCATATTTCATATATCTATTGTAATCTCTTATCAACATGGCCAAACTTCTTGGTTTGCAAGTTGTATGCAATCTGGATGTCTTTGATGAAAATGTTTGGTTTGTCTGGAGCTCAAGGAATATACCCATGTCTGTGGTGTCTCCAGCAAAACAAGGAAATAATCCCCGAATAAGAAAACAACAACTTGTTTACCATCCCACTCTAAATATTTTAGTGACTCTATCTGAGCTTTCATGCCATTCATAAATATTTCTAAATTATCATATGTATCTCTGACTCTAGCCATTGATAAAAGGATGGTATTAGATTTAGAATTTGGTTTCTCTAAATTTACTACCTGCATTGTAACTTTGAATGAAAGAAGATATACAAACAGTTACTTAGAATTCTTTGGCAGCCGTCGTGTGCACAGGATTGTCTACCAAAGAACACCAATGGAACAGTCCTTATCTCACAGACAATTTAAAAAAAAAATTCATATTATAAATAGAAGATTAACAAGACTTGAAAGATAGATCAAATTATGTGGAAGTAATCTATCTATAGCTTTACATGTTTTCTGACGCTTATATACGTAGCTAAATATCATTATAAATGAATGAAAATGCAAAAACAGATGGTGTTTACAAAAAGTTATTTTTTTAACTACCTTATTTAAGATTTGTGAGTATCAGGAATGCGTTTACAGGGATTTAAATGCTATAAAATCTGGTGACAATATGCTTGTTCTTGTAATGCCACACTCACAAAACTGACTACCACACATTCTCAAGATATGAAACCAAAAAAAAAAGTATGTGGAAATAATCTTTAGCTTCCCTTCGAGAAGTCTTTATAATTATAAACTCAAACGAATGGGCCGATTTTTAGATATTAAATTAATAAAAAGATTACTTATTTTATGAATTTCCTTAAATGATGACGCTGTTTTCAAAAGTCTGTAACTCCGTCAAAACTAATTTCAAAGAAATAAAAATGCAATCAAAAATAGAACACAGAACAAAGTTATAGTACACAAAAGAATTTTAGCGCTGTGTTTATTTAGAACGAGTGTGTAATGATTTATATTTTACTGATTTTACTCACACATCAGCTGATTTTCCCCGCCAAAAACTTAAATAGTCTTTTATGGTGCACACAAAATTTTATACCCGGTATCAGAATTCCGGTCACCGAAACTAAAAGAGCGCTCTGGTATAGGGCACAAACAGCCGTGATATATATATATATATATATATATATATATATATATATATATATATATATATATATATATATATATATATATATATATATATATATATATAGTTCTAATTAATTAATTAAATGGTGCGTTAGGAAGTGTGTGAAAATGTGTTATAAAACTACTGTGTAATTTCTGGAGGCAAAAACCAAGCCTGTGTATATTCAAATAATCTGAGAATGGCAGCAGGAAGTGTGTTCATAGTTTTAGAAAAGCATTTAAAGAATTATTTCTTGATGGAATGGGACACACACAAGGAACAAAGGAAAGGATGAAAGGAATTGTATTACTGTATTGTTTAAGATATCACATAGTATTTTCAACAAAACCTAATAACTGTATGGAGGCTAATCATGGACAGCTGGTTGTGACCAAGGAATCGGAGAAAGATTATCTTCACAGTAAACTGGATTGTGTTATTACTGATTTGTTATGCCCTGTGAGTCTATTTGCACTCTGTCTGAAACTGTCTCTCATCCCCTACATCTGTGCTAGGGAAATAGAGATAGACAATACAGTGGTTAACAATTGTATTTAAGTTTAATTCCTGTACCACTCGTATACTTGTAAAGAGCCAGCCCAAAACTAAAGGAGCTAGTGGTGCAAGCGCCCTGTTTGTCTAGAGGGACAGCCACCCAGTATCCAAGGCCTGGAAGAATCTCAGTTGATCTTTCTTTCCAGAACAGAAGTGGGACAGGCTTCAAAACAAGAAAAGGAGATAAGTGGCCAAACAAGGCTACTGTTCAGTGTAAAACCAGATAGACCCCAATAACTAAGCCATCTAAGACAGTAGTTAATGAGGAAAACTCAGTGCAATTTGATAGGCTAATTCCTGATCAGTAATTGACAGAAATTCAGTAACTGAGGAACTTTTATTGATTCTAAAATTTAGACAATCTACAACCAGAGTGAGTTCAGCCAAGAGAGAAGAACTTTCCTACAAATTTAAAGACTGTAGTTAATTTTGAACATTTTACAAGTGATTTTATTCATTTTATGTTGTAATCAAATTTTGAGTTCAGTGAAAGATTTTCACAAAGAAAAGAAAAACTTGTATAAAATAAATTGTAAATATTTACCAACAGACTTACTTGAATTATTTAAGTTAAGTTACAGTTCTTGTTGGTAAATAGTTTAGTTTAATACCCCTAGTAGAGCTAATAATATAAACAGAGGAGGATCTTGAGAGGAGCATTTAGGGACCTAGGATAAAACACTATCATCATTCCTAGGAACTTATACAGCTTGATCTTACCTTTGATGTCTATACACCCTTACTCTTTTCAGAGAAGGGGGTATTACTTGTAAGACCAGTCTCTTATCTGGCACTATCCTGGTATCCCCTGATACAACTTTGTGTCCAGGATATCTTATATTTCAAACAATATTAACCCCTCTCGTGACAGTGATATATCCCTGACTGTACAGATGAAGTAATCGGTCAGTTATGTACAGTCTCCATTAATTCGCGGGTAGCGAATCCTTGTGAAATTTTGAAAATACCTGACAGATCGCGGGTCTACTCAGAGCCGCGAAGGAGCATAAAATAACGGCACACACAAGACCCAGTACTCTTTCAATCAGCCGTCTTCTAGATGTACACCACAGATATAAGTGATATTTACAACAATCTGCTAATTAATTCTGTAAGAATAGGCCACGGAGCTACTAGCACAATTACTAATATCAGTGCTATAAAATTAACCTGAAACCGGTGCCCTTATAGATGATAATAGTGGTGTCCGCTTTATACGGTCAAATATGCTAGAAAACAGCCGTGATAATTTAGGGCCAATTAGTTCTGGTAATATAAACCAGACAAAACACTATTCTTGGAAGTGTCCAGAGCTCCAGTCCGGGTCTCAGGTGATATCATAAGCTGGTCACTTATCCATTTATATGTGCGTGTGAGATAACTCTCACCAAGTCCTAACCAGTTTTCCTAAGCAAGTCAACCATAACCATTTGTCTTCCCACAGCTGACTATACTATCAAGAACATACACAAAAAGAAAACTCAGCTAAAATTCACAAGATAACTCATAAGTAAGCTATGTTAACACAGACAGGAAAGTAGCATGCAGCAATATAGGCTAAATTGATGGGAAAGTAGCAAGATGTAGTGGAACTGACATGAAAGCAGCATGCACATTACTGTGCTAATGCATAATACAGAAAGTTGTGCTACTAATGAAGAGAATGTAGTATCCATTTTGTGCTTGAACGCTCACCAAAATGTATAGCATGCCACAAACTGTGCTAATACTAAAAGGAAAATAGCATGTAGTGAGCTGTGCTAATGCCGATGGAAAAACATTACCTAGCTAGGTGCGCTAACACTGGAGGGTATGTAGCATCTAGCAAATTGTATTACTATCACCGGGAATGTTGTATCTCTACCAGGATGAGGAAACACCGGCGAGGATCACATGTAAAGTTGTGCTAATATTAACGGGGAAATTTAGCATCTAATCTGCAATGCAACAGTTAAACATTTTGTTGCATTCACCACTGTTGTGTAACTCGTTTAAATCGAATTTGACGAGAAGCAATTCGTGCAGTCTCGGGAGGGCGTTGCTGACTTTGGGTTGTCGTTGAGAGAAATTCTCTTACATCGGCTGCCGACCAAGACATCAAGGATCTAGTGGTTTACACTTGATGTCTGCTTGGCGTCCCAAGAGAATTGATGGACTGTTTACGTCTGCGCATTAGTATGCGTCTGTGCGTGCACGAGCGTATGTGTTTGTCTTTGCAGGCATCGTATTCCGTGTATTAGCACGCTTTTATGTGTGTGCGTGCGTTTGTATATATTTTTGTCCAGAAGTCCATAAATGTAAATTGTTGCATTCTCACACACCCCCTCCCCTTTTCTCTACTTATCTCCCCTCCCCCCTCCCACTACATAGGGTAGTTATTTTATCAGACTCACAGTCCACGCTTCGGAAGGTCCAAAGTGGATGGCTCCAGCATGAATGGAAAACCTCCATAGAAGTCTAGAATCTTCAGGAACTAGTGTGGATCTACTGTTTTGGTCGTGCAGAGGTGCGCGGCAATGAAAGATCTGACAGACTAGCTTCAAGAGCACGCACAGAATGTGCATTGGATATGGATACTGGAGAGATACTGACGGAAAATTAATGATCGCCTAATAGAGAAAAACACTGCAATCGATAAATCATCATGGTTAAGATTGCTGGAATTTGGCATCAAACGTAAGACCAGCAGAGATGGACGTATGAGTAGGATGCATCCGGCGTGTATAAAACCAGCGCGCAACAAGAACTCTTAGCATTCATACTCTTCGACATTTGCCGAGGGAGACTGAGTACCTATGGGTTTGCCCGGAGTGCAATGACGTCGATTCTGATCAACAAAACCAGTGGGAATCTGATACACAAATAACGTTGTTGGATTCTTGTGGCTGAGTAAAACAATTTACTGTTAGTTTGACCGCTAGTTGCATACACCGCTTTTAGGGGGAAAACAAACAAAAACGCAATCTGAAGAATTTCAGCGTCTGAGTGGCAGCGTGGTTTAAGTGCTTACTTCTTGACGCAAAGGGACCAGGTTTGAAACCAGGTCTCGTCATGTTCAAATCTACCTGGCCGTAAAAATTGGTAGCTGACACTGTTCGTGAGTTTAGGGAAAGTAAAGGCAGCGAGGAAGAGAACTGGCCAACCTTCCTCATGAAGCTGAGACCTAATATAGGTCAAGTTTCTATCACACGGGTTCTTAACATAAGGGGTGTGACTCACTTGGGGAGGTGCAGAGGGGATACAGGAGAGGTGTGAAATGCCTCCCAGAAAATTTATCACAATCGCTTTCTCACTGAAGAAAATGTTTTTAATTAAACCATATATTTGTCTTTGCACGTATGAGTGTATGAAACAAAAGGCCACTCAGCGTTACCTTCTGATGACCTGTGTATGTGAGGAATTGGCTAGAAATAAAATCCCAATCATCATCATCATTTCCCCTGCGTTCCTTGAGGAGCATGCAGCCACCACTGCAACTGGTTCCCATGCAGGAAACCTGTACCAAGCAGCCACAAGCTCATGCAGCCATGGTTTCTGTGGCAATTAGTTGTATACGGTGTGTTTGCCAGCCCCATGAACAACCTCATACTAGTCGCCTTGGCATAGGTTCTCTTTAGACATATCAAGTATGTTGGTCACATAAATTATTCTTAGCAAACCTCCCTTGGAATGCTAGGGCGCTGACATATACAAGAGGAGATGACTATAATACACACTGGTCATCTTCTACGACATGCCTGAGCGGTGCAGTCGTTCTATTCTTTATTTGCCTCTTCAGAGACCCCCGGGAACAACACAGGGCAAAATCCTAATAGTAAAATCTGAATTACTTGCCTTGATTAATTGTTGACTGATTGATTCAGGGAAGGACGGGAGATAAGTTCACTCATACGGGAAGTCTGAGATCACAAGGTCAAGAAACCCTGCTCTAACACTCCACCCTCCTACGGCAGTATCTGCTATAGGACGGCCTATACCTTATTTTTAAAGTCAAATATAAAACGCCTTTTCATTTCACTACAGGAGTATTTTCTCTATTAATCACAGAAACAATTAGTCACACTAAATGAACCCGACAGCGTACAGGTTAACGCAACAGCAGCGACGAACATGTGTCGCCAGTCATTGATTGAATTGACAGTTAAATAATGTATGAGAAGAAAATGTCTGGCCCCCGTCAACAACCAATGACATTAACACGTTTCAAAAGACCTGGGTCATGGAGCTGAACATTAGTGGCAATGGACAGAACAATGTCAAAACAAAGCCTACTGTCAGCAAGACACATAAGACAATATCGGAACACCGAACACACACATGTAGTTATGCTATGAGTCATGGACAATTAGTAAATGAGTAGGAAAAGCACCAGGGGTCACAGAGATGTGGTTAACAGCACCAGGGGTCACAGAGATGTGGTTAACAGCACCAGGGGTCACAGAGATGTGGTTAACAGCACCAGGGGTCACAGAGATGTGGTTAACAGCACCACGAACAGCTAAAAAGAGTATTGATGACGTATGGCGCAAGGCCAATGTGCAGTGGAAGCTTATTCCCTCATGTTAGAAGGAAGAAATACGCTTTCTTTGGTCACGTTATGAGAAAAAGAAAGCTGGATTATAACGTGACAACAGGAAAGATTGAAGGAAAAAAGAGGCGTTGGACGATAAAGAGGGAAGATTCTGGACAGTTTGACATCATAGCATGAAAATAATACAACAATGGAATTGATAAACAGTACTGGAGAGAGGAAGAGACATAATCGCCGACGCCACAGGCATGCTGCCTGAAGAAGTTAAGACATTCACATGAAGTTTATTATTCAGTTAGTCACACAAAAACAGTTATAGCCAGTATTATATGTTCCGTCAGCTACACCTTCCAGATTCATTCACATTATACCGAACCGCGCCATTTTAGCTTCTATTTTTCTCTTTAGTAAAAGTAATAGATTATCGTTTACATTTGTTTAGAGCAACCAGGAGTAGTTAAAAAGTCACATTCCTACATGATTTAGAAATCGACATTGATCAGAACAATAATGCTTCAGTGGGTTGTGCTAGCAGTACTACTCACGAATAGCCCTTTTCAGGGCTTCATATGCTAGCTTGTAGACACGAATAGCCCTTTTCAGGCCTTCATATGCTAGCTTGTAGACACTAGTAGTCCTTTTCAGGGCTTGATAGTTATCAAGACTGCACAAGAGTTCAGACATACACTTCTCTGTCTTTAATTTTTTTCTTGTTTTAATGGCAATTCGGCTAACATAACCGAAGGATATTTGTCTATGGTTGAACGATGCGTACCACGCCGCAAGATGCCAACACCTCAAGGATTTTTTTTTAAAGTAGGCAGTAGGAAACAGAGGTGGTACAAGAAAAACAAAGCAGGGAAGATACTTATTCAACCTAGATACAAGGTCCGTCGGTTATATTAGTGCGCATGCCCAAAAATGATTTCTTGTGGTCTGGTAATATGGAAGAGAAGTTTCATGTTAACTTAACAGTACATACTTTCATAAGGACAGACCAAGTGTGCACTGCGATAAGTGTAATTAATATATGGCGGACTCTCAGATTACTGTCTGCCTCAGGTGCTTTGTTCAGAGTAAATATTTTATGACTAGCGTGTTTTATTTAAAGCGCCCATTACAATCCCCGAGGAACGTAAAAGAACTCATGATGTTCGTGCGTGAATTCCAGGGTTAGTCCACTAACTAATACCCTGAAGCATCTCCATGCGGTGCATCCTGGAAATGGTCAACGTCTGAGTTTTCTTGTTGCCTGGTCAACGCTTAAGGGATCGATTAACCACCCCAGAGCGGCTCAATATCACCATTCCCGCTGTCGTGCAACATGCTGAGAATATAGCATTGTACACGAAGTTGGAAGGAATCACTAAAGCCCTAGACTTAACTCCGGCTTTTACCTGGTCGACAGCATGCCTGAGGATCTCATAATTAGTAAGTTACAGGTGAGGACAGCTGGGAAGTGACTCTGTGCCGGACGTGACGATTCTTCGGGAAAGCCCAGAAAGAGAGCGCAATATTTTAGCTCTGCATATCTGGATAGCCCCCCCCCCTTTTCCCCCCTCTGTATGGTTGGGGATGCACAGTATGCTTCCCCTAGGTTTTTCTCCCTGCAACTCAAAACCAGACGTAAAGATTCTTTACATTCATGCCAAATCAGGATATACTACCCGGGAAAGAAACTAACTTATGATTCCAACTCAGCAAGTTGCGGAATGGCAGAAAAGCCATAGGAAGACCCTAGATCTACAGTGTAGATAATGCCCAAAAAAAATCAATTTGGCATTGGCTGCAAAAAGAGCGACAAGCTCAGCAGCTCTAGTGAAACAAGAACAAACATAAATGCCCATCTTATTTCATTTAATATGCCAATGTTGAGCCCAATGCATTTTTATTTTATATGCTCATTTTATGATAAGCGTATCTCATACTAAATCTTGCAAACTTCATAGCTAGCTAGAAGTGTAAGAATAACAACAGCAACAATTATTCTAAGAATAAAAGTATGATAACAAAGTTATTGGACTGCAGAAGGAAAGGACAGCAAAGCTGAATGCTAACCGTTCCATTGCACAGGCAAAATAAGCCTGGTCAGGGAGTTTGATGGGCACTGTCGTGGAATATTCTAATCCACATATATAAATTATTAGTTAAATATTAAGCCTAACAAATAAAATTAATAAAGAAAAGAGCAATGGTAAATAACAGTGCTGTCACAAAGACTGTACTCGAAATCCCCTTGTTTTCTACTGCGTAAGCAAATTGTAACGTTTCACGTTGATATTAAAGGCCTTCTGCAACATACACGCGTTTCCCAAACACACAATAAAATGTGCTGCCTTTCTAAGAAAAACCTTGAAATATGCAAGTTGACCTAAATTTTAAATTCCATTCATGTCTTTTTCTACACTGCGTTACCAAAACGAACGAGACAGATGGACAAAAGGATAGCGGGAAGGGAGAGGCAGAAAGCCGAACACTAAACACGCTTCGCGCGATACACAAATGCTGCCATCACGCGTGTAAGACTACAAGCACTAACTTTTTCGGACGGACAGTGATAAATTCACTACCCTTCCCAGAGTTAGGTTTTAAAATCATAAAAAACGCTTATTAGGAAAGATAACAATAGATGGGCTTACGGTTGAAAACATAACAGTACCCAGACAGCACATCTTCGAAACAGGAGGTAGAAAATACATATTTTGAACGCAGCCACGTAGCTCTTTTAAATTTGGATATTTGGGTTCCTTAGGGTTTGCTGACAAAGAATATGTAAAACGTTACGCAAATAGTCTAGGAATTAACAAGTTATAACCAAAATAAAATATTGGGGATGCCTGACAGCATGAAATCATTTCTGCTCATAAAATTTTTTTATAACATGTTTGAAAAAAACCTTGCGTTACAGAAATAGCCTACCATGTAAACTCCAAATTGATTGGAGCGCAACAAATGAAAGACGAACCACGATTGGTCGGACTATAAATACTATCTTGGTTGTTAGGGAGACGTAGAAAGGTAACATTTTTTCAAACACTTGTCGAAACGTGGCCTCATTGGCTAGACTCGCTGATATACTCACTTAGGAGCGTTAGTTCGAGACCACTAGTGCAAATAATCTTGATAAAGCAACAGTGCGTTGAAGCCAGCTCATGGTTGTGTTAAATAAAAGCCTGGAACATAAGCAGATGGGAATTTGTGCCAGTAATTGTGCCAGAATTCATTGCTAATCAACGTATCTGTGTTTATTTCCATGAAATTGTGGTAAGCTTGAACCATTCAGTATCTTTTAATGAAAATTGAATGTAAATTGTTAATTTATGCCTGTATATATATGTGTAGTTCAGTGGCAAACAGGAGATAAAGCCTATAATGCTCCAGCCTGAACAGAGGGTGTCGGAGGGAAGTAAAACGGCATGGAATGGCCAAATAGTACACTGACACCTGGATGATTGATTAGACAGAAATAATGCTGGAAGTGCAGAGGCGTAGTGACCATTAAGGAGGGTAATGCTGGTATAAAGTATTTCAGATGAAGCTGACAGTTGGCCTAACGCTCTGAACTCAATGTTTGTGTTGTATTGTGTTCAGTGTAGAACTAGAGTATCAATTAGTTATGAAGTAGAAGGTATATCCTTCTTGTTTTCAGGGACCGTGGTCTTGATGGTACTGAGCAGCACCTGGTCAGAGCTTTGCTGAATCCAGAGTCGGACAGCATACTCCTTGGTCCATTTAGCTATCAGTGAGGTGTCTCCATAGCCCAGAGGAGAATTCGAGCAGAGGAGTCCTTTCCTGCCGCCATCACTCAAGATAAGCTGATTTGGCCAGCTGAGCTCAACATTATGTCCCCACATCTTGAAATGACTTTGTAAAAATCACCTTAAGAGGGGAATTTAATTGTCTTAATATCAGGAACTGAGAACATCTCCAATACTAGTCCCTAAAGACAAACTATTGAAGTCATGATGACAAATACCAACAGAGCTTGAACAAAACAAAACCAGTATTACCTCATTTTACCACTACACAACTGACACACATAGGATATTTTTAATAATATATGTCACTACAATATTCATATTAATCCATTCTGTACATAACTTGTAATGAAAATTGATTGTGATTCCTGGTTCCTTTGTAATTGAATCAGGACACATATTCATTCATATCAGCAATGAATACATATTGTTATTTGAAAAGTTATCAGTGACTCCTTAAGATATCCTTTAGAGTGTTATATGTATGTGAGTGTCCCAGTGTTGTCAAGTATAGTGGAATAAATTAAATTGTTTATCTGTCTGTTGTTGTTTTGACTTACACTTCATCCTACACATACCCTAGACACATAACGTAGTCATCACACTATTGCAGAATAATTCTGACTGAGATATATAGATATGTGGTAGCAAGTAAGGTTATCTATAATACACTACTCTAAATAGATATAGATACCTTCACAGCTGATCTCAGTCAGTACACTAAGTCCCCTATAAATATTTATAACATCCCACTTCACCACATATATTGGGGTCTCGCTCTTGGGATTTTGAATCTTTCCCTATTAAAAATATTGGGGGTAATTCACTTCAGGGAATATAAGAATTAAAAGGTATCCTTGGGTGGAATTAAATAAGGTTGAGCTCACGGTGCCTGTGTTGTCCATTAGATATACTTAGAGATTAAATTGTTGGTTAGACATTGTAGAAATTTACCTGATAGACAATGGCGGACCTGGCCAAGTTTCGATCTGCTGCTGTACAGACTGCAAAAGAGTTAGGATTAGATGGGCAAGTTATGGTTGCCTATGTTACTACGGAATGTGACAAATTTATTGAACGCGAAGAAAGAAGATTAGAAAAAGAGGCCGAAAGAAAGTTAGAGGCTGAAAGGGAAATTAAGAGGTTGCAATTTGAAGCTGAGGCTGAGACTAAGAGGTTGCAGATTGAGGCTGACAAAGAGGCTAAAGCATTGGAAGCCGAGGAAAGAAGGCAGGCTGCAGAAAGGGAAGAGAAGAAATTAGCTGCAGAAAGGGAAGAGAAGAAATTAGCTGCAGAAAGGGAAGAGAAGAAATTAGCTGCAGAAAGGGAAGAGAAGAGATTAGCTGCAGAGAGGGAAGCAGAAAAGGAGGAGAAAAGATTACAAAGGGAACATGAATTACGACTAAGGGAGTTTGAGTTTCAAGGCCATGTTCCTGAAAATGGTGCCAGTCCCTTTGCCTCTGATGCTACGGTTACTCAGGGAGCCTCAACCTCAGCTATGAATTTTCATTTAGATCATTTTGTTGAGAAAGACGATGATATAGAGAGCTACCTAAATAGGTACGAACTATTAGCTACCACGTATGGGTTAGAGAGAGAAAGGTGGAGCTTAAAGTTATCTCAGGGACTTCGTGGGGCAGCTTATGAAGTTTTTGCAAAAAATGAGCAGAGGTGATCAGGAAAATTATGACATGCTAAAGCAGGCTCTTTTGTTAAGGTATGAAAAGAATGCAGAATTTTATAGGAAAAAATTTAGGAATGCTAAACTACTGTCAGGTGAAACATATCACCAGTTCTCTGCACGAATAGAGACATACTTGGAGAAATGGACTTCTCTGGGGAAAACCCAAGATCTTAAGGAAATGGTCCTTATAGAGCAACTAAGAGAGTCCATGGCTCCAGACCTGAGAAAGTTTCTCATGGAACAAGGTGCAGGGAGGCTGGGTGAGTTGCTAAATGTTGCTGAAAGGTATCAAGCAGCTCAAGCAGAGGTAACAGGTAATAAAAAGAAACAAGTGGACAACTTTAGGGCACCACAGAACTTTAATAAATTTGATCCTAAGGATCAAAATAAAGGTAAGCACCAATTTGATAGGCCACGGTATGACAATAAAAATAAATTCCCACAATTCGATGAAAGGAAATATAATGAAAGAAAATCTTTCAACCAAGGAAAAAGGTGGTGTAAGAATTGTCAGATGGACAATCATGACACTGACCGTTGCAGAAGGAAACCTGTGTATATGGCAACCCTTCAGGTCAGGTCGACCTCAAGACAGGAGGAGGATATTATGTTAGATACCACTCCAGAAGAGATGAGGAAGGCACAGGCTGGGGATAAAACACTCAAGCCTTGTTTCAGAAAATTGTCAACTTGTCATACAACTCCAGGCAAGGGAGATTTTTACATGAAAAACAAGTTGATGTATAGGAAGACTGGAGCTAGATCCAAGGGTCACGGACAGCTGGTACTTCCAAAAAGATATAGAGCAGACTTAATAAGGAGCCTACATGTGAAACCAGATGGGGACCATGAGAAAATAGGTACCATCATTCAAAAGGTGGCTCACAATTATTATTGGCCCAAAGCAAGATGGGACATTGAAAATTTTGTAGAAAGGTGTAGCATAGCACATGAGGGAACACCCACAAGTGGGAACATGGATCAGGACCTGGACACGCCACGGGGCAAAATTAGGCCTGACAATAAAAAGAAAAATAGATTTGATAAAGTGGACCAAATGGAATGGGAAGCCCCTTTTCACGGACAAGCTTCACTTAACTGTTTTACAATGGCCACTATGCGGAGAGTGCAAAAAGATGTCTTACCCCAGGATAAGCCGAAAATCCCTCAATCGGACTTAAACAAACTGGAGGAAGAGGATGTAGGGAGGAAATCTCTCATCAAGAATTTTAAGTGGGGAGAAAGCCCCAAAAGAAAAATTGGTAGCGGTCGTTTTGTGAATGATAATTCTGGGAGGAAAAATCATCACTATAAAGCTTCGAGTGGAAGAGACCATACCGGTGCATGGACAAATAGGTCCACACAATTAAAGGTCCATATGTAGCTATGTTAAGAACGTGGACTGATGAAAAGGCAGAGGAAAACATTACATCTTCATACCAATATGTGAATGAGCTGACCACTCGGTTAAAAACTGGCTGGAAACTTGCCAATGAAAATTTGAAACAAGCCAGGAAGAAACATGCTGCCTATTATAACAGGAAGGCGAAAGACAGAAATTTGGCTGTGGGAGAGAAAGTACTGCTTCTTTTGCCTGGGAGTCAGAATAAGTTACAAATTGGATGGCAGGGTCCATATACAGTTTTAGAGAAGGTATCTAGAACAAATTATAAGATAGATAAGAAGGGGAAAGAAAAAATCTATCATGTGAATCTCCTGAAGAAATATTTGGAAAGAGAACATCAGGAAGAGACACACTTGTTGACCTTGTCCATCGCCATGGAGATGAAAAAGGAACCACTTTCATCATTTGAATATCCATTACACCCCTGTGAGACAGCAGCACAGGTGAAAATCAGTACACATTTAACGAAAACTCAGAAAGAAAGAGTGCAACAGGTTCTAAATAATCATGCAGAGGTGTTAACAGACCGACCAGGGCATACAAACCTATTGGAATATGATATGAAACTAATAGACTCCACACCTGTCTGTATGAAACCATATTCGATTCCGTTTGCTAAGGAGAAAGCTTTGAAGGAAGAGATAGACTATCTGTTGAAGGAAGGAATTATTTCGCACAGTGAATCTTCGTATAGTTCCGGTGTTGTACTCTTAAGGAAGCCCTCTGGAGAACATAGACTCTGTATAGATTACAGGAGACTGAATGCTATTACAGAAGGACAGGTGGATCCATTGCCGGATACAAATCAGCTGTTTGCCAGACTAAATAAAGCTAAATATTTCTCAAAAGTGGATTTGAGTAAAGGATACTATCAGATCCCAGTAAAGCCTGAGGTTAGACCATACCTAGCCTTTAGTACCTCAGAAGGACACTATGAGTTTAATAGATTGCCATTTGGATTGAAGAATGCGCCTAGTGTCTTCTCTAGAATGATGAGAAAATTATTGGACCCTCTGAATAATCCATGTATAACAAATTTCATGGATGATATCCTGATAGCCACAGAAACATTTGAGGAACACATTGACTCTCTGAACATGCTGTTTAATCGACTTAGGGAGGCAAATTTAACAGCCCGACCAACCAAATGTTGCGTTGGATGTAAAGAATTGGAATTTTTGGGACACACAGTTTATCAGGGAAACATGACCCCTGACCCAAAGAATTTAGAGAAACTACAGAAAGCCCCGAGACCACAAACCAAGAAGGACGTGAGATCCTTTGTCTCATTATGTGGTTTCTACCAGAAGTATATCAAAAACTTTAATTCCATATGTGCACCGTTAACTGAATTGACACGTAAAGGACATCCAGATCGCATTACATGGACACCACAATGTGAAATGACTTACCAAGAATTGAAGGAAAAGCTCACAAGTAAACCCATTTTGAAATTACCTGACTTAAGTCAAGAATTCATTGTAAGGACGGATGCAAGTAATATTGGGTTAGGTGCAACTCTACTACAGAGATCTGATGCATTGGATGGGGAATTAAGCCCAGTGGCATATGCTAGCAGAAAGTTGAATAAAGCTGAAATCAACTACTCAACTAGCGAAAAAGAATGTCTTGCAGTAATATGGGCGATAAAGAAATTCAATATTTATCTATATGGGAAGGCATTTAAGTTGCAAACAGATCACAAACCTTTATCGTTTCTAGCACAGGCTAAGCATGAGAACTCCAGGTTACTCCGATGGTCTTTACTTTTGGCTCCATATAATTTTAGCATTGAGTATATATCTGGAAAAACCAATTTGGGAGCGGATTTTTTAAGCCGCCATCCGTGTGATGAGAATCACCGTAAACCCCAGAAATAATAATAAATTTCTCTATGTGTATATAGAATAAAGGACTGACATATAATGTCTGTTTTAAGAGGGGAGGTGTCGTGGAATATTCTAATCCACATATATAAATTATTAGTTAAATATTAAGCCTAACAAATAAAATTAATAAAGAAAAGAGCAATGGTAAATAACAGTGCTGTCACAAAGACTGTACTCGAAATCCCCTTGTTTTCTACTGCGTAAGCAAATTGTAACGTTTCACGTTGATATTAAAGGCCTTCTGCAACATACACGCGTTTCCCAAACACACAATAAAATGTGCTGCCTTTCTAAGAAAAACCTTGAAATATGCAAGTTGACCTAAATTTTAAATTCCATTCATGTCTTTTTCTACACTGCGTTACCAAAACGAACGAGACAGATGGACAAAAGGATAGCGGGAAGGGAGAGGCAGAAAGCCGAACACTAAACACGCTTCGCGCGATACACAAATGCTGCCATCACGCGTGTAAGACTACAAGCACTAACTTTTTCGGACGGACAGTGATAAATTCACTACCCTTCCCAGAGTTAGGTTTTAAAATCATAAAAAACGCTTATTAGGAAAGATAACAATAGATGGGCTTACGGTTGAAAACATAACAGTACCCAGACAGCACATCTTCGAAACAGGAGGTAGAAAATACATATTTTGAACGCAGCCACGTAGCTCTTTTAAATTTGGATATTTGGGTTCCTTAGGGTTTGCTGACAAAGAATATGTAAAACGTTACGCAAATAGTCTAGGAATTAACAAGTTATAACCAAAATAAAATATTGGGGATGCCTGACAGCATGAAATCATTTCTGCTCATAAAATTTTTTTATAACATGTTTGAAAAAACCTTGCGTTACAGAAATAGCCTACCATGTAAACTCCAAATTGATTGGAGCGCAACAAATGAAAGACGAACCACGATTGGTCGGACTATAAATACTATCTTGGTTGTTAGGGAGACGTAGAAAGGTAACATTTTTTCAAACACTTGTCGAAACGTGGCCTCATTGGCTAGACTCGCTGATATACTCACTTAGGAGCGTTAGTTCGAGACCACTAGTGCAAATAATCTTGATAAAGCAACAGTGCGTTGAAGCCAGCTCATGGTTGTGTTAAATAAAAGCCTGGAACATAAGCAGATGGGAATTTGTGCCAGTAATTGTGCCAGAATTCATTGCTAATCAACGTATCTGTGTTTATTTCCATGAAATTGTGGTAAGCTTGAACCATTCAGTATCTTTTAATGAAAATTGAATGTAAATTGTTAATTTATGCCTGTATATATATGTGTAGTTCAGTGGCAAACAGGAGATAAAGCCTATAATGCTCCAGCCTGAACAGAGGGTGTCGGAGGGAAGTAAAACGGCATGGAATGGCCAAATAGTACACTGACACCTGGATGATTGATTAGACAGAAATAATGCTGGAAGTGCAGAGGCGTAGTGACCATTAAGGAGGGTAATGCTGGTATAAAGTATTTCAGATGAAGCTGACAGTTGGCCTAACGCTCTGAACTCAATGTTTGTGTTGTATTGTGTTCAGTGTAGAACTAGAGTATCAATTAGTTATGAAGTAGAAGGTATATCCTTCTTGTTTTCAGGGACCGTGGTCTTGATGGTACTGAGCAGCACCTGGTCAGAGCTTTGCTGAATCCAGAGTCGGACAGCATACTCCTTGGTCCATTTAGCTATCAGTGAGGTGTCTCCATAGCCCAGAGGAGAATTCGAGCAGAGGAGTCCTTTCCTGCCGCCATCACTCAAGATAAGCTGACTTGGCCAGCTGAGCTCAACATTATGTCCCCACATCTTGAAATGACTTTGTAAAAATCACCTTAAGAGGGGAATTTAATTGTCTTAATATCAGGAACTGAGAACATCTCCAATACTAGTCCCTAAAGACAAACTATTGAAGTCATGATGACAAATACCAACAGAGCTTGAACAAAACAAAACCAGTATTACCTCATTTTACCACTACACAACTGACACACATAGGATATTTTTAATAATAATATATGTCACTACAATATTCATATTAATCCATTCTGTACATAACTTGTAATGAAAATTGATTGTGATTCCTGGTTCCTTTGTAATTGAATCAGGACACATATTCATTCATATCAGCAATGAATACATATTGTTATTTGAAAAGTTATCAGTGACTCCTTAAGATATCCTTTAGAGTGTTATATGTATGTGAGTGTCCCAGTGTTGTCAAGTATAGTGGAATAAATTAAATTGTTTATCTGTCTGTTGTTGTTTTGACTTACACTTCATCCTACACATACCCTAGACACATAACGTAGTCATCACACTATTGCAGAATAATTCTGACTGAGATATATAGATATGTGGTAGCAAGTAAGGTTATCTATAATACACTACTCTTAATAGATATAGATACCTTCACAGCTGATCTCAGTCAGTACACTAAGTCCCCTATAAATATTTATAACATCCCACTTCACCACAGGCACGATACCTGTATTTACCAATGACGTTTCACATTTTGGAATAGAAAAATATTTGATGCAACATGTATAATGCAGCAGCAGCATACATGTAATTCATTAGAAAATATACGGAGAGAAAACAAATCAAGTCCGACAGGAAAATAAAATCTTCAATTCAAATGTCTAGTCAGCCCTATATAATTGTATGGCTCTGAAACATGGAGAATTACAAAAACAATAACGAAGACATTCCAGGCTTTCACAAATGGATGATTGTGTAGAATAGAAGGATTGAAATGTGGAACTGATGACAAGAACTAGACAAGTGCCAGTGGAACAAGAGATGAGAAGAAAACTTTGGCGATGGATAACACACACATTGAGGAAACCTGTTGATAGCATTACAAGGCAGTCCTTGTTCTGTAGTCCACAGGGTAAGAGAGGTAGAGGTACATCTAAAAAACACATGGAGAAGAGAACTGGAGACAATCTGCGTCACATCCAACACCAAAGCCTTTTCTCAACCTCTCATGTCCCACTCAAACATGTCTGGTTCTTGACAACAGTTCCAAGCCGCAGATTTTCTCATATAATTTTAAAATGCAAACATACATTGGTGCTAATGTGTTCTGAAAGCTGACCAAAGATTAGTAATATGGTAACCTACCATGCATGTTGAAAGAGGCACTTAAGAAGGGCTGGACATCTTAAAAAAATATTAAGCCATGAAAACTTTAATCAGAAACATTTAAAAAATCCTATTGTGCATGCCGTGTATTTTGTTTTCTAAGTTCTCTATACAATAATGCGACAGTCAAAGCAAGTTTGTGAAATTTATTTTTAATTTAAACCCTCACGTCCCCTGGCAGTGACCATAGGTCTAAACTACTGCTTCATCTAGACTTCAGATATCAACACAAATGATATGTCACCACTGTTAGGCTTTCATATAGTTTAAATTTGGAGAGTACATACAATCATGTCAGACCCTTTACAAGATTAAAAGGTAATCTCACAGCAGATACTGCTGTAGGGTGAAGTGTTAGAGACTTCACTATTCTAGGTCCAGTCTTGTGAGGTGGGGTGACCAGTTTTAATCCTAGTTGCCTTTTCCTCCTCTAACTCAAGAGCAGAGTTAGGTACCCATTTACAGCTGGATAGACTGACCATGACGCCGCCGTGTTTAGAACCTTGCTCCTTCGCCAAGAGAGGCCAGCGCTCTAACCACTCTACCAATCAGACGTTATAAGACAGCCATTCATATATTATATTCTTTATTAACTGTTGTTTATTAACTGGACTTTTTGCATGTTGCTTCCCTTTACTTGCAAATGCTAGTAACCCTTGAAATACCCCAAATGTTCCCTCGCCAGGTCTGCCCTTAATACTGGAGTTAGTGCCGCTAACAAAGGGACATAAGAATTAAAGTGAACATGAGCTCCCCTTGCTGTAAGTGCTGGAAAAAATTATATATATATATATATATATATATATATATATATATATATATATATATATATATATATATATATATATATATATATATATATATATATATATATATACTTTAAAAAAATATATATATACATATACATTTTTTTTTTTTTTAAATAAAAAAAAAAAAAAATTCTGTTTCAACGGTTATGACAAAATCAGGGAAAGTTTAGCGTTGTTTGTGTAGAGTGTAAGCTGACAGTTTTTGATTTGTGAAATAAAATGTTTCTTTGTAAATTTAGGGAGCCAGGGGCAGATCTGGCATGGAGGCACTCTTGGTGTCCTGCAACTGTTAAAATATGAGACAACTACATGCACCACAACTCACCTCTTATGATGTTAGCAGGTAACTGTGACTGATTCTTGACAGCAACTTTCGGATCTGTAGAATAAAGACAAGTAATTTATCAGTACATAGTAAACTGACAGACACAAGGAACTGCAATCAGACAAACTTTATATTAAATCAAAAATAGTATCTTTGACAAGGCAGTAGCTTTGTTAATTTTGTTTTCATGCTCACACCAGCAAAAATGTTAATCAGTGATGCATGGTGTAAAGTACAGAAGAGGTCCCAAAAAAAAATTTTCTTTAATCACACCCAATATCTGATTAGATGAACAGATGCTCCTGAACTACGTGTGTGGTATTATCATAATTTCTCTTTTTGCTCCTGATGTGTTCTTGCAGTGATAGCGTCTGTAGCTATTTATTTTACATTATGAGGTTCCATGTCCCAAGCACAACCTCATATTAGTTACCCCTTACTACATGCCTGAGGGAGACGTAGTCCTATTATTTCTGGCCCCTCAGAGACCCTAAGCACCGTTTCTCATGTCTGCTGCTATCTATGCAGTTTTCCTTTGTTTGTTTAGAGTCAGAACATTCCAGGTGCTAAATCTGGAGATTTTCCTAGAAGAAAAAAAGATGAATCAGAAGCCGAGACTACTTTTGGCTTTTTCTGGGCTACATCACAAACCTCCTTAATAGAAAATCTTCTTCCATCTTGAACAGGAGTACTACTCCTTCATGTATGTCGTACCAGTATGAGATTGTGTACAGGACTGGCAACCTCATCATGTACAACAAACTACTACCAAAACTACCACTATAAGAGCATGTGAACGTTTTGTGCAGGCTTCTTTCAAGGGTTGGCTTCATAAGGAGCAAAAAGGAACATGATGATGATCTATCTTTGTAGTCATTTACTGTTTATAAGCATGTGAACATTAAGTGGCAGTGTCTGGCCATGAACCTGGAACAAAGTCTGACATCTCTGATAGCTTTTTTCTAATTCATATTCGCTTGCAATGATGGCTTGTGTAGCAATTTATTTCATATGATGAAATTGGCAGCCCCTTATATTAGCTCAACCTTATATTAGTCACCTCATACAACAACGCCTGAGATCAGTGGTGCTATTATTTTTTTGTTCCCTCATACCCCCAGTAACTACATGGAGTGGTGTCAAACATGGTTCTGGTGTCAAACATTGTTCTGGTGTCAAACATGGTTTTGGTGTCAAACATGGTTCGCCAAACATATCTCCTGTTTATAAGCATTTGAAAATTAACTGACAGTCACTGAATAATAACAAACCTGGTATAAAGTCTGACACGCCGACTAGCTTTTTCCTGATGTGTTCTGCTTCCTCCAAAGCTCTCTGTTGTACCTCTGCTTCCTTCTGCAGCCTCTGAACTTCCTTTGCAAGCTCCTCTCTTTTTTCTTCTTCTGCCCTCCTTTTCTCCTCTAACTCAAGCACCTGTTGGTTGAGAGCTGATATTGTCTGGGAGTGCTTACTCTCAACATTGGAGTTAACCTGCAGGGAAGAACATTAAAAGGAATTTAAGCATATGTGCAAGCCTACACTCAACAATGGAGTTAATATAAAGGGAAGACTATAATTTAAAAAAAAACACGTGTATGTCTGTATTGCCCCGTACAATAGTTCACACGGGTCTCTGAAGCGACAAAGAATGAATAAGACTACTGTTTCCTCAGGTATGTCATTGAAGGCAACATATAAGAGGTTGTGCATATGGGAGGGGGGGGGTGGGGGGGGGGGGGGGGGGGGGGGGGGGGGGGGGGGAGGGGGGGGGGGGGGGGGGGGGGGGGGGGGGGCGGGGGGGGGGCGCGGCTGGCAACCTCCTCATATAAATCAATTAGCTCATAACTACAGCTGCAAGAGCATAAGCTTTGACATCGGCTTCCTGCTAGGGAACCAGCTGCAGATATGGCTCCATGCCCCATAAGGAGTGGAGACAGAAGTGATGATAACAATGATGTACCCAACAATGGAGTTAACACAGAGGGATGATAATTAGTTCAGAAGAACATCATGTGTTGATTAATGTGAAGGGATGACATTTCTGATGAACAATAAGTGCTAATTAATGAAAGCAAGATTAATAAAAATTGTAAAGTATGTACTCTTCTAACCTCAGAGAAAAGATCATTAAGAAAAATGATCACCATTCTTTCCTATTTCTGGTGGAACATTGGGATGTACTTCTTCATAATCAATTTCTTGTTTCAGATTGTCTTCTCCAGCTCTGCCCATATGTCCTGGATGCTTCAGCTTCCTGTCCTACCATTATTCTTCTGGTTCTGTTTAGCCCCAACACTTCTGTCTTCCCCTAGGGTGACAGTTGAGAGCATGTATGGTTATATAAGGTGGCATCCAAAAGGCCCAGGACTGTAGCAATAAAAAGACTGTAGGGTTACTGGAGGTTCTAATGGCTGCTGTCAACTTTGCCGTAGTCCCCTTGTGACTTGACACAATGATCACAGTGCCGTTCCTGCAGCTGAAAGAACTTCTGGGACTCCATTAGTGGGATGCTGTTTAGCAAACTCCTTGAATTTCCTTAAAATTTTCTCAAATTTTCCTCCCTGGAACAGGAAGAAGTCACACAGGGCTAAATCAGGAGACATATGGGAGGGGGCGTCGGCATTAACTGCATAAGCAAATGATTGCTAACACTATAACAGCAAAGTAAATTTTATTTAAAAATCCGTTTGTATACAACCAGTGAGCTACAGGAACAGTTAGCATTCACACTCTTTGACATATACTGAGGGAGACAGAGCACCTATGGGTTTGCCTGGAGTGCAATGACGTTGATTCTGTTCAACAATAACAAAATCTAAGTCTCCCTACAAATAAAAATGAAATTAATACAAAAGAACACCACACTTACAAAGTACCACCCTAAAGCAAACACACAAAACAACATTACAATCACTAACGTGCTGTAGTTGTTCAAGCTGTGCCTGTTTCTGCTGCAGTTGTTGTAAGGCTGTTTTGCGTTCATTGTCCAAGTGGTTGGAATGTTCGGCTGATTCTTGAAGATCCTGGAATCAAGAAGGACAATCACTGTGTGATACAACAAGCTACATTAAAGAAGTTGTATTAGTCAATCAAGCAATTAAAAATCTCCCTTTTCACTCCTAATGGAGCACAAAGCCACCACTGCAGATGGCACCCCTGATGTAGCCTACCCCAGAGCACCAACCCCTGCAGTAGTGGTTTCTGAATAAATTTGCTTGACATGATGAGGTTGCCAGCCTCATGCACCACCTCATATTAGTCGACTATTCCTAAATGCACTGACGCTGATGCAGTGAACCTAAATGCAGTACTGAGTTCATATGTGCAACATGGCAAACCAAACCCATGGATACTATGGAGTCAGACAGAGACATCTACCCAGCAGACAAACTACACCTTCAAGAAGCAGCCCTAAACTTAGATGAGCATATACCAGATGAGCATATACCAGATGAGCATATACCAGATGAGCATATACCAGATGAGCATATACCAGATGAGCATTTACCAGATGAGCATATACCAGATGAGCATATACCAGATGAGCATATACCAGATGAGTATATGCCAGATGAGCATTTAGGTAAAGGGGGGTAAAGGATCCTGTTACATGCCTATTGAGGCATATTGGGAATATGGTGTTAGGCCCATATTTTCTTGACCATCGGCACACTAGCGGTGATGTGGTCAGCATCACGCCGGCCGCCTTAACCTTCCCAGAGTTGTTCTGGTACCCAATTCATGAGGCTGAGTCGACCCCGGAGCCATTTGAGGTCTAAAAAATCCCACCTCAACTGGGGATCGAACAATGGACCAATGAGCTAGGAAGCCATTGCACTAACCACTGCACTATCGAGGAGATGAGCATATACCAGATGAGCATAAACCAGATGTCCATATACCAGATAAGCATATACCAGATGAGCATATACCAGATGAGCATATACCAGATGAGCATAAACCAGATGTCCATATACCAGATGAGCATATACCATGATAATGTTTCATGGCCTTCATGTCTGGGCAGGTTTGGTATTGGCAAGATGAATGAAAATGGACAACGGCTCTTAGAGTTGTGCGTCCACCATGACCTCTGCGTGACCAACACCTACTTTCAGACAAAACCCCAGCATAAGGTGTCATGGAGACACCCACGATCCAAGCACTGGCACCAACTTGACCTGATTCTCGTCAGAAGGCCACTCCTCAGGTCTGTGCTCTCCACGCGCTCGTACCATAGTGCAGACTGTGACACAGATCACTCCTTGGTTTGCTGCAAAATCAGAGCACAACCAAGAAAACTCTATCGTGTCAGACATGAAGGGAAACAACGCATTGATACCAGCAAGATGTCAGACCCTTTCATGATCGCTCAATTCACTGCGACCTTCGAGAAAGTGCTCAGTAGCCCTCAGCATGGTGATACTATTACAGAGAACTGGGAGCATCTACGGAACACCATTCAAAGTACTGCACTTGCCACCTTTGGTAAGAAAACAGCAAAGTCAAATGACTGGTTTGATGCTTCATCAGATGTGATGGCACCTGTCATTGAAGCTAAGCGCAGTGCTATGAATGAATACAAACGTTCACCGAGTGCCAGAACCCTACAGATCCTGAGGGCTACGAGAAGCAAAGTTCAACAAACTGCTCGACGCTGTGCAAATGACTACTGGCTCCAGCTCAGTGAGAGCATCCAGATCGCAGCGCAAACAGGCAACATTAGACAAATGTATGACGGTATAAAGAAAGCACTTGGCCCCCATAAAAGTAAGACGGCACCGCTAAAAACCATCAGCGGAGAGAGCTAACCGATAAGGGTAAGCAGATGGAGAGGTGGGTCGAGCACTACTCTGAGCTTTACGCTAGAGACAATACCGTTACGCCTGCAGCCCTTGATGGTGTCAACAGTCTGCCAACTATGGAGGAGCTGGATGCCGAACCAACATTAGAGGAACTCAGCAAGGCCATTGATAGCTTGGCCTCTGGCAAAGCACCAGGCAGTGATGGGATTCCTCCTGATTTAATCAAATGCTGTAAGAGCACGCTATTACATCCCCTGCATAGGATGCTGTGCCAGTGCTGGGAAGAGACAACTATTCCTCAAGACATGCGAGATGCCAAGATTGTAACACTGTATAAAAATAAAGGAGACAGAAGTGATTGCAATAACTACAGAGGCATCTCTCTTCTTAGTATTGTTGGTAAGGTTTTTGCCAAAGTCATCTTAATGCGACTACACAAGTTAGCTGAGCGCATATATCCAGAGTCACAGTGTGGATTCCGAGCTGGCAGATCAACAACAGATATGATCTTCTCTCTCCGCCAGCTTCAGGAAAAATCAAGAGAGCAGAAAAGACCATTATTTATCGCCTTTATAGACCTCACAAAAGCATTCGACCTGGTTAGTAGGGATGGACTCTTTAAAATCCTCCTGAAAAAAGGCTGCCCTTCTAAAATGCTGGAAATGATAAAGTCATTCCATGATGGCATGAAGGGAACAGTCCAATATGCTGGAAGCACGTCACAGCCCTTTGATATACGAAGTGGCGTTAAACAAGGCTGTGTTCTGGCTCCGACCCTCTTCGGAATCTTCTTTGCCTTACTCTTGAAACATGCATTCATAGATGCAACTGAAGGAATATGCCTTCACACTAGGTCAGATGGCCGTCTGTTTAATCTTTCAAGGCTGAAGGCAAAAACAAAAATCAGAAGGGTCACTATAAGAGACTTGTTGTTCGCTGATGATGCTGCAGTCGTCACTCAAAGCCAACAGGAGCTTCAGAGCTTGATGAATCGCTTCACTAAAGCATGCAAGGACTTTGGCCTCACAATAAGTCTAAAGAAAAACGAATGTGCTGAGTCAGGATGTGGGTGCTGCACCAGTTATCACTATCGATAACTATGAATTGGCAGTGGTGCACCACTTCACATACCTAGGGTCTACCATCAATGACAAACTCTCACTGGATACAGAAATCGACAGCCGCATTGGCAAAGCTGCAGCTACCTTTGCCCGCCTCACATCGCGTGTTTGGGGAAACTCTAAACTCACAATGAAGACCAAAGCTGCGGTATATAATGCCTGCGTCACCAGCACACTCCTATATGGCAGCGAGACCTGGACGACCTACGCTAAGCAAGAAAGAAGGCTCAATACCTTCCATTTGCGGTGTCTACGCCGCATCCTTGGCATCTCGTGGAAAGATAAAGTGACAAATGTCGAGGTGTTGTCACGTGCTGGCCTTCAAAGTATGTATACGCTTCTTAGACAGCGCAGACTTCGCTGGCTTGGCCATGTTCGCCGCATGGATGATGGTCGCATCCCAAAAGATATCTTCTACGGACAATTAGCAGAGTGCAAGAGAACAGTTGGGCGACCACAGCTGAGGTTCAAAGATGTGTGCAAGAGAGATATGAGGGCACTGGACATGGATCCAGCAACATGGGAGGATGAAGCTGCCGATCGCACTAAGTGGCGATGCTATTTACGGCGCCACCTCAGATTGGGCGAAGAGAGGCTCACACAAGAAGCAGAGGTGAGGAGAAAACGTCGAAAGGAGCACCAGGAAAATAAGCAGCTGAGGGCTGTCACCTCAGGGGCGCATTCCCATAGTCAGTTATGACTGAAGGGGCTATTATTATTATGGTATATGCTCATCTGGTATATGGTTCCAAAGGTTGTTAGTGCCGGGAGTTGTAGTGAGGATAAGCTCTTACTGCAGATAAAATACTTCTATGGCAAGCGCCTCAAACAGCCTCTGACAACCAAGTCCAGCTCCCGGCCTTCATGTGTGGCTCAATTTGAGCCCGGCGGAACTGTTTCCACTGACGGGAGAAGGGGCAAAGGCGAGCGACTGGCGCCTTAAAACCAGCAGCTTCAGGCAGATAGGGCTCGTGATCCTTGGTTGGTAGCTTATCTAAGAGAAGGAACTCTGAATTCAAACCACCGCTGCCTTGCGGGAATATCCATTTATGGAATTGGCTTCGGGAGTAAACCCTGAGGATAAATCCGGAGTCGGAGTCCCTAAGGCAGTCTAATGTCGATTCGACATTATTCTGGTAACTCCTGCGACATGGCTGGTACCAAACTGTATCGGCTACTGCCGTTCCTTTGGATCTACCGGCTGTGTGGAGAGGGGGAACATGCTGCATGGGCAACAGCTTGATCTCCATATAACTGTGCCCAAGCTCGCGCCCTGGAGAGGACACTCCAGCTTCACCCTATAGGTGTCGGCAAAACACGGGAAGTAGCAGTTACCGGTTATAAGCATTTTGCCCAATTGGCGTAGGGCATGGCGCCAGGGGCTACTTCTGACAGTGGGAGAGGTTCCAGGATCTCACTGGACAGCTACCGCCCGCTTCAAGCTGGGCAGCCCCCAGTCAATAAGGTGTTGTCCCGCCACTGTCTGCTTTCCCCATTGGGTGCATGGGGATTAGGGTCAAACCCGAACTGAGGACAGAAAATTTTGCACCAAGCAATTATCGAAAAAATAGAAATAAGCAAATTCTCAGATTGGGATGCTGGAACGTCCGGACTATGTTGACTGGACTATCCAAAAACCTACAGGATGTAAACGATGTAAGGAAGACAGCCATAATTAATGATGAGCTTAAACGACTTCAGGTGGATATAGCTGCACTTCAGGAAACGCGCCTGGCGGGCTCTGGAACGGTGAGCGAGAAGGACTACACATTTTATTGGCAAGGGAAAGATCTTAATAAAGCTAGAGAACACGGAGTAGGTTTTGCGGTCAAAAAATCGCTAACTAAAATGGTTGAACCAGGCGAGAATGGATCAGAACGCCTGTTAACGCTCCGCCTGCAAACTAGCACAGGTCCCATCACCCTTGTCAGTGTGTATGCTCCTACTCTGTACTCTGCCTCAGAAGCTAAAGATGAGTTCTACGAGAATCTAACAGCAATTATCAAAAGCATACCTAGGCAAGAACAGTTTGTTCTCCTTGGTGATTTTAACGCTAGAGTGGGTGCCGATAATGTTTCATGGCCTTCATGTCTGGCATATACCAGATGAGCATATACCAGATGAGCATAAACCATATGTCCATATACCAGATAAGCATATACCAGATAAGCATATACCAGATGAGCATATACCAGATAAGCATATACCAGATGTCCATATACCAGATGAGCATATACCAGATGAGCATATACCAGATGAGCATAAACCAGATGTCCATATACCAGATAAGCATATACCAGATGAGCATATACCAGATGAGTATATATATCAGATAAGTATATACCAGATGAGTATATACCAGATGAGTATATACCTGAGCTGAAAAACTGAGACAGCAACATGCAAAACAAAAAATATTATTCCAAGTGATGACATTTTTTGTCAGCCCAATCAGGATTTCTTTTCATTTATTTATTCATCACTCTTCAGCTCCCTACAAAGCACAGGTCTTCAAGAAACTCATGCCAAGTCTTTCTATCCTATGCCATCAGTTCAGGTCTCTCCATATCTTCCTCACTCCTGTCATGTCTGTCTCCAATTCTCTTCTCCATGTGTTATTTGGCCTCCATCTACTTCTCTTACCCTGGGGATACCAGAACAAGAACTGCCTTGTAATGCTATCAAAAGGTTTCCTCAATGTGTGTTCTATCAATTGCCAGTGTCTTCTTCTCATCTTTTATTCCACTGGCACTTGTCTGGTTCTTGTCATCAGTTCTACATTAGTGATCTTGTCTTTCTGTTCTACGCAAGCTCCCATTTATGAAATTCTGTATCTGCTTGGTTGTTGTTTTTGTTGTTTTCCATGTTTCAGAGCCATACAACAGGACTGACTTGACATTTGAGTTGTTTTCCATGTTTCAGAGCCATACAACAGGACTGACTTGACATTTGAGTTGTAGAGTCTTCTTTTATGTCTTTAATATTCTTTATTGAGTAATTGGAAAAAACACCAAAAAACTGAAAAGTGAGATTTTCTATTATATATCTGGACATTCTGTTTTTTCCTAAACGGTTTAACACAAAAGTGTCTGTTGTTATTTCCTTTGTTATATTTATATTTGTAAAAGGTGTAGCAAAGATTACACTTTTTACTTTTTACCTGGGGGCCAAGCCGTAATTGAATTTGTAATAAATTAGGAAGGGATAGATGAGTGGTGGGAAGGCTATGTTTCTAATTCACTTTCGGGACCGAAGACGCAGCAAGAGAGATGAATGGAGTCAGCGACTCATAGCTTGACTGCTTGCATAAGCGAGCCAGAGCTGACCAAGACCCTACTCCACCTCCAAGTGGTGGTCCTGGAAACAGGCTGCATCACTGAGGTCTGGCTGAGAGAGTAGGGATCGAAGAGGGAAGGCAAACCCGGTCCCAAAAAATGCCGTGCGGAAGTCGGATGTGTCGGGCCAAAAGGCGCATATATCACAGCTTCGCTGTAAACGGTGACACAATGCAACCAACGTCCTTTTCAGGACGAACAAGGAATTGGAAGAAGAATTCCCTTTCAGAGATCGTTAAGACTCTAAAGATAAGATTAACTATTTCTAAGGAATATATCTTTTAAAGTTTACTATCATACCCTGACTATTCTTGTTGTCCTCATCTGAACGGTCAACCAAAGCAGCCAAGCAAATAATTCTTGATTCACACCCTCCCGTGAAATGACCCCCAATAACAGGGAGAAATCTTTTTGAACTTGCCTGCAGTCAGGCATTCCTAATAGATATCTCTTGATTCTTCAACCCCTTCTGCTGCTCTTTCTCTTAAATTCTGCTCATCACAGTGACGATAAGGACTATGAAAGATGTCTGTTACTATGAGAGATGCTAAGATCATCAACGTGGAACTGGTGGAAAGAACCAACAAATGCCAGTGGAACAAGATATGATGAGAAAGAAACATGAGAGTTGTAAATGCAATAAATATAGAACACATGAGAGTTGTAAATGCAATAAATATAGAACACATGAGCGTTGTAAATGCAATAAATATAGAACACATGAGAGTTGTAAATGCAATAAATATAGAACACATACCCTGACAACGTTCTCTAGACTGTGAACTCTGAGGCTGAGGTGTTTCACTTCATCTTCAGCTGCCTCCCTTTCTTTCTGGGCAGTGGCCAATGTCAGCTTGAGGGTGTTACATTCTTCTGTGATCTGAAATACAGGTCAGAAAAAACATGTCGGCATAAGAATTAGGTGTAGAACACAGACTGTCATCGTAAGAATTCAACATCATCATTACACTGCAGCTCCCTAATGAGTATAGGTCTTTAATAGGCTCATGCCAAGCCTTCTTGTGCCATGCCATCCATTCAAGGGCTTCTCGTGCCTTCTTTATCTCTTTTATGTTTGTACGTCTTGGATGGCTGAGTTTAATTACTTAAATTATTTGCTTTGGCTGTTGTTGAATTTGTTCTGGCTTTATGTTTCCACAGTATGGGATAGGCACCATGCCCAACTCTCCTTAATGCACTCACATGACATGCATGTTAGGGTATAGTGTTGATGTTCTTTCTCCCCTTTTAGGTCCCTGGTACACATTGGGCAGTCACAGGCACTGTTTGTCATAATACTCACTGCTTGTAATCCCAATCACTCTAATGTTATGATAATAGCTGTTCATCACCATAATCTCTGTCTGCTGTCATGTTATGCTGTCATCACAATCACTCTAATGTTATGATAATAGCTGTTTATCACCATAATCAATGCCTGCTGTCATAATTGCTATCATCACAATCACTGTTTGTCATAAAAAATCATTTGCTATTATAAAGTTTGTTTGTTATAAAAACAATTTGCAATTATAAAGTTTGTTTGTTATAAAAACAATTTGCAATTATAAAATTTGTTTGTTATAAAAACAATTTGCAATTATAAACATTGTTTGTTAAAAATCATTTGCAATTATAACCATTGCTTGTCATAAAAATCACTGTTTATAATAAGTATTTCGTAATCACTGAATGTTGTCATAATCACTGTCATCACTCAAGCCTGCTTGTCACAAAAATCATTTGCAGTTATTATCATTGTTTATCATAATCATCAGTTTGTCATAATAATAATTGTTTCTTAAAATAATAATTCTTATCATTTTTAAAGTAAATTAACATTGTTGTAACACATGTTATTGTATTTGTACGTGTTGACAATCTTTGCATATATGTATATTTGTAAGGTTTTGTTTTTTTTAATTCCTGCACTTACATATATTTTATGTTTTGAAAATGTGTGCACATATCTATATTTTACTGTTCTGAAAATCTGCCACATTTGTCTTATATCTGTAAGTTTTGAAAATGTGCTGAAATATGCGCATGAGTTTTGAAAATCTCATGTATATTTGATTGTTTTATATTTGTAAGTTTTGACAATATGACTATATATGTGCAAGTTTAAAAAATATGCGCACAAAAATATATTTATTCTGATACTTTGCACACATATGCACATTTGTAGGTGTTGCGACATGGACAGATCACTCTAGAAATTTCAAGGTAGATAGTAATCTTTAGGATTATCATATTTATATATTTCTATATCTAAGATTCACAAATGGGAAATCACCTAATTATTCGAGGACGAAAAAAAAAGCAGCAACCACTGAGAGGTGTGAGAAAAGAGCCAATCAAATGCAGAGGAGCCAAAGCGAAAAAAAAGGAGATTCAACTCAAGACAGATTAAACCAATCAAATTGATGCAAGGAAGATCTAGTCAAACATGGCTCAATCAAATTCATGAGAACTGGGAAACTGTATATAAGCCCGCTCACATTCAATTCTGAACTCTCTAAAAATGTCACATTAAGATCTCATAGCTGAGAACACATCCAGCGGACTGACATACGCTTGAAGAAGCCATAACCACAGCCTATAGCTGAGAAAAACCAAGTGAACTGCTTTGTGAGCTGAACTTGCATCAGATCCGAAATACTGTGTCTGAAAGGTATGTTAAACTTGTATTGATTGTAAGGTTACAAAGTAGCCTATAGCTGAGAAAAACAAAGTGAACTGCTTTGTGAGCCAAACTTGCATCAGATCCGTAATACTGTGTCTGAAAGGTATGTTAAACTTGTATTGATTGTAAGGTTACAAAGTAGCCTATAGCTGAGAAAAACAAAGTGAACTGCTTTGTGAGCCGAACTTGCATCAGATCCGTTATAGTGTGTCTGAAAGGTATGTTAAACTTGTATTGATTGTAAGGTTACAAAGTAGCCTATAGCTGAGAAAAACAAAGTGAACTGCTTTGTGAGCCGAACTTGCATCAGATCTGTAATACTGTGTCTGAAAGGTATGTTAAACTTGCATTGATTGTAAGGTTACAAAGTAGCCTATAGCTGAGAAAAACAAAGTGAACTGCTTTGTGAGCTGAACTTGCATCAGATTCATAATACTGTGTCTGAAAGGTATGTTAAACTTGTATTGATTGTAAGGTTACAAAGTAGCCTATAGCTGAGAAAAACAAAGTGAACTGCTTTGTGAGCTGAACTTGCATCAGATCCGTAATACTGTGTCTGAAAGGTATGTTAAACTTGTATTGATTGTAAGGTTACAAAGTAGCCTATAGCTGAGAAAAACAAAGTGAACTGCTTTGTGAGCTGAACTTGCATCAGATCCGTAATACTGTGTCTGAAAGGTATGTTAAACTTGTATTGATTGTAAGTTTACAAAGTATTGTGGTCATGTAATTAATTGTATTATTTAAAATTAATGTTATGAGTGACTTTGATTTACATGCTGGTGTCTTAATCTTAGAACTCTAAACGCTATGCTGACAACTGAAGTTGGTCTCCAGCTGAAATATAACCAGAACCAATCCTGAACAGCATGATGCAGCTAGAGTCCTTGTCAGGATTATGCTCATTACTAGCTAAAAGAGCTTACAGTCCTTTTTAGGGCTTAGCTTTTATATGCTGGGTGCCAAAGTCTTTGTCTTCTTCCTTTTCCTTTTCTACTGCTTCTTCTCTTTCCTCATTTCTTTTTCGTTCAATGCAAATTTAAATGTTACTTGCTGTAATGTCTTTAAATGGAAACAACTGTGGCATAACTTAGGACCAAAGAGAATTAATCAAGACAGAATTCAGGAAAATGTTATTTGAGATCCATAGTCTTTCGATGTATTTATTGCTTGTATGACGACGTACTTTGTACTGATATGACCACGGCCTCGTGGACTATGTTCTCTAAATGAGGATTCTCATCAACAGAGGCCCGTCATCATCACAAGATCTTCTTGTTTGTAGACAACAGATATCATAGTCTGGTGCATATGTTTTCAGATTCCTTCCCGGGAGCCGCGTTGGTGTAATGGTTACCACACTGTGCTGGCGATCGGGTGATCCAGGTTCGAGCCCTGGCGAGGACATTTGAACCAAACCCATGGATGTAACTGAGTCAGACACAGACATCTACCCAGCAACAACAACAACAACAAAATGGTAAGAAGCATAACTTTTTGGCCAAGATCAAAGTGTTGGTGCACATAAAAGCCAGGGTCGAGGTCAAACTAATTTTACACAATAAAAATCAAGAAACATTATTCTACGGCCCAAAAGGGATATTTTAAAAAATTGTGAGTAAACGACCACTTCTGCAATCGCCTGGAAGTAGCATCCCTGTCCAAGTGAATTAAGTATCTTGGAAAGTGTACACGTGATCAGTGACAGTAGTGGCTATAGTGACAAGAACTGAAGGAGTTAAGTAAATGCTCATTAAAGAAGAAAAATCCATAAGTCACCAAATGGAAGATATGATGAAAAAGACAATGACACAATATTAAAGTCCAGTTGCGATTTTTGTAAATACATATCTGCAATTTTTTTTTATACTAAATTTATATTTTAAATATTAAAGTGTACTGATTTATTTTTTATAAATTGCAGTTGATTTATTTTGTTCAAATTCCAGTTACAGTTCAAATTTTATTTTGTGTGTGTGTGTGTGGAATTCAAAATTAATTAATATTTTAAAACGGTGGGGATAATAAACGAGCTGCATTTCACACCAACTATAAATAGAGACACCATTAGAGCATAGGACAGGTTTAGCGAGAAGGTAATTTACTTCACAGCTCTCTTCTACAGCTACCATCTAGAACTTTGCAGGTAACTACTTGACCTATCCTGTACCATCCCTACCACTAATTCACCAGTTCTCTTCTCCATTTCTGGGAACTATATTTTTCTATCTAACGTCCATCTCGCCACACTGGGGGCTCGTTCGTCTGGGATGATCCATCTCGCCACAGTAGGTTTTAAAAATATGTGACCATATGTATATTTATTTGCAATGTTTTGAAAATGTATACGCACATGTACACTTGTGTGTTTTTCAAGGGTATCTCTGTTTGATTATTTAACGGGGAGATGAGATAAATTAACAAAATTATGACCAGAAGGATTGTGATTTTTTTTAAAAGAAAGAATAAAGAAGAAACGAAAAAAAAAAGAATAAAATCCTGTGGATGAACTTAAAAAGATAGCAGAATGAATGATAAGGTATGTGAAAGACATGTAGAAAGATTAGGGGAAAATGACAATCTGAATGACCAAACATCGATGTCACTTTATACAAACAAGTCAAACATGGGCGCACGGAGATAGAATGAGAAAAAGTAAGATAATCTAGCACTGAGAATGAATGAGGAAAAATAAGATAAACTATTGATTAGAAGAGAATGTGAGACAGTTAGCTTCCCTCAGACATGAGAACAACTGAGAGTGTGAGAAAAGTTAGCTCCACTCAGACATGAGAACAACAGAGAGTGTGAGAGAAGTTAGCTCTACCCAGACATGAGAACGACAGACAGTGTGAAAGAAGCTAGCTCAACTCAGACATGAGAACAACAGACAGCGTGAGAGAGGTTAGCTTCACTCAGACATGAGAACGACACATAATGTAAGGAAGCAACAAAAGACAGAATGTGAGAGAAGTTAGTTTCGTTCTGACATGAGACCGACATATAAGTAGAGAAAGAGTTAAAGGAGAACGAATCAAAATTCGCTCAATGTGAGCAACCCTGAGCCCATATCAGTAAGGAATCAGCAACTGGAACAGACTGACACCTTCGCATACCTAGGATGCATAGTAACACCAGACGGCGGAGCAAGCAAAGACATCAACAACAGAATGAACAAAGTAAGAACAGCCTTTTTTAGTCTAAACAACATCTGGAAGCCCTCTCAGTACAGCACAAGCACAAAATTAAGATTATATCAGAGCTGTGTGCTTTCTGTGCTTCTCTATGGTGCGGAATGCTGGAGAGTTACAGAGAAGGAAATGTCGAAATTGTCCTCTTTTCACACAACATGCCTAAGAAAAATTATCCTAATCTTTTGGCCGAATACCATCACCAACCAAGATCTGCTTACTCGGAGCAAGCAAGAGGACATGCACACCATCATAGCTGGCAGACGCTGGAGCTGGGTTGGCCATGTCCTCAGAAGAGACCCCGATGCCATCACGAGAGCAGCTTTGCTATGGACCCCTGAAGGAAAACGAAAGAGAGGCCGACCAAAAACAACTTGGCGGAGGACTGTGGAGGCTGAGATGCAAAGAATGAACCAGAGTTGGGGCACTGTACGAAGGATGGCCACCGACCGAGCAAAGTGGAATCAATTTGTTGTTGCCTTACAAGACGCCACCAGGCGTGATGGCCACTGACTGCTTTGACGGTCAGCGGCTAAGGATCAAAGAAGAAGAGAATCAAAATTGGAAATCGGTGAAAGAAAATTTTCAGGGAAATAAATATTGTCAGGGCGAGAAATAGGAGAGGATTTTTTTCAGGCAGAGGAATATTTTCAACGAGAGAAATTTTATTACATCAAACAAGGGCAGAAGGTGCAGGACGCGTCAATTTGTCAGTCGAACACTTTGAGACCTAACTATACCGTTCCGCACCCACACAATATTTGCTAATCTCTCTCTCTCTCTCTCTCTCTCTCTCTCTCTCTCTCTCTCTCTCTCTCTCTCATTCGCACAGAGAATCATGTTACAGTTTATCTGTGGCTGTATTTAAGACATAATGAAAGACGTATTCAAGGTTAAGCAAATGACAGGTACCCAAGCCAATGTTTAATTTATTCATTACAGGTTTTGTTTTACTCTTCTGCTCATCTGTAGCGAAATTTGGTTCCTCTTGCTTTGTTGTGGAAAAAAAACGTGTAGCGCGACACCCACACACACACACAGCGCAAGGTCAGCGCAAGGTCTTTCTTTGAAGTTTGAAGACGGGAAATGTGAATTACGGTTAAAGCCAGACAATATTACGGAAGAATGAGGAAATAGCTATATAGGAATGTATGGCGGACTTTAAAAGTTTGCATTTACTGGACATTAAATTATTCACTACAAGAGAACGCCTGGTTGGAATACAATTAAATAAAAATAATTCAACAAAGGAGATAGACTAGGAATTATATCCAAAAGGATAATATTCAAATATAAATAGTTTTAAAGATAATTAATATTTTTCACCTTCATCACATCGGCTAAAAGTTAGCTAATAATCTTTAAACATTTATTATAACTACATGCCTAAACGGATTTAAATATAAATTGGATAGAATGAAAGCCTCATATGGGGAAAAGGAAATGATACCTAGGAAGGAAGGAAGGATATAAGTGTGTAGTGAACAAAAGAGAAAACAAGTACAGGAAAAGCACAGATTGCTTCAAATCGCCTCAAATCAGGAGATGAAACGAAAATCTTTTGGGGAATTTAGGAGGTGCTTTCTCGGACGGGCGAGAGACTGAAATATGACAGAGCGGCGCATTGGAAATCACACACACCAAATCCAGAAGCCAGAGTGAGAAACTGGAAGACAGTATCTGCAAGAAAAGTTATTTTTTCACGCTGCATGCAGGGCAGATTAACTTCAACCAAAACAGTCTCACCGTGAGCTTATAAATCCTTAGAGGGTATGTAAGTTTATTAAAAATATAAGTATTACTAATATCATTTTATTTCAGATTTTATTTCTGATTGATTGTAGCAGATATAATAAAAAAGGGAATGACGCTAACCAGAGATAACCTTCACCGGCATTGTCAGGAAGCATAACCATTAATTGGTTAACCACATACATCATGGCTAGTTCTTGCCTGGAAGCTTACGACATACCAGCAAGTACATAAGTGACTTGACACCCATAAGTGGAAGGCAAAGGTTATATCGTACCCATGTATCATAACATATGATTTATTCATGTATATTGTTAATTCTGCACAGTATACATTATCTTATCATGCTATCTCTGTAACATACTACCATGATTCATTCATTTATATATATACAAACACTGAAGACATGGTCGCATCATGAACAGCAGTGGGTGGTGAGATTGTTGGAACAACATGGCCACCTATTATCTTTTGTTCCAGGTTTTATGATCAATGTTTATGATCATTCCTGATCGAGAAACTAAAGACTTGAAGAAGTTGATCCAGCTAACTGTAGCCTAGAGGTCAACCAATCTTCAACACCTTAGTCCCCCGTAGTTATAGGGCGGGCTGAAGGAAAGTCTTCCGTACTCAAGTGTGTCTCAGGAATCTCGAGCAGACGTGGCTAATAACATAAGATGAGTTTATGTGTATCCATCCAACAAATCCTGTGAGCAGTTTCTAAAACGACTGTTTAATGATGACAACTAGATGGCAATAGATAATGTGACAAACTTGTTTTATAAGTTCAGTGGAAGATAAATCCAAGACTTTTTAGCTTGTTTAATTGATTTGTAACTGTAAATAATCATACATTTTACCATCTTACAACAACCATTTCTCATTACAAGAATATATAGATGTACATAATAAATTGGATAATTGTACTCATTTGACTTGTTAAATTTTTAACTGTTAAAATTTTGAGTTACCTTTTCAAATTTAATTATATTATCACATAGGGTTGGATACAGTAAATATGAGTATGCTGTTATACTACTTTATAATATTGTATGTCTTTGAAGTAATACCTAAAGTACATTTCAGAATGAATAGATGCAGAGTAAAATATGAGATAAAAGAGACGGGCCTACTTGCCCAATTCTCAACCCTCTGAAAATACAGTACGTACTTTCGTTCGTTATATTTGTCTACCTCACTATCTATCTATCTCTCTATATATAAACTACTTTCTGCTTTACTACACACCTTCACACGCCCACCAGCCAATCATCCTTCACACATAGCCACATCATTAAGATAACTATTACCCTATGTTAACTCACTTCCGGAATTTTACGATAGACAATCTCCGGTTTTTGTAGCTCCGTGTCCGCCTCTTTCAGGTGACGGGGACATCTGGATTTAGAACAGCAGTTGCCCATATCGCCTGCAGCAGATGCAACCTGGCAAGTGATCGATTGTCACCGCCTAATTTTGGGCTGCACGTTTTGTATGACCTTTATTTTTCCTTCCCAGATCATCTAGTCAGTACAGACAAGAACCTCTTCGATAAAAATACTCACAGAATGAATTTTTAAAGTACACCGGCTTAATAACAGCTACCATGTGATCTAATTCCGAGTTCTTCTTACACAATCTTTTAACAGATCTATAACAGAGGAAGAATTCACACAGAGAAATTAGAAAATATCCATAAACAATCTGAGCGTGCAACTGACAGAGTGGTTAGAGCGCTGGTCTCTCATGACAAAGGTGCTGGGTTAGATTCTCAGTATCCGATCGCTTCAGTCTACCCAGCTGTTAATGGGTGTCTGACTTTGCTCTTGAGTAAGGGAAGGAAAACGCAGCGAGGAAGGGAACTGGTCACCCCCGCCTCTCGATGCTGGACCCGATGTAGTGAAGTCTCTAACACTTGACTTCCCTACGACAGTATCTGCCATGGAACTACCTAGAAACGATCTAACAGGAAGTTACATGAACACATCATATAGGAGTGTCTACGAGAAACGTCTGCAACCAACAGTAAAACATTCTCGTAAGCTTTTTCGGGAAATACGGAAAGGGCGCGCACTGAACCGAGAAAACTAAACTGAACACCGATTAAAAGAATAAGCATGCCTTTCACTCTTTTCATGGTGCACTGTGTTTGGAATAAGGAAACGGCGCGCACTGCACATTGACAGCTAAATTGAACACTCATTAAAAGACTCAACAGCTTTGTGGGAACATTTCTGGATTTTCCCGCTACATCCCACACACGTTTCCTCGCGACATCATCGTCAGTACGCATGAATATGCATCTCTTAGATTTATACAATCTGGAACGAATAGAGTTGACAAAATTGTCTAGTCAAACGATTACACTATACACTGCTGCAGGTAAGATACGAGTACACTTAATTAGTTTAAGGTCGATGAAAGGAATTTGAGAAGGACATGTATCCCATTTCGTCCAAATAATTTTTGATACGTCGGCCGATTTAGTCGCCCATGTTGATGCGCCCATAAATAATGTTTCTGTGTAATAAAAGGTTTATGTGCAATTTTGTTGCGTGTGTGTTTTTGTTGTTGTTGTTGCTGTTGTTGTTGTAATAATAAGTTTGACTACAAAAACCCAATGAAGGTGACATGGAATAGCAATGAATGAAATGACCACAATAGAAAGAGTGCCGTCATCACGACATGCAGCAGAAAGAGCAGTCTATAACACATCCTCGTCATTATTTGACGGGTTACGTGCTCCTCTTAATTTAACTTTTTTCATGTCTCTCTGATTCTGTCTTCATTGCAGCAGTATTTTTTTTTTTTTTTCAGTAACGACTTATGCACAGGGTCGGTTCTAGGATTACTGGCGCCCCAGGCAAAGACACGTTTTAATTCCCCTATAGCATGTGTTAACATATTTTAGATTTACAACATGAAATCAAAATATTTAATGCATAACGCCATAACTTCATGGGTTAAAATTGTTGAGTGATGACAAATAATTCTTTGTCTTCTTCTTCTTCCTCGTTCGCCCTCAGACTTCTACATTAATGACTCTAATAAAGGCAGCAGTCATCTCAAGGTTCATGACATCTCCAAACAGTTTTTCGTGGAGAGAAAGATTAATCAAAATTTATTTAGTACAAACAGAAAGAAATTATGGATAGAAAAAGACGTAAAAATTATTTATTTGGGGATGGCAAACTGCCACATTAACCGCTGTTGTAAGATCACGTGAATGCTTGGTGCAGACGTCCTGTGAGGGAACCAGCATTAGTGGTGACTTCATGCTCCGTAAGAAGCGCAAAGAAAAACAGTGATGACAATGATGATGACAGAACGTTCAAGGCTTGACCTTGATAGTAACAAATTCTCATGGCGTCCACGGCAACAAGTGTTTAGAAAAGAAAGAAATTCCGTTATTTAAATAAGGCAAACAAAAAATTTCAGGGAAATAGAAGTGTCTGGGGCATCTATATACATCTTAGGATGGCAACGGGTCGGTCGCGCCTCTCGTAGATCACAAGGGATGATTTAGAAGGTCTCAAGGTGACGAACGAGGGAGAAGAAACGAAATTTAAGCTAGGGAAATATAGGGCTAGCGCTCTCTTGTCGGCATTTAAAAGCGCGGTTTCTCCAGGATTCTGTCGTGCTTCCAGGGAAAACCCACAAGCTAGCTGACTAAGATTCACGTTATTCATGAGCTGTACAAGATAACAAAGCGATGTTTTCTTCTGAAGGATGTTAATATCTGGTAACATTTTACTTTGTCTGAATTTTTTATCACTAAAAAAGGGAGGCCCATAGCACATACTACCGTAGGGGAATGAAGTGTTAGAGACTTCACCATACTAGGTCCCAGCATCGAGAGGTGGGGTGACGAGTTCCTTTCTTCGCTACCTCTTCCTTCCCTAACTCAAACAGCAGAGTCAGGTACCCATTTACAACTGGGTAGACTGGAGCATGTCGGTACCGTGATTCGAACCCGACACCTTTGCTGCGGGAGACCAGCGCTCTAACCACTCTGTCAATCGGACGCTCTTTACTACTATGTGGATGAAATGGCAGACAGCCGATCTTCCGGTACAGATAACGTTTACATACATTCTGGACTTATTGCAAATACTCTGAAGACAGAAAAAAGACATAATTTTTAATCAATGAAGATCTTTTTGAGAGCTCCGTATTTCTAAAGTAGATCCCAACAGCACATGTGTTGCCTAACGCTGATGTATATGGTCGCTCCAAGCTTGCACAGATATTATAAAGTCGAAATGCAAAGCCCCGGGACAAAACCGGCACAGATTCGTGACGGATGGTGAAAGGCGTGTTTCACTAGGTCATAAAAGTTGCCCTCGGACAACTTAATACTACAGGACAGTTAACTGATGAGGATACACACAACGGCTACTACAACTAATCGTACAATTATTTCTACAACTTTTAATTCTATAAACAGCAGCTGCTACTACTACCACCATTGGCACTACAACTACTGCTGCGGCTGATACTACTACCACTACTACTACTACTACTACTACTACTACTACTACTACTACTACTACTACTGTCACTGTTCTTGTTGTCTAATTACAGCTGTTGACCGTAACGCTCCGAGTTGAAGAATCCTTGGCATTACCTACATTGCAGATCTAGGCTTTCCTGTGGCGTTTTTGTCATTCCGAAACTTGCTGAGTTGGGGTAATGAGTTCCAGTTTCTTTCCCGGGTACTGCTGCTATTACTACTACTATTACTACTACCACCACTGTTACTACAACTACTGCTATCACTACAACTAATACTGCTGCAAAAACATAAATTACTGTTTACAGGCCTCAGGTTTCCCATTCTTATATGTTTATACTGCAAAAACATAGACCACCGCTGCTGCTTCTACTCTAATACTACAAGCAACTGCTCATATGATAACTACCTTCGTAACTAGTAACTAAGTACATGTGATAAACTAAACATCCGCTAAGGATGTCTGGAACGCAGTTAGCCTTATGCCAAGAAAATGTCGCCTGTATTTCGACTCAATTAGTTCACAGCACAACTGTAGCCGATAAGCAAATTATTCTCACTGAAACTAAATTGCTTGTTTGTTCCGTGGAAGCAATCACCACAAAGATTCCATACTTGCATTAAATCAACGTGCACAACCACATTCGTCTCACTGTCATGGTTCCAGCAAAAAGGAACGCTATCGAAGGTTACAAACATTATCCTTCAGTTGTCAACATAACGCTTTCCGAATAAGTAGTTGTTGAAGAGGTGGTTCTAAGTACAAATCCCGACACCACCAGGACTCGCCCTCTCCCACCACTGCCCGGGTTTGTGTGAAGAATATCTCAACTCGCTGGACAAAAACAGCAGCCGCAGTCACATATTACATAAGGCAGGTAATCTTCGTGTCAATTGGCGGAGTGGTTCCCATCCAACGCTTGCTTCTCGAGGCAAAATTACCGCGTTGCGTCACGCTTCAGCTATAAATGGGCACCTACCTCTGCTCCTGAGTTAGGGAAGGCTAAAGCAGCGAGGAAGGGAACCAGTCACCCCCACCTCACAAAGCTGGACTCGGTATAGACTGGACTCTCTAATATTTCACTCCCATTATCCGCGAAGGGGCCTACCTTTACCTTTTAACTTCGCGGAGTAATCAACGGCAGTGTCGACGTTTTGTTAGTTTTTTTTTTTTTTTTTTTTACGCCCGCTAATACTCGAGGCGAAATCTCAGGTTATTATTTATGTCTAACCTGACATTGATTTTACGTGAGTATCCCTTTATTTCTTGTACAGAGACAGGTGTCCCTCGCCATTCAGGCAAATACTCGCCGATTTCGGAGGTACCCATTGCAGCTGGGTCGGCTCAGGAGCCGCCAGTCCCTGATCGACGACACTTCTTCAAATGTTCTCGCCAGGTCTCGAGTTAATCCAGTCCAAATCCCGGTCGACGAAAAATCCTCAAATGCCGTCGCCCGGGTTTGATCCTGTATCACCCGGTCGCCAGAGCGGTGTTGTAACCACTACGCTAGCGCGGCTCCCTGTTTTGTTAGTGAGGAACACTATTCAAAGTGTACCGAACAGCTCTTTCGACATGCGCCAGAAAGTATTTTTCGACATGTACCAAGCAACAGTATACGACTCAGCCATAGTCTGATCTTCGCCTGAAAACACTCGAAAGTCGCATCGACCAACAAATAAAGGTGATATTAGATAGGTAATGAACAAGAATTTAATTATACTGAAGCGTAATATCATCTTTCTTTACGCCACAAAATACATTATTTTCCTCATTTACAAATGTGTGTTCTCTATAATTCTCGATCACTGTGCGCATGTCATAAATAACAAAAGCAATTTTCTTTATTTACAATGCTAAGCAACGAATGATATCACAGCCACAAAGTATAAACATCATCCAAAACTAGCTACGTTTTCCTAAATCAAAACCCAGCAGCCTTCCATTATCCGTAGCACCAATCACAACTATAACAGGTCGGCAAAGTCCGACAAGAATGCCTACCCGAACGCGGGCATGTGCACAACACGCGCGTACCCGCGCTGACAATGACAAAGTGGTGACTTTTTGATTTACAATGGAGGCCTGGGACAAATCCCCGGTTCTGATAGCGGAGTAGTCATAAATGATACATGCGCGTGAAAAACCACATACGGAATTGGTTATGTGTAAAAAACAAATGTTACTTTTAGAAGTTACTGTTTTCCTGTTGCTTAGTTTTTGTAGTGGTGTTTGATGGTATTGTATGATGGTGTTATTACTAAATGTAAATTGTATGAGGCCAGCTGTGAAGGCTCCTGAGATAAAATGTAGTGGTGAATTGTCAGAAGGCCTTTCTTGCTACCACTACGACCTCACACTTAATTTTTTTTAATGAATGTGGCTACGTAAAGTGTCTAGGGTTATGATATGTAGTGTGGTGTAATGGATTATAAATATACCCACAGATATTAACAAGACTAATAATATTAATAAATGTTAAAATACACTGAACAAACTCACGTGTGTAAAATTTTTTGATATAAGTATATTACATTTATTGTGTTCTGTGTCAATTTTTTAGGTTGACCAGAACTTAAAAGGATTTAGAAATTATGAAAAAATGCATGGAATATTATATCATAAATGCAATAGTGTACATATATATGTACTATACTAGTTAGTTTTATTAAAATGTTCTAGTATTCATCTACTTGGGAGGATAGTACTGTTTGTGCTGTTGGGGTGGCCTCATCACCTGTCTATATTGACTACACAGTGTCCAGAAAATGGTGGGAATCTTTATGGGGTTCTTAGTAACTAAAGGGCGTTGGTGAAAGTCCAGCAGACCAGAGGCGCACTCATCTGGTAGTTGTCGCTCTGGTGCTGAAATCAGGTGGTCCCACCTCTCCGTGCTGGCGGGCAATAATGGTGGTCTCTGTCACAAATACTGCACAGATACACTCGAGTAAAGTCACCAACTGAATAGACACTGCTTTGTTGACGACAGAAACTCGCAGCTCTGCAATCAAAGTATGGGCCATGTGTCAAAATCTATTCTCTACCCACGTCTGGACACAACAGTGACACAACAACCACATCATACAGACAGGTCAGATCTCTCTGACCAAACAGCACATTTACCATGGTGGTTTTACATCAGATAGATCCTCCCAGACTATAGATTCTGAAAAATGTTTATTAGTTTTCTGCTCTAAAAGAGGATAGGTAATATGTTTCATTATTCTCAACACTTGATCTGTCTTGCATAATCTTGTGGAGTTATGTACATTGTTGGTCCCTAGACCCTGACTTGGGGGGGGGTCTAGAGCAAATCCCTACTTGTTTGTAAGGCTAGATTTCGATATGGCAGTATCAAATCACTCGAACATGAAACAATATTCAAAATATATAAGGAAATAATTTCAATCTTACCAGATTATGAATAAATAACACAGAATTGCTAGCAAAACTCAGCTGAGCTGCTGGCTATAGTATGGCGTCCCTAAATTTATTTCACTTGCTTTCATATGGAATCACCACACTTTAAAATCTGTGTCTATCACTGAACAACTATTGAAGAATGGCCCCACTTTCGCGTCTGAGCGCTAATGATATGATTGTCTGTGGCCAATCACTGCCTAGGTTTATTTTAAATTTCAAATTTCCTACCATAAAGTCATTTCAGTCATGCTTCAGTCAAGTATGGATGTTTATCTGTTAGTCTGTCCGTCTCTACTTGTGTTTCTAACAAAAATGTCCTTGATTTTTGAACCAACCTTTCTCTCCCCTCCAAAAGTTTGTCGTTAAAAGTTATATTTAGACAGTCCCAAAAATTCTCCATACTAAGTAGATTTGAACACTGCGTCCAAGGTCGTGTTTTTGTGTGCAAATTGCGACACTTTTTTATTCAACACAGTCTGTCGATGATGTGAACTACACTGTCTTTTGTCATTATCTTCAATATTATCTATCCGTTTGTAAAATTAAGACCATCTTAGTTCACTGCTCAGAATAGGCCATCGGCCAGCTAATTTTTATATTCCTAACATTAATATTAAGAAAAAATTACTTTTTAATTTTTGTAATATTCCTAACATCTGCGTTTTACCGCTCCATTCAAATCAAAAGCCTGGTATCGCAAAAGCGTCCAATAAATGACTGTGGCGTAACATATCTAGGGTCCCTTCTGTGGAGTTGCTTACTTTTTATGTCAACTTGGGAACGTGACTTTTCTCCGTTTCCCCCCCAATTGCGTCTCCTTAGCCTTTCTCACGTCATCTTTTTTTTTCTTTTTTTTTTTTGATCCGCCGTTCCCCTCCTGTCTAGCAAGTCAATTATTATGGAGGATGATGACCCGCGGTCTAGGCGATCATGTACATCAGCAGCCTACGCATTATGTTTTTATCCTTAAATGTTATCTTTGGAGGGATTTTACCGTTGTATCTCTGTCAATTTCACTACACATCTCCCCACTTGAAAACATGCCTATGGCAAGTTCCAAAACCAGCGATAACATAGGTAAAATTACTCCTCACGTCTGCCACTACTCTAATTTTGATCACAGGGGTGCCGACTGAGGAAATCTGCACCGACATTCAATTTGCCTGGGATATATTGGATACTAAACTGATAAGGTTGAAGCAATAAGACCACCTCAGCAATCTTGCGTTTTCATGCTTAGCCTGAGACAAGAACACGAGAGGCTGATGGTCCGTCTCCACCACAAAAGTCCTACCATACAGATAGATTTGAAACTTCTTTATTGCCCAGATTAATGCTAAACATTCTTTTTCGCTTGTGGAGTATCCTTGTTCCGCCTTATTCAATTTGCGGCTTGCATAAGCGACTGGTTTCAGTTCCCCATCAGGTGAAGATGATCTTTGCAACAAAGCCTCGAGTCTACATTACTTGCATCGGTTCTTAAGACAAAGTCCTGTGTCAAATCAGGCAGTTTGAGAATAGGCTTGCTAGTGAGTTTTTCCTTTAACTCTTGGAACGCTAGTTCACATTGTGCAGTCCAATAATTTTATCTGGAAGTCCCTTGCGAGTCAGATCAGTCAGAGGAGCACAAATAGCGTTAAAATTTTTGATGTATTTCTGATAAAATCCGCATAACGACACGAATGATCGCACGTCCTTTTTTGTTTGCGGCTAGGTGCTCTCTGCAGTTTTTCCAAGTTTTAGGATCAGGGGTCATATTACTGATATACAGTGTGTCCAAGATTCAACTTTTGCATCAATACAACATTTTGTGGGCTAGCAGTTAAGTTTGCTTCCGAAGTCTATCAAACAACATCTCCAGAGCTTCAATGTGTTCTTCAAATGTCTCTGTGGCGACGAGAATATCATCATGAAATTCGTGATACATGGGTTATTCAGGGGATCCAACAATTTGCGCATCATCCTTGAAAACACACTCGGAGCATTTTTCAGTCCGAATGGTAGCATATTGAATTCATAATGTCCATCCGAAGTGCTAAAAGCCAAATAAGGTCTCACTTCAGGCTTCACTGGGAACTGGTAATAGCCTTTACTAAGATCCACCTTTGAAAAGTATTTTGCCTTGTTCAGTCTGGCAAATAACTGTTTTGTGTCTGGTAATGGATCCACTTGTCCTTCTGTGAAGCATTCAGTTTCCTGTAATCTATGCACAGTCTGTGTTCCCCAGACGGTTTTCTCAACAAAACGACACTAGAACTAAAAGATGATTCACTGTGCGAAATAATCCCCTCCTTCAACAAATACTCGATTTCTTCCTTCAATGCCTTCTCCTTCGCGAACGGAATAGAATAGGCTCTCATACAGATTGGGTTTGAGTCTACCAGTTTCATGTCATACTGTAGCAAATTTGTATGGCCTGGTTTATCTGTTAATACATCTGTATGTTCCTCCAGAACCTTTTGAACTCTTCCTTGGTTTTTAGTAGGTGTTATGACTTTTACTTGCAATAGCCAAGGTCAATAAGGGGATGCTTTCCTGGAGTGGTCTGTCCAGATACTTCTTTAACAGGTTTACATGATAAAATTTTTCCTTCCCCTTTTTGTCAATTTTATAGTTTGTTCTAGACACCTTCTCTAGAACCGTATATGGACCTTGCCAACCAATTTGTAATTTATTCTGGCTTCCGGGTAGTAGAAGCAGCACCTTCTCTCCGACTGCCAGTTCCCTGTCCTTTGCCTTCCTATTAAAATATGCTGCATGTTTCTTCCTGGCTTGTTTCAAATTATCATTTGCCAGTTTCCATCCAGCTTTCCAACGAGTGGTCAGTTCGTTCACATATTGATACGATGAGGTAACAGTCTCTTCCGCCTTCTCATCTGTCCAGGTTCTTAATAAAGCTACATCTGGATCGTCAATTTATCATACGTATTTTTTGGAACGTCTGGTCCGTCCTTAGAAGCTTTATAATGAGGACTTTTCTTCCTAGAATCATCACTCACAAATCGACCACTGCCAATTTTTCTCTGGGTTTTGTCCCCACGTAAGAGTGTTTCTGAGAGATCTTCGCTCCCTTGTCTGTTCCTCCAGTTTATATAAGTCTGACGAGGGATTGTATTTATCTGGGTAAAATTTCTTCTTTGTACTCTTCGCATAGTGGCCATGTTAATCCATTCAAGTGAAGACTGGGTGTGAAAATGGCAGGGTCCATTCACTTTGTCTACCGAGTTATAATAGTTTTTTCAGGCTAAAGTTGCCGTGGCGTTTAGGTCTGACATATTTTCCCTTTGTGGGTGTTCCCTCATGAAATACGCCACATGCTTCTACAAAGTTTTCAACATCGACAGTTACGTGGGCAATAGTATATTCGAGCAATTTTTGGCAGATGGTACGACATTCTCATGGTCACATCTGTTCAAATGTAAGGGGAACTTGCCGAGTTAAGTTTGCTCTATATAATTGGGAAGAACTAATGGTCCTGTGGACCAGTGGATCTAGTTCTGTCTCTGTATAAGAGTTTGTTTTCCTTAATGAAATATTCCCTTGGCTCGGGGTGTGTGGATTTGGGCAATTTTTAAAAAAAACAGGGTTGAGTGTCTATCTCAGCCTGCGCTTCTATTCCTTGGATGAGCATTTATAGGTTCTACTTTATCTTCTTTGTGATGGTTGCACTGTGCATGATACAGGTTTTGGGATTCCAAGAAGAGTATTCTAACCAATATAGAGGCGGTAGATTGGTTCATTTATCACTGCTTGCTCTGATTTACTTCTTACATAGCGAGTTTTTCACGGTTATCTTGCATGGGAAGTGTCATGAGTGGTATGTCTTAGGTGCCTTTGTATTTCCACAGATTTGTGGTATACTGATTGGTTCACTAGGACATAGGATACAACTGAAATAATCCAAGTATCATAAAAGGACCTTTGGTGACATTACAAATCAAATCTCTCCCAAAAAGGGGGGTGATAAGGTTCTCATGTTGTCTTAGGATTAACTTTAATTATTTGCGTCCGACTTATTGCAGCATGTTTGAAGGTTTTTCTAAAAATTGGTGTTATGGTTATCATTTCTGCACATATAAACAAATTTTATACCTTGGATTAACGGTTTTTTTATTGAACTTTTGGTATTGAAACTGTGAGTTTTGTCGGATAGTCATTCTGGATACAAGTTTGTTTACTTTATTTCTGCTTTATTATTCAAATTTATTAAATTGCTGTGGAGCTTTAAAATTGTCTAGTGCATTCTTTTTTAGACATACTTACTTGCTGAGCTGTTATACTTTCAGCCACATTTAAAAAATTTCCCAACTTCTTGCACTGTTCATGAGAAATTTTCATCATGTTGGAGCCCATGGAATTTCAATTGCACCAATCAAGATATTTTTTAGATTTAGGGTACTTCAGAGCACCCGTCATTTTCAAATAGGTTTCTAGTCTAGAAGAGAATTGGTGGTATGTCTCCCCAGACAACAGTTGGGTTATTTCTAATATCATAGATCAAATTCACCATTTTCTGTATTTAATAAAAAGCTGCCTTTAAATGTATAATTGTCTTGGTTTCTTGTTCATTAGGAAATATCTAAAAGAAGTCTTCAATTCTGTGATAGCTTTAATCTCATATTTTCTTACCCCATATGTAGTAGCTAATAACATCAACAAGTCTAGGTACTTAAGCATGTCTTTCTCAAAAACTGTTAATGAAACCATAGTGACGTTTGAGGTCCAGATAGGCGTTAGCATTGAGGCAAAAGGGTGGCACCATTTTCAGGGCGGGCTTGTAATTCAGCTCTTAGTGTAATTGGTGTCCTTGAAATTTCTATTTTGCTCTTTGAACTTTATATCTTCTGCCTCCTTCGCAAGTACCTTTTTTTTTGTCCACTTGTCTGTGTTCGTTTTTTTTGCTCCAATTGGCTCTATTTTTAATTACCAGTGCTTTAAATTTTTTTCATAGCTAATCACTTTCTTTCGTTCAATCAATAATTAATCAAATTAGTCAGTGTTCGTAATTAGAATTTAAATTTGGACAATCCTTCCCATTCCTTGCGGTGAGCACAGAGTGATCTAAAATTTTGAGTAGCTCTGCATTTTGATAGACAATATAATATATACAAGATAAACATTTCTAACGTAAATACACTAAGTATTCTAATTATGATATAGTCTAAATAATTTAATAACAGTTAACTAATTAATTATTAATGGCTGTGTTTGAAGATTTACCAATTTTCACTCATGGGAATTTTAATGTTAAAGGGAATTTAAATTTATTTCATACTTTATTTTCACAAGGAGATCCTAATAATTACTGTTGGGTTAATTATCCTCTGGCAAGTCCAAATTTGTGGTGGGTTTGGTTTGATGGTTTTTTGGGGGTTTATTTTTTGGTTTTTTTTTACTATTTTTGAAATGGTTTTGTTTTTTTTTTTTTTATTTTTTTTTTAATTTTATTGGTGATATTTTTTTTTTTTCTTTTTCACTGATGGTGTTTTTTTTTATTCTTTTATTTTTTATTTTTTTTTTTGACTGTTTTAGTATTTTTTTTGTTTATTATTTGAAGTTGGGTGTTGCTTCTACTCTACACAAGATATTAAAGACTAATAATATTAATAAATGTTAAAAATGGGCGGGGGGTATTCCGTGTGTAATTTTTTGATTTTATCTTATTTTATTTTTTTTGTTTGAGGACCCTTTTCGGTTGCAGACATAAAGGATTTGAAATTATGATAAATGATGGAATTTATATTTTTATTTTTTTTAGGTGTTTTTTTATATTTTTTTATTTTATTTGTGCGTTCTTATTACTATTGTTCTAGTTTCCTTTATTGGGAGGATAAGTTTAAGTTGTGTGTTGGGGTGCTCTATCACAATGTTATATTGATAACAGTGTCGACAATGGTGGGATCTTTATGAGGGTATTAGTAATAAAGTGGCGTTGGTGAAAGTCAGAGTCGCGGTACTATTGGTGTTTGTCGCTTGGTGTGAAATCAGGTGGTCCCATTGTGCTGGGGGCAAATGGTGGTTTGTCAAATATATGTACGATTACAAGAGTAAGTAAAAAATGAACAATGACACTGCTAGTGAGACAGAAATCGAGCTCTGCATCAAAGTTGGGCATGTGTACAAAACTATTTTACCAGTTGGAACAACGACGAACAAAACAATATACAGACTGTCAGATTCTTGACCTAAACAGCTTTTAATGGGTTTTTTAATAGTAGTTCAGAATAGGATCTGAAAATATCGTTTATTAGTTTTCGGTAAAAGAGGTAGGTATTGTAATCAATTTCAACACTTGATTGGTCTGCATATCCTTGTGGATAATATGTACAATTGTAGTATTGCCAGCTATAGGGAGGGGGGTCTTCTAGAGCAAATCTACTGTTTGTAAGGTGATTTCGATATGGCCATTATCAAGTGCTCACTCGAAAATGAAAATATTCAACATATATAAGGAAATAATTACAATCTTACAGATTATGATTCTATACACAGAATTGTAGCAAAATCAGAGAGCTGATGGGTATAGTATGGCGATCTAATTTATTTCATTGTTTATAAGGAATCCCACAATACAAATCTGTGTTATCTGAAAACTATTGAAGAATGGCCACTTTCGGGATGAGCGTAATGATCTGAATGTTGTGGCACTATGCTGGTTTATTTTAAATTTCAAAATTCCTATAAAGTATTACCGTATGATAGTAAGTATTGCTGTTTATCTGATAGTTGTCCGTCTTATTGTGTTTTTAAAACAAAGTGTTGATTTTTTGAAAAAACTTTCTTACACATTTTTTTTAAAAGTTATTTAAGAAAGATGCTCAAAAACCCTTTCCCATACTAAGAAAATTAGAACACTGCGTCAATGGTCTAGTGTTTGTTGTGTGCAAATGGACATTTTAATAACAGATTTCGATTATGTGAGCACTGTTTTTGCAATTTAATATATCTAAGTTTGTAAAATTAAGACCATAATGCTACAAGCTAGAATAGGCACCGGCAGTAAATTATCTATTTACATCAATAAACTAGGAAACATTCACTTTTTAATTTTTGTAAAAATTCAAAATCTGCGTTTAGCTCATTCAAATCAAAAGTTGGTATCGCCAAAGGTCTTAAATGATGTGGCGTAAATTCTAGGGTCCTTTGTGGGTTGTTCTTTTATGATCAATTGGTAAGTGATATCTCGTATTTCCACTTGGTCTCTAAGTATCCTTCTAAAATTAAAATAGATGCGTTCCTTGTCTAGAAGTCCATTAATTATCTACCTGAGGAAAAGCTTATTGGTCTAAACGCTAAGACCTTGCCCCTTGTAATCTCCGTGGATCGATGGGGGAAAAAGCCTCAGCCATGTCATAAGCAACGACTAATATGAAGCTGTACATGGGACTACCTCATGTAGAGAAAACTGATTCAGACCCCCCCCCCCCGCTTCTCGAGCACATGAATGTTGTTGGTGTAGGCTTCCTGCAAGAAGACCCAGCTTCACTAATGGCTCCATACTTCATGGGCAGCAACAAAGTAAACTGATGATGTATGATGCTAGCACATTTGTTCTTGTCACTCCACAGACGCCTTGCTAGCACATTTGTTCTTGTCACTCCACAGACGCCATGCTAGCAGATTTGTTCTTGACACTCTGTGGTGAAGTGGGATGTTATAAATATTTATAGGGGACTTAGTGTACTGACTGAGATCAGCTGTGAAGGTATCTATATCTAATAAGAGTAGTGTATTATAGATAACCTTACTTGCTGCCACATATATATATATATATCTCAGTCAGAATTATTCTGGAATAGTGTGATGACTACGTTGTATATCTAGGGTATTGTCGTGGAATATTCTAATCCACATATATAAATTATTAGGTAAATATGAAGCCTAACAAATAAAATTAATAAAGAAAAGAGCAATGGTAAAATAACAGTGCTGTCACAAAGAAGGTACTCGAAATCCCCCTTGTTTTCTGCTTCGTCTGCAAATTGTAACGCTTTCACGTTGATAGTAAAAGCTTACTGTATTATACCCGCTTTCTTCAATGAAACGTGTGCTGTATTTCTTGGAAAAACATTGAGAGGCAGACTGCGTAATGACCTAAATTAATCCTAACATTAATTATACTGCGTTACCAAAACGAACGAACAGATGGACTCAAATAGAAAGAGAGAGGGGCGAATAAAGCCGAACGCATGCAAAATTAAACACGCGTCTCGCTATTAATGCCACCCCCAACACGCGTCGCGCGATACACAATTACTACTATCACGCGTGTTAGGCTACAAGCACTAACTTTTTCGGACGGACAGTGATAAATTCACTACCCTTCCCAGAGTTAGGTTTTAAAATCATAAAAAACGCTTATTAGGAAAGATAACAATAGATGGGTTTACGTTTGAAAACATTACAGTACCCAGACAGCACATCTTCGAAACAGGAGGTAGAAGAAATTGCATATTTTGAACGCAGCCACGTAGCTCTTTTAAATTTGGATATTTGGGTTCCTTAGGGCTTGCTGACAAAGAATATGTAAAACGTTACGCAAATAGTCCAGGAATTAATAAATTATAACCAAAATAAAATAGTGGGGATGCCTGACAACATGGAATCATTTCTGCTCATAACATTTTTTTATAACGTGTTTGAAAAAACCTTACGTTACAGAAATAGCCTACCATGTAAACTCCAAATTGATTGGAGCGCAACAAATGAAAGACTAACCACGATTGGTCGGGCTATAAATACTATCTATCGTTGTTAGGGGAGACGTGGAAAGGTAACATTTTTTCAAACACTTGTCGAAACGTGGCTCCATTGGCTAGACTCGCTGATATACTCACTTAGGAGCGTTAGTTCGAGACCACTAGTGCAAATAAGCTTGATAAAGCAACAGTGCGTTGAAGCCAGCTCATATTTTGCTAAATAAAAGCCTGGAACATAAGCAGATGGGAATTTGTGCCAGAATTCATTGCTAATCAACGTATCTGTGTTTGTTTCCATGAATTGTGGTAAGCTTGAAACATTCAGTATCTTTTAATGAAAATTGAATGTGAATTGTTAATTTATGCCTGTATATATGTGTAGTTCAGTAGCAAACATGATGTAAAGCCTATAATGCTCCCGCCTGAACAGAAGGTGTCGGAGGAAAGTAAAACTGCATGGAATGGCCAAACAGTACACTGACACCTAGATTATTGATTAGACAGAAATAATGCTGGAAGTGCAGAGGCGTGGTAACCATTAAGGAGGTAAATACTGGTATAAAGTATTTCAGATGAAGCTGACAGTTGGCCTAACGCTCTGAACTCAATGTTTGTGATGTATTGTGATCAGTGTAAAAAGAGAGTATAAGTTAGTTATGAAGTAGAAGGTACATCCTTCTTGTTTACAGGGACCGTGGTCTTGATGGTATTGAGCAGCACCTGGTTAGAGCTTTGCTGAATCCAGAGTCGGACAGCATACTCCTTGGTCCATTTAGCTATCAGTGAGGTGTCTCCAGAGCCGAGGGGAGAATCGAGCAGAAGAGTCTGTTCCTGCCGCCATCACGCCAGATAAGCTGATGTGACCCGCTGAGCTCAACATTATGTACCCCGTCTTAAAATAACAGTGTAACATAAACTTAAGAGGGGAAGTAAATTGTGTTAATATCAAGAACTGAGAACATCTCCGATACTAGTTTCCTTAAGACAAACTATTGAAGTCATGATGACAAATACCAACAGAGCTTGAACAAAACAAAACCAGTATTACCTCATTTTACTACTACACAACTGACACACATAGGATATTTGTAATAAGATATGTCACTACAATATTCATATTAATACATTCTGTACATAACTTGTAATTAAAATTGATTGTGATTCCTGGTTCCTTTGTATTTGAATCAGGACACACATATTCATTCATGACAGCAATGAATACATATTGTTATTTGAAAAGTTATCAGTGACTTCTTTAAGATATCCTTGTAGAGTGTTTTATGTATGTGAGTGTCACAGTGTTGTCAAGTGTAGTGGAATAAATAAAATTGTTTATCTGTCTGTTGTTGTTATGACTTACACTTCATCATACACATACCCTAGACATACAACGTAGTCATCACACTATTCCAGAATAATTCTGACTGAGATATATATATATATGTGGCAGCAAGTAAGGTTATCTATAATACACTACTCTTATTAGATATAGATACCTTCACAGCTGATCTCAGTCAGTACACTAAGTCCCCCTATAAATATTTATAACATCCCACTTCACCACAGGTATGTGTATGATGAAGTGTAAGTCATAACAACAACAGACAGATAAACAATTTAATTTATTCCACCACACTTGACAACACTGTGACACTCACATACATAAAACACTCTACAAGGATATCTTAAAGGAGTCACTGATAACTTTTCAAATAACAATATGTATTCATTTCTGTCATGAATGAATATGTGTCCTGATTCAAATACAAAGGGAACCAGGAATCACAATCAATTTTAATTACAAGTTATATGTACAGAATTTATCAATATGAATATTGTAGTGACATATATTATTAAAAGTATCCTATGTGTGTCAGTTGTGTAGTAGTAATATGAGGTAATACTGGTTTTGTTTTGTTCAAGCTCTGTTGGTATTTGTCATCATGACTTCAATAGTTTGTCTTTATTGGAACTAGTATTGGAGATGTTCTCAGTTCCTGATATTAAAACAATTTACTTCCCCTCTTAAGTTTATGTTACAATGTTATTTTAAGATGGGGGTACATAATTTTGAGCTCAGCTGGCCACATCAGCTTATCTTGCGTGATGGCGGCAGGAAAGGACTCCTCTGCTCGATTTCTCCCCTGTGCTCTGGAGACACCTCACTGATAGCTAAATGGACCAAGGAGTATGCTGTCCGACTCTGGATTCAGCAAAGCTCTGACCAGGTGCTGCTCTATACCATCAAGACCACGGTCCCTGAAAACAAGAAGGATGTACCTTCTACTTCATAACTAATTGATACTCTAGTTCTACACTGAGCACAATACACCACAAACATTGAGTTCAGAGCGTTAGGCCAACTGTCAGCTTCATCTGAAATACTTTATACCAGTATTAACCTCCTTAATGGTTACTACGCCTCTGCACTTCCAGCATTATTTCTTTCTAGTCAATCATCTAGGTGTCAGTGTACTGTTTGGCCATTCCATGCCGTTTTACTTTCCTCCGACACCTTCTGTTCAGGCTGGAGCATTATAGGCTTTACATCATGTTTGCTACTGAACTACACATATATACAGGCATAAATTAACAATTCACATTCAATTTTCATTAAAAGATACTGAATGTTTCAAGCTTACCACAATTCATAGAATAAAACACAGATACGTTGACTAGCAATGAATTCTGGCACAATTACTGGCACAAATTTCCATCTGCTTATGTTCCAGGCTTTTATTTAGCAAAAATATGAGCTGGCTTCAACGCACTGTTGCTTTATCAAGCTTATTTGAACTAGTGGTCTCGAACTAACGCTCCTAAGTGATTATATCAGCGAGTCTGGCCAATGGAGCCACGTTTCGACAAGTGTTTGAAAAAAAATGTTACCTTCCTACGTCTCCCCTAACAACCAAAGATAGTATTTATAGTCCGACCAATCGTGTTTAGTCTTATATTTGTTGCGCTCCAATCAATTTGGAGTTTACATGGTAAGCTATTTCCGTACGTAAGGTTTTTTCAAACACGTTATTAAAAAATTTTATGAGCAGAAATGATTTCATGCTGTCAGGCATCCCCACTATTTTATTTTGGTTATAACTTGTTAATTCCTAGACTATTTGCGTAACGTTTTACATATTCTTTGTCAGCAAGCCCTAAGGAACCCAAATATACAAATTTAAAAGAGCTAAGTGGCTGCGTTCAAAATATGCAATTTCTTCAACCTCCTGTTTCGAAGATGTGCTGTCTGGGTACTGTAATGTTTTCAAACGTAAACCCATCTATTGTCATCTTTTCTAACAAGAGTTTTTCAGGATTTAAAAACCTAACTCTGGGAAGGTTAGTGTTTTTATCATTGTCCGTCCGAAAAAGTTAGTGCATGTGGCCTTACACGCGTGATAGTAGTAATTGTGTATCGCGCTACGCTTGTTGGGGTGGCATTAATAGCGAAACGCGTGTTTAATTTTGCATGCGTTCGGCTTTCTGCCTCTCCCTTCTCTCTATCCTTTAGTCCATCTGTCTTTAGTTACGCCGTGTATAAAATGGAATGAATGAAATATTAAAATTAGGTCATTGATCAGCTTGGTATCTCAATGTTTTTGCAAGAAATACAGCACACGTTTCATTGAAGAACGCGGGTAATAATACAGTAGGCTTTTACTATCAACGTGAAAGCGTTACAATTTGCCGACGAAGTAGAAAACAAGGGGGATTTCGAGTACAGTCATTGTGACAGCACTGTTCTTTTACCATTTTTCTTTTCTTTATTAAATGTATTTGTTAGGCTTTATATTTACTTGATAATTTATATATGTGGATTAGAATATTCCACGACACACTCCACAGACGCCATGCTAGCACATTTGTTCTTGTCACTCCACAGACGCATACTAGCACATTATTTCTTGTCACTCCACAGACGCCATGCTAGCACATTTGTTCTTGTCACTCAACAGACACAAGCTAGCACATTTGTTCTTGTCACTCCACAGAAGCATGCTAGCACATGTGTTCTTGTCACTCCACAGACGCAAGCTAGCACCCATGTTCTTGTCACTCTACAGACGCATACTAGCACATTTGTTATTGTCACTGCACAGACACCATGCTAGCCCATTTGTTCTTGTCATTCCACAGACGCATGCTAGAACATGTGTTCTTGTCACTCCACAAACGCAAGCTAGCACCCATGTTCTTGTCACTCTACATACGCAAACTAGCACATTTGTTCTTGTCACTGCACAGACGCTTGTTAGCATATGTGTTATCGTACCTCCACAGACACCATGCTAGCACATTTGTTCTGGTCACTCCACAGACACATGCTAGCACATGTGTTCTTGTCACTCCACAGACGCCATGCTAGCACATTTGTTCTTGTCACTCCACAGACGCAAGCTAGCACCCATGTTCTTGTCACTCTACAGACGCATACTAGCATATTTGTTCCTGTCACTCCACAGACGCACGCTAGCACATTTCTTCTAGTCACTCCACAGACACCATGCTAGCACCTTTGTTCTTGTCACTCCAAAGACACCATGCTAGCACAATTGTTCTTGTCACTCCACAGACACCATGCTAGAACATTTGTTCTCGTCAGAGACGCGTCCTTCGTAATTCTAAGTCAAACATGACAAAATTACACATAATAGTAGAACAATTATGGGTGCCAGGTGGCCTGGGAGCCTAGAAAATTAGCCCCGGCGCCTGTTAGAAATTTCGAAGTGACACAACAACCCGTAACAATTTATCTGTTACCATGTAATGTGTTAAGATGTCTAAGAGCCGCATTATGTAGGTATGCATATATATATATATATATATATATAGTGTGTGTGTGTGTTTTAATGAAAGAGACTGAAGGGTGACTAAATGCTACATTTTAATCTGCCTTGCACCTGTAGTTCTGGGAGGCCTCTGAAAAACAAAAAAAGAATATGCCTACTGTTCCTTAAGGCATTTCGTACAAGGCAACTAATAAGAGGCTGAGCAAGGTGATACGTAAATCGACTGGACAGACAAACCATTAGCCATGTCTATGCTACCATTCTGAATTTCGCATAACTTCCCCCCCCCCCCCCCTTTCTACCCCTTGGCTAGAGAGCTGGTGTCTCGAGGCAAAGGGTCCAGGTTCACCAAGCTGTGCAAATAGGTGTCGGACTCTGCTCTCGGGTTAGGGAGGACTAAGACAGAGAGTAAGAGACATGGCTAACGGATCTCATAAAGCTGACACCTAATGTAAGTGAAGTCTGTTAACACTTCACTCTCCTTGCGCCTTTAAATTGTCTGGGTCGTTCACGGGTCCTATATACTGTAGTTGTGTGTGGGTGTCGTGACAGTGATTTAACCTCATCATAATATTGTTTAGAATAGATCGTATATATTCGCTGTCCTGTCACAATGTTTGTTAACTTTTATTATTATGTAATTATTACTTAACGTTATTTTAATTACTTTTTGCTAAAATTATTACTTCTATATATAGTATATACTGCATACGTATACAGTATACATATTAATAAATCAATAGCATATATGTGGTGTAGATAAAAGAGTAACCTATTATTAAAACTGCTCCCAAATTATATTCGCCCAAGAAGGATACGCCGGTAAGACTAAACTCTCATACGTGGTACACAATTAATGAAGGTTTGGGAAACAGTGTTCTATATTATTGACTACAAACGTTCGTCTGTTTCCACGACACTGTATTTTATTGGGTGTTTTCCAGTTAATTTTAAATCTTTCTTCGGGGATACAACAAACAGAGAGAGAGAGAGAGAGAGAGAGAGAGAGAGAGAGAGAGAGAGAGAGAGAGAGAGAGAGAGAGAGAGAGAGAGATAGCGACAGAAATAGAGAGAGAGAGATAGAGAGAGAGCGACAGAAAGAGAGAGAGAGAGAGAGAGAGAGAGAGAGAGAGAGAGAGAGAGAGAGAGAGAGAGAGAGAGAGAGAGAGAGAGAGAGATGAACGGATTTTCATGGACAAGAAACAAACAGTAACACTGGGAAGAAATAACTTATTTTCCGTTATTATCATCATCATCATCATCACCATGACCCTTCAGCTCCCCAAGGAGTATTGACCTTCAACAAACTCAAATCTCCCTGTCCTGTGCCATCTGCTCCAGGTCTTTCCTTGCCTTCTCCATGACTTGTATGTCTGTGTCCAAAGCTTCTCTTGGCGTTTCTACTGTCTCCCTCTGTTACACTGGAGATTACTGAACAAAGACTACACTATAATATTATCAACAAGTTTCCTGAGTGTGTGCCATATCCATCGCCAGCGTCTTCTTCTCATCTCTTGCCTTGTTCCACTGGCACTTGTATGGTTCGTATCATCAGTTCCACATAAGTTATCTTGTCACACCATTAACAATCCTTCTAATCTACGCAAGCACCCAGTTATGAAAATTTGTTTGTTCTTAATTGTTGCTTTGGTTCTTGTCCGTGTTTCAGAGCCATACTATATGCCTGATTTGATCTTTGAGTTATCTTTTCTTCGGTATACATCAATGTCCCTCTTTTGTTAAACTTTGTACCAGCTTAGTCTATGTCTGGTCGTTCTTGCTTCAAAGTAATAACTGTTAATGGGAAACTGGTTTTGCTGCTGGTGTAAATGGGTGTCAAACTTGCCTACGTTGATATGACTGGCGTTGATAGCTTGGCGAAGATGCTGTGATCACCTGCTTACATATACTACATACTGAGGTTGCTAGTATGAGAGTGAGAGCATTGATCCGCTTACACAGACAATATGCGTTGCTAATACAGAAGAGATGATGCATTTATCTGCTTAGACAACATATTGGCGTTACTAATACAGAAGAGATGATACATTTATCTGGCTAAACAACATATTGACGTTACTAATACAGAAGAAATTATACATTTATCTGGCTAGACAACATATTGACGTTGCTAATACAGAAGAGATGATACATTTATCTGGCTACACAACATATTGACATCACTAATACAGAAGATATGATACATTTATCTGCTTAGACAACATATTGACGTTGCTAATACAGAAGAGATGATACATTTATCTGGCTAGACAACATATTGACGTTGCTAATACAGAAGAGATTATACATTTATCTGGTTTGACAACATATTGACATTACTAATACAGAAGAAATGATACATTTATCTGCTTAGACAACATATTGACGTTATTAATACAGAAGAGATGATACATTTATCTGCTTAGACAACATACTGACGTTGCTAATACAGGAAATATGATACATTTATCTGCTTAGACAACAATTTAACGCTAATATAGAAGAGATGATACATTTATCTGGCTAGACAACATATTGACGTTGCTAATACAGAAGAGATGATGCATTTATCTGGCTACACAACATATTGACGTTGCTAATACAGAAGAGATGATACATTTATATGCTTAGACAACATATTGACGTTGCTAATGAGAAGAGATGATGCATTTATCTGCTTAGACAACATATTCTTCTTCTTCGTTCACCCTCAGATGTCAACTTGAATATGTTCAAAGAAAGCAGTGGTCAGCCTGAGGCTGTTGATATCTCCGTAGATTTTCTCCAGGAATGGTACTGGTGATGGCCATATGCGTTTTCTCTGTTCCTCATATGTTGGGCACCTTTGAAGCAGATGTTCAGCAGTCATTTTATCGGTGCCACAGTCACACTCATCAGTAGTTCCTATCTTTAATTTGTTGAATAGATGGTATCTCAATCTGTTATGACCTGTGTAAAGTCTGAAGATTACCACTTGTTCACTTCTGCTAAGCTGGTAATATGGATCATTTTTTGTGTGGCCTGGATGCTCTGCTTCCTACTTGTGCCTGTATCTGCGCTTGATGAAACTCTTGGCCTCCTCATAAGTTATATTTGTGTCAAGTTGAGGAAGCTTTCCCCCTTCCTTTGCCAATCTATCAGCCTCTTCATTTCCAGGGATGTTGCAGTGAGAAGGGATCCACTGTATCACGACTCTTTTGTATTGCTGACATAGTCTGTGAAGTGTGACTCTTAGGTCATCCAGTTCAGCATTACTTTGACTTTTCAGCGTTGTAATCACTGACAGGGCATTTGAGAAGATAGCTACTGGTCTCTCTGAGCTTTCTTCTGTCATTAGAATTTCTGATGCAGTTGTTAGGGCCTCTGCTTTGAAGCTACTTGAAAATTTCCCTGTTGCGACTGCTATCTTTTTTTGTGTGCCATTGCTTAAGCTCAGGAAGACTCCTCCACCCCTATCTTCTGTTGCATTAGTTGCTGATCCATCTGTGTATGCATGGATCCAGGTGTTGCTTGGGTAATGTTTCTCTATATATATTTGTGGTTAGGACTCTCCTTTCTGTTTCATTTTGGCTGTTCTTTCTCTCAATACCAGGAACATTTTCTATCATTTCAGGGAAGCACTGTTGTTTCCAAATAGGTAGCTTGTGTGCGGTACATATTGGCGTAGCTGTTGATACTGCGTTTATGGGGTCTGTTCTCATCTTTGTTTTGACTGTCTCTACAAAGTTGCTTCGCTTCAGCCTTCCCCTTCCAAATCCATTTATTCTTTGATACAGTGGGTGGTCTATCAGACTCCTGAATTTCTCGGCTTGTTGCTGGGCTCAGCTATCTCTTCTATCCTCCATAGGCTGGAGGTGAGTAATCTTTTCCAATTCTTCAATGGGTGTTGACTTCATGCCCCCTGTTATGATTCTCATTGCTTGGTTTTGGGTTCTGTTTATTTTGTCAAAGTTCGACTTAGCTGCCGTTGACCGTGCTGCAATGCCATATTCTAAGACTTGTCTCACTCGCCCAGTATATAGCTTTTTTAGTACTCTCTCGTCTGCTCCCCAACCCATGCCAGCATGTTTTTTCATGATTGCCATTCTCTGCCTTGCTCTTGTCCTGTTTCTTTCAATCTGAGTTTTCCAAGTCAAGCGGCGATCAAAGGTAATGCCTAGGTAGTTTGGGTTTTCATCCAGTTGTAGATTTTTCACATTTAGCACCAATTTGGAGCTCTGTGGTTTGTTTGAGAGTGAAAACACTTTGTATGTTGTTTTCCCTTCATTTATCTTTACTAGCCATGCCTTGGCCCACTCCTCCAATGATGTTAGGGCTTGCTGCATCCGAATGCTTGCCGTAGTGATATATTCCTATGAGATCCACAGGGCTAAGTCATCTGCAAAGGAAGCATTGAGGGTGGTTCTTGGAATATTCTCTGATATGTCATTTATATATGTGAGGAACAACGTCGGTGACAGGACTCAACCTTGGGGAAAACCCTTCTCTAATACCATCTTCCTACTGGTCTGTCCTTGTAGCTGGATTCTGGCAGTTCTATTCTCACGATAGTGGCTGATCCATTTGAACATTCTTCCACACACTTCACTTCTTTGCAGCTTGACTTACAGTCCATCTTTCCACACTTTGCCAAATCCTTTTTCTAAGTTCATCAAAACCACCAGTGTGAGCGTTTTCTCTTGGAAAGCGTCCTCAACAGCGAACGAAAAGAAGAAGAAGAAGAAGATCTTCAGTGGATCTGCGTTTTCTGAATCCTGCTTGCTGTGGGGCTAAGAGATGTTTTTCCTCCAGATGCCAACATATTGACGTTACTAGAATGGATGAGTCACTTCAATCATCTGATAATGACAACGACTGTACAAGCCCAGAACCACGCTTGTCACGGTATCAGTAAACAAAAGTGACTACGATCAAGCTTCAAAGTTCCATGCCTCGTGACGTAGGTGATTATGTCTCTCCAAAACTTCTTGTCTCCAGTACTGTTTGTCAATTCTGTTGAGACTTCTTTCCATGCCATGAAATCAAACTGTAAAGTATCTTCTCTCTTTGTCGTCCTGTTTCTCCTTCCGCCTCAATATTTCCCGCTGAAACAATATATTCCATCTTTCTCTTCCTCACAACATGTCCGAAGAAAGTCGACGTCTTCCTTCTAAAGTTACTAATAAGCTTCCTTTGCGCATTGGTCTTTTTCAGAGCATCCTCATTACTCTCTTTAGCTGTCCATGGTATTTTTAACATTCTTCTGTAAAACCACGTTTCTACGGCCTCTAAGGCTTTTCCTACTTGTTTACTATTTACCGTGGTTCACTTCCGCATGTCAGGACTGGTTCCACATAACACCGAGAACTCTCTATCTGACTTCCAATGACAAAGAGCTGCGGCATAAAATACTTCATGGGAGCTTGAAGACACAGATAAGATCAGCGTAACAGGCAAAACTCGGCTACATGGTGCTACAGAAATGAAAAAGAAGGACGTAAAGGCAAACTGGTCTTCGTTAGGGAACAAACACAGACTAACAACCAGGTTCATGTTTCTTCTTGTATTTACTGCTTATGAATGAAGTGTCGTAGATAAGCCAGTGATGGTTTTCTGATCTACTGTACGCAATACGGCCTGGTGTGCTGTCATGCTGAGTTTCTTCGGATGCCACTGATTTACTCTATTTCTTCTGAATCTTGCTATACACCTGGCTATTGTGACGGTATTGCCTCCCCTGCTTTGCAGTAGTGGTCTAACAGTGGCCAAAACTCAAGAGTATCTAATATGGGCTTCAAATGTGTCTACCTTCGCACAAGATTACTCTTGGAAGAGATGTAGATAGAAGGGTAATGACACTTCTATCACAGGGGTGTATTCACAAGATATTCAGATAAGCAAAAACAATGCTGCTTTGGCTGAGCACGTTAATTCTAGAATCTGCCGACAACTTTTGTGAAGAATTAAGCAATGATGTTTTTTTAGCTCGCTCAAGCCCCCACCTCTGATTTACTCAGAGGAATTCTTCTTATTCTGGTATAGCTCTGTTAAAAGTGCGTGTAGTACATTCTGAGAAAAACATGCAGTACATCCAAAATGATTAAATCGAAGTTAAATTAGTATAATTACAAATAACAAAATTTAATAATCACTAAGTTTTAACAGTTTCAAAATAATTTGAATAGTTATGGATAAAGAAAAAGTTATCATCATGGTCGTGATGGGTTGTGAATTTTTACAAGAAGTTCAAGTGGCAGCATATATATTGAACTTAGCTGCCAATGACGGCTCTGCTCCTTCAGATGGGTTGGTTCTTTTCACACTGCTCACGCTCGTCGCTGGTCAAGGTTGTAGGGTGTAGCTCGTTTCCCAGAAATGTCAGGGAGAGTCTACGAAAGTTGGTTCCTCGTCTTAAAGCGTAGGCCACTTGTCCCTTCTTGTTCCAGGGATAGTACTTTCTACTGGTACCACCAATAACTATGATAAAGAATAGAAACGAAACGCTCTCCTGAGTATTGCGTTTTCCGACACATAGTTATATGTTCCCTTTCTTATTCCACCATCCCATTTACTCAGAATTTACCCTCGATGAGAATTAACTTTAATCCCTCGGGACAAAACATTCTTTTCATTTAAATTGAATAGCTTTTATAGTTACTTTACATTTAAATGAAAAGGTTAATAGCACAGATAGAATATGTTTACATTTCACTATTGAAAAGTGTTCACAATATAAATTGAATATGTTTTCATTTATGTTACACTGATTTGAAAAGTTTGAAACTTCCAATGGTTTAAAACTGTAAGTATTATAATTAGAATGTACATAATTTCTTTCATCTTTCCCTCCCTGCTCCATGTGCAACTTGGGACTAACTTATGCTTTTTAGCTCTCTTTAAGAGACTAGCAATTAAGCAGTCACCAGCCCTTGGCAATGGTGGTTTATGAAATCATCATTCTATACGCTGAGGTTGCCAGCCTCAAATGACTTGGACATCCACTAGCTATTTTCACATATTAATATTCATATGGTTATATATATATATATATATATATATATATATATATATATATATATATATATATATATATATATATATATATATATATATATATATATATATATAGTAGAACTCCATTTATCCGAACCCCAATTATCCGAACATCCAATTATCCGAACACTTTTTCCAGAAAAAAAAAAAAAATCAGATGCCACTGTCACGTTAGACTAAAATTCTGAATCTTTTGATGCGGCAAACTTCAAATGTGTGCGAACAATTTGTAGAGAATGGGATGGCTAATGGTCGGTCGCTTACGTACAGGAAGTCAGTTAGATCATAAAGTCAGTTAATATCTGGTTTAAAAATACAGTGTACGTGTGCGTTCTAGGTAGAACACTGGCTAAACAGACAGTTCAACTTAAAATAATTGTGTCTGCTACTACAGCAGAATAATTTTGGCGTACAAGTATTTCTCTGTGCGATATGGCATCTTCCAGTAGGCCTAAAGCATATAAAAGGAACCGCAATGTTTTGTCAATTGAAACGAAAACAGAATTTATCAAGAGACTAGGACAAGGTGAAACTGTGTCTTCACTTGCGAGGATTTTCAATGTTGGGAAAGCTACCGTCTCTGACATTAAAAGTAACAAGGATAAAATTATGAGTTTTGCATCGAAATTTGATAGTGAAAATGGGTCGAAGAAACGTAAAACCATGAGAAATGCGAAAGATGTGAAATTGGAAGAGGCTTTGTATATATGGTTTGTGCAAAGAAGAAGCAAAGGGGAACCTATCTCTGGTTCTCTGTTGTGTGAAAAGGCACTTCAGTTCAACAATCAACTTGACGGTCCTCCTGACTTTAAGGCTAGCCAGGAATGGTTAAGAAACTTTAAATCTCGTCATGGCATACGAGAATTGGAGATTCAAGGGGAATCTTTATCTAGCGATGCAACTGCCGCTAAAAATTTTATAGAAACATTCTTGGCTTTTTTGGAAGAAGAAGGTTATTCACTCGAGGATGTGTATAATGCCGATGAGACTGGCTTATACTGGAAATCATTGCCTCAAAAATCACTTGCATCTCAGCGCGAAGCAGCTGCCCCTGGGTTTAAAAAGTGCAAAGAGAGAGTAACAATTTTGGTAGCCGCGAATGCCAGTGGAAGTCATCGTTTACCGGTGCTAATGATCGGCAAAGCCAAAAAACCACGTTGTTTAAAGAATGTGACATGTCTCCCATTGTGTTACAAAGCACAGAAGAGTGCTTGGATGAATAGTGAAATATTTCTTGATTGGTATACAAATCAGTTCATCCCAAATGTGAAGAGGTTGGGAGAACAAGAAAAGAAAACTGGAAAAGTAATTCTTCTACTGGACAATGCACCATCTCATCCAGAGACGGATACATTGAATGCAGTTGATGCAAATTTTAAAGTAATTTTTCTGCCTCCCAATGTAACAGCACTGATTCAACCAATGGATCAGGGTGTTATAGCAAAGCTTAAAAAGATGTACAAGAAGGAAGTCCTGCGTCGTTTATTGTTGGCTGAAGATGAAGAAAGTGTGGTGGCGTTTTCCAAAAAGCTTAATCTCAAAGACTGCTGCTATATGTTAGCTGATGCTTGGACCACCCTGTCACAAGATAATCTCAACAAGGCTTGGAGTAGATTGCTTGGGAAAAAAGGAGGAAATGAAACTACTGCAGTGGACACAAATGATGATTGTATAAATGAAGTTGTGGAACTGTTTCAAGCAATGCCCGGATTTTCGGACTGTGACAAAGATGATGCACACATGTGGCTAGAAGATGATAATGATTCTGGTTTTCAGTTTTTGAATGACGAAGAAATTTTGTCTTTTGTGCAAGAAGAAAACCAAATACATGTAGTGACCGATGATGAAGACACCTCAGAAGTACATGATGTACTTGTAGATTATGAAGAAAAACCAAAACGTCGACCAAGTCCTGAAGAGGCCTTTATAGCACTAGAAACTGCGATGGCTTGGTACGAGCAAGAAGATGACAGCTGTCCTACACAGCTTCTGCTGTTGAAGAGAATTCGGGACTTAGCAGCCAAAAGGAGACTATCCAGTTTGGTGCAAAAGAGGATTCCTCATTATTTTAAATAGTGGGCTACATCTGTGCAAGTACATATATACGTAAGTTGCGCCTGGTTTTGAATCGTTTGTAATGTTATTTTGAAAACATTTCTCTTTCTTAACAAAAATAATTAATACAAGAAGTACATGCACTGCAGTGTAATAAAAGATTTTGGTGATACAGTGATCTAATACAGTGTGGGTATTATTATTACAGTACAAGTAAATATGTTTTATAGTGTATTTTCCTTGTGATGGTTAATTATTTTTAGAAATATGTGTACATGTACTCGATACATTATGTAATCCAATTATCCGAACATTTGATTATCCGAACGATGCTCGGTCCCATGGGGTTCGGATAAATGGAGTTCTACTGTATATATATATATATATATATATATATATATATATATATATATATATATATATATATATATATATATATATATATATATATATATATATATATATATATATATATATATATATATATATATATATATATATATATACAGTAGAACTCCATTTATCCGAACCCCATGGGACCGAGCATCGTTCGGATAATCAAATGTTCGGATAATTGGATTACATGATGTATCGAGTACATGTACACATATTTCTAAAAATAATTAACAATCACAAGGAAAATACACTATAAAACATATTTACTTGTACTGTAATAATAATACCCACACTGTATTAGATCACTGTATCACCAAAATCTTTCATTACACTGCAGTGCATGTACTACTTGTATTAATTATTTTTGTTAAGAAAGAGAAATGTTTTCAAAATAACATTACAAACAATTCAAAACCAGGCGCAACTTACGTATACATGTACTTGCACAGATGTAGCCCACTATTTAAAATAATGAGGAATCCTCTTTTGCGCCAAACTGGATAGTCTGCTTTTGGCTGCTAAGTCCCGCATTCTCTTCAACAGCAGAAGCTGTGTAGGACAGCTGTCATCTTCTTGCTCGTACCAAGCCATCGCTGTTTCTAGTGCTATAAAGGCCTCTTCAGGACTTGGTCGACGTTTTGGGTTTTCTTCATAATCTACAAGTACATCATGTACTTCTGAGGAGTCTTCATCATCGGTCACTACATGTATTTGGTTTTCTTCTTGCACAAAAGACAAAATTTCTTCGTCATTCAAAAACTGAAAACCAGAATCATTATCATCTTCTAGCCACATGTGTGCATCATCTTTGTCACAGTCCGAAAATCCGGGCATTGCTTGAAACAGTTCCACAACTTCATTTATACAATCATCATTTGTGTCCACTGCAGTAGTTTCATTTCCTCCTTTTTTCCCAAGCAATCTATTCCAAGCCTTGTTGAGATTATCTTGTGACAGGGTGGTCCAAGCATCAGCTTACATATAGCAGCAGTCTTTGAGATTAAGCTTTTTTTTGAAAACGCCACCACACTTTCTTCATCTTCAGCCAACAATAAACGACGCAGGACTTCCTTCTTGTACATCTTTTTAAGCTTTGCTATAACACCCTGATCCATTGGTTGAATCAGTGCTGTTACATTGGGAAGCAGAAAAATTACTTTAAAATTTGCATCAACTGCATTCAATGTATCCGTCTCTGGATGAAAGGGTGCATTGTCCAGTAGAAGAATTACTTTTCCAGTTTTCTTTTCTTGTTCTTTCAACCTCTTCACATTTGGGATGAACTGATTTGTATACCAATCAAGAAATATTTCACTATTCATCCAAGCACTCTTCTGTGCTTTGTAGCACAATGGGAGACATGTCACATTCTTTAAACAACGTGTTTTTTTTGGCTTTGCCGATCATTAGCACCGGTAAACGATGACTTCCACTGGCATTCGCGGCTACCAAAATTGTTACTCTCTCTTTGCACTTTTTAAACCCAGGGGCAGCTGCTTCGCGCTGAGATGCAAGTGATTTTTGAGGCAATGATTTCCAGTATAAGCCAGTCTCATCGGCATTATACACATCATCGAGTAAATAACCTTCTTCTTCCAAAAAAAGCCAAGAATGTTTCTTTAAAATTTTCAGCGGCAGTTGCATCGCTAGATGAAGATTCCCCTTGAATCTCCAATTCTCGTATGCCATGACGAGATTTAAAGTTTCTTAACCATCCCTGGCTAGCCTTAAAGTCAGGAGGACCGTCAAGTTGACTGTTGAACTGAAGTGCCTTTTCACACAATAGAGAGCCAGAGATAGGTTCCCCTTTGCTTCTTCTTTGCACAAACCATATATACAAAGCCTCTTCCAATTTCAAATCTTTCGCATTTCTCATGGTTTTATGTTTCTTCGACCCATTTTCACTATCCAATTTCGATGCAAAACTCATAATTTTATCCTTGTTACTTTTGATGTCAGAGACGGTAGCTTTCTCAACATTGAAAATCCTCGCAAATGAAGACACAGTTTCACCTTTTCCTAGTCTCTTGATAATTTCTGTTTTCGTTTCAATTGACAAAACATTGCGGTTCCTTTTATATGCTTTAGGCCTACTGGAAGATGCCAGGTCGCACAGAGAAATACGTGTACACCAAAATTATTCTGCTGTAGTAGCAGACACAATTATTTTAAGTTGAACTGTCTGTTTAGCCAGTGTTCTGCCTAGAACTCACACGTACACTGGATTGGTAAACCAGATATTAACGGACTTTATGATCTAACTGACTTCATGTACGTAAGCGACCGTCCATTAGCCCATCTCATTGTCTACAAATTGTTCGCACACATTTGAAGCTTGCCGCATCAAAAGATTCAGAACTGTAGTCTAACGTGACTGGTGGAGACTGATTTTTTTTTTTTTTTCTGGAAAAAGTGTTCGGATAATTGGATGTTCGGATAATTGGGGTTCGGATAAATGGAGTTCTACTGTACATATATATATATATATATATATATATATATATATATATATATATATATATATATATATATATATATATATATATATATATATATATATATATATATATATATATATATATATATATATATATATATATATATATATATATATGTTAGTTCACATGTTAGTAATGAAATATAGAATGTAAAATCACAACTTACGCCAATCCTGGCTCACAGACTTTTTTGCTCAGAGGAATAAAAGGCACTGGCAGATGCCTTATTTCACGTGTACTTGGGGTCGTTAATTTTAACTTTAATTCCCTCTCTGACTCCGTGTGTTTTCTTCAGTTTCCTCAGACAGCGGCTTTCCTTATTAAAATGATAGAGATTTCCTGGGCTGTTTTTGTAAGTCCGTCAAGATTCTCCAATAAAAGGTGTCCGGTCTGATAAAATGGAATTCTGAATTCTAACTTCTGGCAAGTCTGGTGTCTTGGCAAGCGATCTTCACAGTAGATTTGACTGACTGAAGCGTCAGGTCATTGTCCTGCCCCCGCATCTGTTTGTAACGAAACTAAGAAAGCGTCAATCGTTTCAAACCAAAAGGTTGGGGGTGGGGGTGGGCGATTTCAAAATATTCCTGACATGGAAAAATTTTGAACGTAATGTAAAGGTCATGTTTTCCATATATGGCAATCGTGACATTCAAATATTATCGTCAATGATTACATATAGCTTCTTACATCTACCCGGAAATATTACAACATTTCCGCACAGGTGTGTCTGTCATCCCACCAGGTCGATACTTAACCAGCGCTCCTTGTGTAAACACAAACTCCTGTTTGACCATATGTGCTGTGTCTTATCACGACAATAATTAGTCGGTCACACGAGCCATATCAGCGCTAAGTTAAACTCGCTTGGCCATATACGTGCGAAAACAGTCGCACCCTTTTGGTACAATAGGATTTCTGTCGGTCAACCTTGCATCACCGTCTACTCCATCCGCAGGGATAGACAGGTAGACACACAGACATGACGACTATCGCTGAGAGGAGTGTAAGAATATTTAAAAATGAGAAAATATCTGCTACACAGCAGAAAGAAATGTTGCTGCAATTGAAAAGCACTCAATTAAATCAGTACAACAAATGAACTGAGTACTGCCGTATTGAAAGAAAAATCGAGAAGACGGGGTCGCCCCAATCCGTTAAGTGACAGCTATAATATGATGTTATACGCCCAAGCTCCTGATTGATCAGGACATGTCCGAACAAGTATCCAAAGCCATCTTATTCTTTGTTTCTAAATATATTTTTTCACTGATTAAGTTCCTAATACGACTCTGATGTCTTCAGCGAATATGACCATCACCAGTACCATTCCTAGAAAAAAAATCTACGGAGATACCAACAACCTCTAGCTGACCACGGCTTTCTTTGAACATACTCAAGTTGACGTCTGAAGGTGACGTCTGAAGGTGAACGAAGGAAGTTTCTCACTAAATTTCCCCGTGTAGCTGCTTTTCTCAGACATCCCATTTCTTAGGTGGTGATATTTTTTTATATATTAGCTTGTTACTTTATTTTCTTTGTTCCTGTATTGAATTACTTGACGCTGATATGTCTATAGATCTGTTCTGTTATTCAAACTCAACGTTATATAGTTACGCGGTCTGTAATAGAGAAATTGGATCTGTGCCCGCGATATTACATTAGAACTGTCTGACCCTATCCAAAAGCGACTTGCAAGCTCAGTTGCCCTACTGTATACCGGACTCTGATATGAGAAAGAGGACAATCAGCCATTATTCTGACTTCACTATACCAGTCCTATTAAGAATACGCGGGGCAAAGGACAATTTCCATCGTCTCCTTTGTTATTTACATAATGCAAGTCACTATAATGGGCTTAACATGTGGCCGAGGCAGTCAACCCACGCGAATTGTATCATGTATTTCCCTTCCACAAGAGCAAGTAATCCGAGTTGTCGTGTTGTTACTAGATAGTTCAAAGGTGGCCTTTAATAAACGAAGCGAAAATTGTTTTTGTATAGCTATAAACGGAATTCTCCTGTACTACATAACATGCAACAACTACTTTTGTCTAGCTATAAACGGAATTCTCCTGTACTACATAACATGCAACAACTACTTTTGTCTAGCTATAAACGGAATTATCCTGTACTACATAACATGCAACAACTGTTTTTTTTTGTCTAGCTATAAACGGAATTCTCATGTACTACATAACATGCAACAACTATTTTTGTCTAGCTATAAACGGAATTCTCATGTACTACATAACATGCAACAACTATTTTTGTCTAGCTATAAACGGAATTCTCATGTACTACATAACATGCAACAACTATTTTTGTCTAGCTATAAACGGAATTCTCATGTACTACATCACATGCAACAACTATTGTTGTATAAACGGAATTCTCATGTACTACATAACATGCAACAACTATTTTTGTCTAGCTATAAACGGAATTCTCATGTACTACATAACATGCAACAACTATTTTTGTCTAGCTATAAACGGAATTCTCATGTACTACATAACATGCAACAACTATTTTTGTCTAGCTCTATAAACGGAATTTTGTCTAGCTCATGTACATAACAACTATTTTTGTCTAGTTATAAACGGAATTCTCATGTACTACATAACATGCAACAACTGGTTTTTGTTTAGCTATAAACCGAACTCTCCTGCGCTACATACAAAGCAATAATTCACTATACTAGGTCCAGCATCGAGAGATGGGGTGATCTGTTCCCTTCCACGCCGCTTTTCCTTCCCTAACTCAAGTGCAAAGTCGGGTACCCATTTACAGATGGGTAGAATGGAGCGTGCTGATACCATGAATTGAACCAGTCATCTTTTCCGCAAGAGACCAGCACTCTACCCACTCTGTCAATCGGACGCTCAAGAAATCTTACTAGGAAAAAACCCAAGAAATAACCTATAAGGTCTTAGTCAGAGATTAGAAAAACAGAAAGGAAAAAAGCGAGAACCAAGTTAAAAAAAACATGAAAAATAAATACGAATGTGACGGTGCGAAGACGATGTGTGAAGGAGAATAAGGATTTGTGTGTAATGTTGTCGTCACTCTCTCTGGCCTACTTTCACACACGTTCCGCAGTCACAGAAAAACTCTTGATGACAGGGGTCCCACTTTTATTAATGAAACCCTATCAGGTAGCACAAGAATCATACAAAAACAATGTTGTCCGCAAGTTTACTTTGAAGACAATTCCTAAGCAACACCATATAACCAAGCTATTTAGGTAACACCATCTAATAACCCAGCACAGACTGCTGGACTCTGAAATAAAATGAAACAAAATAAACTAGCATCGTACTAATGGACAAACATCATCTACTTAATAATACATACATATGTGTGAAATTATGCAAGTACATGCACTTAAATGACCATGTGCGTGTGTGTGTGTGTGTGTGTGTGTGTGTGTGTGTGTGTGTGTGTGTGTGTGTGTGTGTGTGTGTGTGTGGTTCACACATCGTCTTCGCACCGTCACAAATGGCGGCGTCGGCAGAAGATTCGCACCACCATAGGCGCAGCAAAGAATCGCACCACCGCTTGAAGATTCGAAACACCATAGGCCCATTGAAGATTTGCACCAACGCAGGCCCAGAGAAGAATCATACCACCGTACATCCTATCTTATCAAGCCAGGGACCAGCCGTTAGCAGTTATATCAATTTTCCTGCAATAGTATCCTCGCTAATGATACTCCATCACAACAAACAGGAACACTATTGCTACGCCAGTGTTATTATGCCAAACCAGTGGCCGACCATACGGGCTGATCACCCGTTTGCCAGTCACTTCGATTACGGAAACAACAGCAAATGGGTTGATTTGCCGTTGCCCTAAAGACGCCACTAGGCGTGATGGGAAACAATGGCAAAGAAAACCTATCTGCTGTTGCCCTAAGACGCCACTAGGCGTAATGGCCACTGACTGCTTTGACGGTCGGTGGCTAAGGACGGAAGAAGAAGAAGTGGCCGACCTACCACGATTGACATTCAGTCAGAGACTCAATCGTATCACCAAGCAGCACCTGAAACTGCTACAGGCCACAACAGCGAAGAGAAGACAAGAGCAAGCAATAAAATAAGAGACACTTTCTATTTATTATTGTAATATTATAATAAGTGTTTTCTTTCCATCTGTTTTTGCACTGTATTTTGCTAGGTTAGGTCTAGAACGGTGATGTCAACTCAATGCGCAAACGCAACATGCCGGTCAGAGCCTGGGAGCACATCGACAGCTGAAGGTGGCTCCCGTGAAGAAATCCTCACACCAGGAGAGAGCCTGAGCAATGCGCAGGTGAAGGTGATTTACATAACAGTGCCAGAGGTAAGAAGATTTGGTGAAAAGACAGGCCCCACTTGGCAAGAGTTTGTGAAGGAGGTAAAAGCTGCATGGAAGGTAGTGCCCTTAACTGTAGAAAATAAGTTAGACATTGTGTGGACTAACGTTACATCAGTGGTCTCTAGGGAATTACGGATACGTGGCGGAGCCAAGGCCAGCCCTGAGAAGTTGCTCGAAATTGTTGAAGAAGCCTACAGTGAACGACAACTAGTCAATGAGATGACTAGGGGTTTCTATGCCATGAGACAGGGGCCTAGCTTATCAGTAATGGAATTCTCTCACATGTTGCATGAATTATTTCTGAGATTGAATGCAACGCGCGTGAAGAAAGGCTTGGCTCCCGCAGACCAATCCATGCTCAGAGATCATTTTGTTGCCCAGCTTAGTAATGATCTGAGCAGGACATTTGTGAAGGAACATGTGCTAAAGAATCCTGGTGTTTCATTTAGGGAAGTTAGGGACTATGCCCTTTTCTGGGAAGGCAAAAAGCATGATGCACCAGTGCAGGTAGCCAGTGTAGAAGCCCTCATTGAGAAGGACGAACTCGAAGCTGAAGTAGCTCGCCTAAAGTCCCAGATAGCACAGCTAGCACAGAGTATGGCGCCAGCACAAAAGGAGACGCGAATAAAAAGGAAACAGTGCCAGCCGTGTGAAAACCTAGAGCAGAACCAAGGTTTGAATCAACTGGAACCAAAACTAGACCTTCCTGTTGGTGAGAATCAGGCAGTTGATAGTGAACGCAGTGATTTAGAGGTAAGTAAAAACACAGGTGCACCAGCAAGGCGGCAAGGATTCTGTAAATGGTATAATGTCGACAAAGGATGGGGATTTATTACACCGGATGATGTAGGTTTTGATGTTTTTGTGCATCAGACTAAGATTTTCAGAAAGGGATTCCGTAGTCTGGAGAGAAATGAGAAAGTAGAATTTGACAGCAAACCATCTGTTCAGGGCACTGAAGCGGTCTTTGTATGCGGCATTGGCGGCCAGGAATGTAAGGGCAGCAGGAGGCGACCCATGGCACAGAGGAAGCCTAGAAAAATAAGATGCTACAATTGTGGAGACTTTTCAGACCACATGGCTGCCAAGTGCCCTCGGGGCCCGCTTCCGAAGCGATGTTTTCAGTGTAAATCCCCAGAGCACTTGATATCGGTTTGTCCCTCAAAGAGCGCCCTCTCTAAACGTACCGACACATCTAGGTTGCCTTCAGGGTGCAGGCCAAGAGATGGCCGTAACAACTGTTACCTTAAGGGCGCCAAGAAAAGCAGTCAACGTTCAGAAGAGGAAACTCATCTTAAACAGATAGGAGGGAATACACACCGACGCTCTGGAGAGGACACCAATCTAAATCAGATTGGGGGAAATGCATGCCAACATCGACGGAAAACAAGTGTAAAACACGTTGGAAGCAATCCACCGCCAAGGCCGACAACTGCAGGCATTAACTCGCTGAACTCTCAATCAAGTAGCGACGCTGTACGAGCGGACAATTCTCCCAGACCACGACAAGCAATCAGACATAAACGTGGAACTGACAATGGAGAGTACGTTTGTGGGGACCACAAAAAAATTTAGGGGCGGAACATGTGACCGTGTGGCCAGAAAGGTGTAATTTTTGACTGAGTAATAGTTGTCGATCTCGTCTACGATGTATATTTGTGCTCATGTTGGCATTCTCCCAAGAGAAGGGGCGATGTAAACGAAACACACCTTTGCCATCCATGAAGTAGACAAACATGTGAGACGCAGATGTAACAGGAGACAGACATCGGTTGTTAGACATCCTGGCGCGGTCTGATAACACATCTTGTTGAGCACTAAAACCGTGAGGTGTGACTCCAGGCAAGTGATATCGTGGGAATGTAATCATTAGTGGGCGGACCTATTGTGGACGTCTAGGAAGATACTCTTGACTAAGATGTGATCTCATGTCATCCATACTGAGCATAGGACTCCTGATTTGCTCCCTAGAGGGATGGGTGGAGTTTTCCCTGACATTTTGACGTGGCGGCTATCATGTGGTGCATGGTTGGAGATGCAGATTTAAAACTGAAACAGTGAGAGGCTTCAGTGAGAGAGCTGAGAAGTAGCCAGATCGTTCTTGTGCAAAATGCGCCCTCGTACGATAACCAACTGAGGCCTTGGGCTTTTGCATAGTTGCGTCTGTGCTAAGAGAACTAACGACATAGAGGTATGCTTGCATATAAGTACATTTTTATAATACTTTAGGTTTAGTAATATTAGACTTTCAGGTTTAGAAGTTAAAGCTTTGTAGCGTCTGTCTATCTATAGCTTGATAGAAGCTGACTGGCGATGTATGTGTACTTAAGTGTAATTTGACGTATATCTCATCGCTATTTTCAACTGTGAGACTGTGTTAAATGTGTTAAGTATCTAAGTGCATTTATAAGAGGAATTCTAGTGTCGCATTGCGCTGTATACAAGTGTGTACTTATTACCATTATTATTATTTGAGTAGTGTTAAGTAATGGTTATATTGCATTCTTGTGAGCCGTAGATGTCGTTAATTTTACATCAGTGATTATTGTGAGAGAAAGATTAGCGTACCCTCTAGCTCCGTGAGTAGCCTATGCCTATTATATTTAGTACAGAGCTGTAAGAATAGAGTATATATCTCCTTTTTCTTTAGAGCAAATAGACCTCTAAGATACTGATAAATTGATGTCATTTAGACCAGTGCGCTGTGTGGAGTATTTCATCATAGCCTAGATAGAAGTGCTTCATTTAAGTTTTATCTCGCGTGATGATGGAGTTAGTATCTAATATGCGTGATAAACCTCCTATTTCGTTAATGATGTCCACCAGTGTTGAATGGCTGTGTTAGGACATCAGTGTTCGTGGTTTGAATATGGAATGTCAACTCGACCTACGCAGGTGTGTGTAAGCATGAAGTGAGAGTGTAATACGCGAATGATAAGAAGAGTTCGTGGTGTTGACAATTGGTCTTTTTCTTTCACTCATGTAAGGCTGGAAGTCATCGACACCAACGACTGTGTACCTTTGCTACAGTTTAATTGGCCGTACACACTCGACAGCACGGATACATTGACAAATCACAGGTTGGCATAATACACCATGGTACAGTGGATAAATGGTCTTGCAATGATACATGGGCACTCATGTAGAATAATAGCATAATGGACTGTCAGTCGACAAGCACTCAGTATTGCCCATATATATATATCAACTGAGTTTACTGACAAAAGCACGTCAGTTTATAAACAATATTCAAGATGGCTTCTAGACCTAACCTCGTCTAGCGAAGATTCCTTTAAATAATGATCAGCACATATTTTTTTCATATAATCATATTGAACCGCTAGTAATGGGTTCTCATGTGTAGCAGTGATCTCTGGACTCATCAAGCGATAATACGGGGCATCCCTTTCTCTTCCTGATAGTCCTTAAATATGTGAATACAAGATGGCTTCTCTCGTGAGCTGTAACTCACGTTTGGATACAACTAGGAATCTGTATCAAAGTTAATCATACATTAAATGTTCTCATTACTTTGTAGATTCTATCATGAGACAATTGACTACACTTTACAATATGGTGTTGCTATGAATGAATGTCATCTTCATATAGTTAAATCTTCCCTTATTGAAAAACGATGGCCTCGTAAGAGTTCATAAGAAGTGCGTTTGTTTTACCTTGGTATCAGAAATATGATTCTGCCATCCCCTTGGCAATCAAAATAAACACTGGGGTAAAGCATACACGATAGGTCTAAAACTACTATCACTTTCTCCTACACATATATCGATCACTTTTTCCGGCGACAAGCCGATTCAAAAAACCACAGCCCCCATCATCAGGGCGAAGCCAAATCACTCCTCTCTAGCGACACATCCGCCGAACAGCCCTTTGACCTTTCCAGCCAAAAGACCATATAGTTCGACTTAGACATGCAAAGATATTCAGATATAAGACAGACTCGTCCTACCCAGACAAACAATACACATAAATTCAGGCCATAGATACACTGAAGCAAGAACAACCTATTTCTACCCAAACAAAGAATAAATCGCAGTAAAACTGGATTCATCCGCGGAGTTCGATCGAAAGTGACGACACTCCTTTCAAGGGAAGTAACTCAATAATGACTTTTCCTTAAGCACTAAAAAGTATCTATTTTGTTTACAAAATATTTGCGAACATAACAAGCATACAAATGTATTATATTGTAAGATATCAAAGACTGCACGTAACAGTATTACCACACCTCCCGGGAAAAAAAAAATGGAACATTTTTTTTTTTTTGAAATACATCTAGGAGCAACGTACAATAGGCTCACAACGCATGAATAATGCGCAGATGAAAATATCAGGAATAAATATAACGCCTAATATGAGGCTAAGTCGACTTATGGAGCGACTGGTGAGAATGTATCTCATAAACTGAGAGAAATTATTTCTCTACAAGTAAATTTTTCCAGGAAGGTGTCATCAAAGTATAATACAATTCTGGCAATTACACAATGCCTAAAAAATTTCATACCATAATTTCGTATTAGATATCTTAAATTTATGATTTATGAAGAAAAATCATCAAAGCACAGCGGTGAATAAACATCAATGAACCGCTAAGTAGTGATACAATCATTATATTATTAAATTACAAATGTGTATCTATCTTTATATAGAAAGGAACTATTATAAACTAGACATATCAAGAAGTCTAAGACCTAATAGTTATGTGGAATCATGTGGGCATCTTGACAGAATGTCTGCCATCACATTATCTGATCCACGAATAGCTAGCATAGAGAAATGAAAAGGTTGAAGAGCAATTGTATATCGAGTAGACCTCGAGCTCTTCAAATTCTTACTCTGTATAGCAGTAAGAGCTTTTTGGTCGGTTTCTACTATGAAATGTGCGCCTAGAAGGAATCTCTGTAGTTTGAGGATCGACCAAACCATAGCTAATAGCTCACGGTCTAAAAACCGAATAATTCCTTTCTGCCGCATTAAGTTTTCTGGAAATATACATTACAGGATGCAGAGTTCCAGAGTACTCTTGCATTAGTGCCGCTCCAATCCCAGTGGATGAAGCATTACTACGAAGAACAAATGTCTTATCTTTAGTAGGTAACACTAAAATAGGTGGTGTTGAAAACAATGTTTTAATCTTATCCAAAGAGCATTGGCATTCCTGAGACCAGTGGACCATATTAGGCGAACCTTTCTTTAAAAGTGTAAAAAGAGGTGCCATGATAGAGGATAGATTCTGAATGAATCTGCCATAAAATTGAATAAGACCTAACAGACTTCTCACCTGTTTTTTAGTCTTAGGGATAGAGATGTTAAGTATCTTACTAGTATTATGGTCCTCTGTCTTTAGGAAACCATGACCAACTCGGTGGCCTAGGAAAGAAATTTCGCTAAAACCAATATAGGCTTTAGAGGGTTTCGCTGTCAGGTTGTGCTCGCGCAAAGTAGACAGCAATTCATCTATCCCTGAATAGTGATCTTCCCAAGTATCGCTGAAAAGACAGATGTCGTCTAGATATGCAATGACATCTGACCGATAAGATAGGATTCGGCGCATCATGCGTACAAATGTAGCTGGTGCGTTCATAAGACCGAAAGGCATAAAATTCCATTGGAACAAACCTCTAGGTGTTGAAAAAGCCGTGAGAGGCTTGCCGCGTTCAGATAAAGGAACTTGCCAATATCCTTTAGACAAATCAAGTTTAGTGAAAAAATGAGATTTGGAGAGTCGAGTAAGTAGCTCTTCCAGTAAAGGCATAGGTTCGGCATCGAACTTCGTTACTTGATTCAATTTGCGATAGTCAACGCAAAGACGTATGTTATTGTCTTTTTTCCGAACAATAACCATCGGCGAAGAATATGCAGAGGTGGATGGTTCGATTATTTTCAAATCTATCATCTCATCCAACTCTTTCTCGACCTGTGCTTGAAAATGTATAGGGATAGGATAAGGTCTAACCCTAATAGGAGTATGGTCAGTTAGAACAATGTCATGTTCAATGACCTGAGTTTGTCCAGGGATGTCAGTGAGTACATCCTGAAATGTTTGCACCATAGTTGAAACTTGTCGCTGTTCTCCTAGAGACAAATCGGGAGAGACAGTAACGTTCTTCCATGATTCACTAGAATGAAGTGGGATCATTGGAAGAGGAAGATTTACATCTGAAAAACTCGTTTCCTCATCCTGTATCACGGACAGTGATGAGTAATGACCATGTTGTACTGGAGAATCGTCCGTTGCTTGGAAAATGGGTTGTAAATAATCCGGACGTTCATGGAATTCAGTAAGCATATTGATGTGGAAGGTTTTATGCTTCCCATCAATATCGACAATATAGTCGACATCGGAAATTTTCGATATTATATCGTACGGACCTTTCCAAGAAATAAGTAGTCTGTTTTCCCTACAAGGTAGTAATACAAATGCTTTGTCACCAGGACAAAGTTGTCGTAAGCATCTCTTCTTATTGGCAATTTGCCTTGCCTTCTGTTTCGCAAATTCAGAAGAAGAAGTTGCTAATTTGCATGCTTCGATAATCTTTTGTCTCAACGCGATGACATATTCGTAGGATGACTTTGTGTCATCGTCAATATTGTCAGCTGTTATGAGATCATGAAGCAACGACATAGGGCCACGCGGACGCGCGCCAAAAACGAGTTCAAAGGGAGAAAATCCTGTATGTTCATTGGGGACCTCTCTGTAAGCGAAGAGGGCCGCAGGTAAAACTCTGTCCCAGTCTTGAGGATGATCCTCAGTTATCTTCCCTAGTAAGTTTTTAAGTGTTCTATTAAGGCGTTCGACCATCCCATTAGACATTGGATGATAGATACTACTTAAAGATCTATCTATCTGCAGAGTAGACATTACTTGAGACATGGTATCTGATATTAGTTGGGTGCCATGGTCTGACAATATCTCTCCTGGGAACCCCAGACGAGAAAATATAAGCCAAAGAGCATCTGCAATATCAGCAGTAGTAATGCTCTTCAGAGGAATAGCCTCTGGCCAACGTGTGCACATATCAACACACGTCAAGATAAACTGATGTCCTCTGGCAGACTTGATCTTAAATGGACCAATAATGTCTATGGCCATTTTTTGAAACGGCCGAATAGGAATGTCCGCCGCCTGAATGGGTGCAGCATGCCGTGGACCTTTGGATTTAACTTCCTGACATACTTTACAAGATCGACAATAAATCCGTATGTCCTTGTTTACCAATGGCCAAAAGAAAGCCGCAAGGACTCTTGACTTAGTACGGGAAAAACCCATGTGTCCAGCACACTGAGAGTCGTGAGCGTGCTGCAAAATTTTAACTCTCAAATTCTTGGGAACCAGGATTTGAGAATGACTTGACGTAATGGAGTCTTGAACCATACGTACAAGTACGCCATTTTTCTTTGTAATCCACGATTTACGACTTGTGTCTTTATTCGGATCACCTTCAGTTGCAAGAATGAAGAATTTCTTCAGAGTGGGATCATCTTCTTGCTGTTTTATAAACGAGTCACGAGAAATTACCAAGGGATCATCTTGGTTATGCACTTCATTATCTTCAGTAGATGAAGTTTGAGGCATATTAAGAGCCTGAGCTCTAGTGACTACAGCGTTAGCAATCTGCATGTTTTGCCTTTCCCACGCGGAAATTTTTTGCGGAGTGCATTCTTTGACTCCATGAATGCGACCGATGATGAGGTCCGCGATCGGATTCGGAAGAAGACATGCGTGTACATCTCCTGTAAAGAAAGGAGTAGCAATCCTAATGATAGCAGTAGAGTATTTCTCTAATGTGCCGCCAAATGTTACACATTTGACTACTTGTCCAGTGGCACGGGAAGGATCTACGAGTGACTGCCTAACACCAATTGTGGTGCATCCAGAATCAAATAGCACGGAGACTGGATTGTTATTTACTAAACCCTTATGTAAGACAAGAGAACCTCTTCCATCATGCGCGACTGATGCAGGAAGAGCAGGAAGAGGATGGCCACAGCTTAAAGTAGACACTGTGGTTGGCTCAAATAATGTTTTGCATTGGGGGCACTGAGATGCTCTCCCAAAATCAAAAGCGGAACATGCCATATTACTAGCGTCATTATTATCTTTACTCTGTTTATAGGCTTCATGAGACTCTTGTTGTGCAGAGTTTGCCTGAAAATGTGGTTTATGTCTTTTGTTTTGAGATCTACCTCGGTTATTATTACCTCTGTAGTTATTGTTACCTCTATTGTAACCCCTATTTGGGTTTGAGTCATAGTTCTCTTGGTTACCATTATCATATTCATTATAATGAGTATCTCTGTAATTATGATCTTGTTGACTCCAAGACGGATACCTCGGATAGTTTCTATAATTACTTCCTCTATGGAAATTGCTATAATTGTGACCACCCCTGTGTCGAGAGCTATCAGCTCGTCTCCAGTTCTTTGAAGAAGAACCCTGAAATGATTGGTTACCTTGGTTTTGATAACTATTATGGTTACCTTTTTTATCAAATCTGTTTTGAGGTCCCTGAAATCTGTGTGAATAATTGGGATTGTATGGTGTTGCTGAAGCAACTGGCATACTCTCCTTAATCTTAGTGTTGCCAAAAGTCACGTCGGGGTGTGCAGTGACATATTGGGAACAATATTCTTCCATTTCCTTTAGAGATTTGGGTTTACGCTCATGTATAAATTCAAGGAATGGTTTGTTAACACGACATAATCTTATCTCTGAGCAACAAATCCATAAGTCCTTCATACGTTTTTTCTGTTTTAGAAAGCTCAATCCAACGATCAACTGTGAGACGTGCCTTTGCAATGAATTCTGAGAATTCTACACCTGTCTCAGGCACCATCGTCCTAAACAAAAGGCGATAGCCTTCCTCACTTAGCTGGTATTTTTTTTATCAAAGCCGCCCTAATGACATCATAATTATCCTTATCTGCTTCTCCTACAAGGCATAATCTAGTCAGAGATTCACCTTTCAAGTTTTCTGCTAATTGATTAGCGTATTGTGATTTATCCACATTATGTGTACGACAAGAACGTTCAAATCTATCCAGCCAGAATGTAATATCGTCACTGGACTGATTGAACGGTGGAACCTTAACCTTGTAAGTAGAAGGTTTACCATTACCACTAGATGCCTGATTAACATTACTCATAATTGTCAATCTCAATTTCTCTAACTCAAATTCATGTTCTCTTATTGCTTTTTTCTCTTCCGCTTCTAATCTTCTTTGTTCAGCTTCCCTGTCTAATCTTTTTTGTTCAGCAGCAGCTTCTCTTTCTAATTTTTTTTTGTTCAGCTTCACTGTCTAATCTTTTTTGTTCAGCAGCAGCTTCTCTTTCTAATTTTTTTTGTTCAGCTTCAAATCTCCTTTCCTCCACCTGCATCTGCAATTTCTTTTGTTCAGCAGCAGCATCAGCTTCTTTTTCTAATCTTTTCTCTTCAGCCAGAGCTTTTCTCTCTTCTGCAGCAGCTTTTTTTCTCTTCAGCAGCAGCTTTTTTTTTCTTCTATTTGAAGTTTTCTCTCCTCTGCAGCAGTTTTTCTTTCCTCTGCAGCAGCAGCTAATGTCTTGTCATATTGAGCAACTGCCCATTCTTCTAATTGTTGACCAGTCTTATCAAGGGCTTTCCCTTGTATAATGAAGTATTCTAATGTAGACATGATGTCTAACAATAATACTAATCACTTGAAACAATAATAATACCACAAGTTCTTAATGACTTGATTAATCTGCACACTATCCCAATATCTGTGGGTCACAAGCCTTAATAAGGTCTTGTATAACAGTAATAATAATCAAGTACTGGTTTTTACCATAATCCAAGTGCAGTGCACAGGCAATAGTGTCTTATGAAATATACCTATATAAAACATATGTCAACCAACAGAATACATAAAGTACAAATAAGACTGACAATACGAAAACGTTTGCAGAAATCAAATAAATCAAATAGGGAAATCAATGAAAGTAATCACTGAATCTGCGAAGAATAACAACACAAATGACGTCACAGTATATGAATATAAATTGTGAATAGAACTGAAAGATAGAAAAGGGTAGACCAACAAATTACAAACAAATCAAAACAAAACTAAAGAACAAAGAAATATTACAAAAATAACAATAATTACAGTCTTCACAGCTAACACAAATAGCAACTAGTTGTTGCAAGCAAATTTCCAATTAAGGAAATTGCACCTAAAGAAAACGCCCACAACGGACCCTCTATCACGTGGGATATTCTGTTGTGAGGACACCGCCAAACCTAAACACAACCCGCTGACATATAAACTAATATATTATACAAACAAATAACATGTAAACATAAATATATAAATTATGTGTATGATAGTATGTGTTGCAAAATAGGCTCAGTTTTACAGTAATGGCAAAGTTATTCTTATGCACATAAATAAACTGTCACTTTATTGAATTACAAATTCTGGCCTTAAATATTAAAGTTCATATATAGAAAACAAGAAGATCCATCGATGAAAATAGGACTTCTTAGTTCAATAATACTGTCTTCCTGTTAATATTGACAAGAATTGATCCAACTGTTCTGTGAAACTCTGTAATGTCTAATGTAAAAATGTCAACAACGCTGACCTAGATACTGCATTCACTTGATAGGTCACGTGACAAAGTGTTGACAAAGAGCAAACTAATACTGCAAGTGTGTCGTATCAGCCACAGGAAACGGTCTGGTATCGGTAGTCTGTTGACTTCTCAACTTCTGCGAGGTCAAACCCATAAAGCTGGTCCACCAGATGATAAACCTCCTATTTCGTTAATGATGTCCACCAGTGTTGAATGGCTGTGTTAGGACATCAGTGTTCGTGGTTTGAATATGGAATGTCAACTCGACCTACGCAGGTGTGTGTAAGCATGAAGTGAGAGTGTAATACGCGAATGATAAGAAGAGTTCGTGGTGTTGACAATTGGTCTTTTTCTTTCACTCATGTATGGCTGGAAGTCATCGACACCAACGACTGTGTACCTTTGCTACAGTTTAATTGGACGTACACACTCGACAGCACGGATACATTGACAAATCACAGGTTGGCATAATACATCATGGTACATTGGATAAATGGTCTTGCAATGATACATGGGCACTCATGTAGAATAATAGCATAATGGACTGTCAGTCGACAAGCACTCAGTATTGCCCATATATATATATCATCTGAGTTTACTGACAAAAGCACGTCAGTTTATAAACAATATTCAAGATGGCTTCTAGACCTAACCTCGTCTAGCGAAGATTCCTTTAAATAATGATCAGCACATATTTTTTTCATATAATCATATTGAACCGCTAGTAATGGGTTCTCATGTGTAGCAGTGATCTCTGGACTCATCAAGTGATAATACGGGGCATCCCTTTCTCTTCCTGATAGTCCTTAAATATGTGAATACAAGATGGCTTCTCTCGTGAGCTGTAACTTACGTTTGGATACAACTAGGAATCTGTATCAAAGTTAATCATACATTAAATGTTCTCATTACTTTGTAGATTCTATCATGAGACAATTGACTACACTTTACAATATGGTGCTGCTATGAATGAATGTCATCTTCATATAGTTAAATCTTCCCTTATTGAAAAACGATGGCCTCGTAAGAGTTCATAAGAAGTGCGTTTGTTTTACCTTGGTATCAGAAATATGATTCTGCCATCCCCTTGGCAATCAAAATAAACACTGGGGTAAAGCATACACGATAGGTCTAAAACTACTATCACTTTCCCCTACACATATATCGATCACTTTTTCCGGCGACAAGCCGATTCAAAAAACCACAGCCCCCATCATCAGGGCGAAACCAAATCACTCCTCTCTAGCGACACATCCGCCGAACAGCCCTTTGACCTTTCCAGCCAAAAGACCATATAGTTCGACTTAGACATGCAAAGATATTCAGATATAAGACAGACTCGTCCTACCCAGACAAACAATACACATAAATTCAGGCCATAGATACACTGAAGCAAGAACAACCTATTTCTACCCAAACAAAGAATAAATCGCAGTAAAACTGGATTCATCCGCGGAGTTCGATCGAAAGTGACGACACTCCTTTCAAGGGAAGTAACTCAATAATGACTTTTCCTTAAGCACTAAAAAGTATCTATTTTGTTTACAAAATATTTGCGAACATAACAAGCATACAAATGTATTATATTGTAAGATATCAAAGACTGCACGTAACAATGCGTATGAAGGCGTTGTTGTTGATTGAGATATGTTTATTGTTGATTACACATACACACGCAGACTTGCATGAACACACACACGCACGCACGCACGCACGCACGCACGCACGCACGCACACGCACACACACACACACATGGTCATTTAAGTGCATGTACTTGCATAATTTCACACATATGTATGTATTATTAAGTAGATGATGTTTGTCCATTAGTACGATGCTAGTTTATTTTGTTTCATTTTATTTCAGAGTCCAGCAGTCTGTGCTGGGTTATTAGATGGTGTTACCTAAATAGCTTGGTTATATGGTGTTGCTTAGGAATTGTCTTCAAAGTAAACTTGCGGACAACATTGTTTTTGTATGATTCTTGTGCTACCTGATAGGGTTTCATTAATAAAAGTGGGACCCCTGTCATCAAGAGTTTTTCTGTGACTGCGGAACGTGTGTGAAAGTAGGCCAGAGAGAGTGACGACAACATTACACACAAATCCTTATTCTCCTTCACACATCGTCTTCGCACCGTCACACGAATACAACCGGTAGTAACGAATGGCTTGGAGCAAAATGGTTTTTATAAATAACATGCAACATTTGAAAGGGTCACTATTATATTCACTAGAAGGCGTGATTACGAGCTTCTTGCTAACATTTTTTTTTTTTTTTTTTGGTAGATGAGCTCTCCCTTTCCTTCATCTCTACTACTGTATTTTCCTATGTCCCTCCCTGGCGAAGAGTGTGCGGTCGTAACGTAAGCCAATGCTTGGACTTAGTAAAACACACATGACTTGTCTGCGCTTACCACGCCGTTTATTTAAAAACAAAATAAGTAATTACGTCACTGGTACACACGATGTAACGTTTAACTTAAAACCGAGATCATGATGAAATTAACTGTAAAGCGAAACCAAATATCGGCGTTATATCTGAGTTTTATTCAACCGTGAAATTAATGATAAGGCATTCTTAGTTTTTATACCAGTTTGCAATCAATATAGGAATATAACGACTGTCAGTTCACTGAGATTTAAGTGAAGCAAGGCAGCCCAATAGCAGGCGACAGGGGAGTGAAGTGTTAGAGACTTCGCCATACTTCTTCTTCTTCTTCGTTCGCCCTGAAAAGGACGGTGGTTGCGTTGTGTCTGTTTACGCCGTAGCTGTGATATCTGCACCTTTCGGTCGACACATCCGACTTCAGCACGGCAATTTTTAGGGACCGGGTTTGCCTTCCCATTGAGATCCGCACTCGCTCAGCCAGACTGCACTGCTGCAGACTGTTTCCAGGACCACCACGTGGAGGTGGAGTGCGGTCTTGACCAGCTCTGGTTCGCTGGTCCTGATGCAAGCAGTCAAGCTATGGGTCGCTGACTGCATTCTCTATTGCTGCATCTTGGGGTCCCACTTCGCCATACAAGGTCCAGTTGTTTTGTGAGGTGGGGGTGACCAGTTCTTTTCCTCGCAAAATGAAGGGATGCGTATGTCTTGGGCTGTACGCCAGATACCCCTATTGTGACGATGCGGCACATACTTGGATTGGTGTCAACCAGATTCAAATATGCGATGGCCCAAGCTAAAGCTTATATGCAAGTTACCACAGATAAATGGCATTCCCTGCATGGGAACGTAGCTGACATCAAAGGAGCGAGAATAAAGAGGGAGATGTCATGGATGGCGCAGGCAGAGGCAACTATTAGACAGGTGACCGGCGGTGAAAATATTCAAGGGGGAATAGTGAGTAAGTCAGGTGAGAACTGGACGAATTACCAGAATGTCATCTGCAGCCTTGGTAGAGAGCGCATAACTTGGGCCCATTGGAGGGCAGAGCTGGAAAGGGATCAACTGATAAGATCATGCTGGGATGATGATGCCATTGTGTACACTACACTGATGGGTCTGTAATCCGTGGTGAGAAATCAGTGTGGGGCTTCTCTGCTAGAGTAAAGGGCAGAATCGTCGCTGAACATACCGGGGCTTACATTATAACAATCTCCAGCATAAGACTGGGGGCAGAGTCAGCTGCCCGAGCCTTAAGGTGGCTGTCTGAGACTTCATTAACAAGGGCAGTTATTGTGTCAGACTCACAATCCATGCTTCGGAAGGTATAAAGTGGATGGCTCCGGCATGAATGAAAAACCTCCATAGATGCATCGAATCTTCAGGAACTGGTGTGGATCTACTGTCCTTGTCATGCAGGGTACGCGGCAATGAAAGAGCTGACAGACTAGCTTCATGAGCTGGTGTGGATCTATTGTCCTGGTCATGCAGGGTACGCGGCAATGAAAGAGCTGACAGACTAGCTTCAAGAGCTGGTATGGATCTACTGTCCTTGTCATGCAGGGTACGCGGCAATGAAAGAGCTGACAGACTAGCTTCAAGAGCTGGTATGGATCTACTGTCCTGGTCATGCAGGGTACGCGGCAATGAAAGAGCTGACAGACTAGCTTCAAGAGCTGGTATGGATCTACTGTCCTGGTCATGCAAGGTACGCGGCCATGAAAAAGCTGACAGACTAGCTTCAAGAGCTGGTATGGATCTATTGTCCTGGTCATGCAAGGTACGCAAAGGAGCCGCGGTAGCATAGTGGTTAGTGCACTGGCTTCCTAGCGCAGTGGTCTATGGTTCGATCCCCAGATGAGGTGGGAAATTTTTAGGCCACAAACGGCTCCTGGGTCGACCCAGCCCCAAATGGGTACCAGAGCAACTCTGGGAAGGTTAAGGCGGCCGGCGTGATGCCGACCACATCACCCCTAGTGTGCCGACGGTCAAGATAATATGGGCCTAACACCATATTCCCAATATGCCTCAATGGGCATGTAACGGGTTCCTTTACCTTTTTTTTATGCAAGGTACGCGGCAATGAAAGAGCTGACAGACTAGCTTCAAGAGCTGGTATGGATCTACTGTCCTGGTCATGCAAGGTACGAGGCAATGAAAGAGCTGACAGACTAGCTTCAAGAGCTGGTATGGATCTACTGTCCTGGTCATGCAAGGTACGCGGCAATGAAAGAGCTGACAGACTAGCTTCAAGAGCTGGTATGGATCTACTGTCCTGGTCATGCAAGGTACGAGGCAATGAAAGAGCTGACAGACTAGCTTCAAGAGCTGGTATGGATCTACTGTCCTGGTCATGCAAGGTACGAGGCAATGAAAGAGCTGACAGACTAGCTTCAAGAGCAGCCATAGAAGGTGCATTGGATTTGGATACTGGAGAGATACTGAGGGCAATTAATGATCGCCTATTATAGAACGACACTGCAATCGATGAATTCTCAAGGCTAAGATTGCTGACATTTGGCATCGAACGTAAGGCCAGCAAAGATGGACGTATGAGAGGATGCATCCGTCGTGTATACGACCAGCGCGCAACAGGAACAATTAGCATTCATACCCTTCGACATTTTCTGAAGGAGACTCAGCACCTATGGGTTTGCTCGGAGTGCAATGACGTCGATTCTGATCAACAATAACAATAAATATTCAGAGATTCGTAGTAGTGAGAAGTCAGCGACATGGAAATATGAAATTCGCAACAATGAGAAGTTAACGAAAGAGATTAAATGTTCTCTAAAACCGGAAGCTAACAGTAATGATAATCTGAGTTTCACTCTAGAGAGAATTTAACGACATGGGTATTAGGTTTTAAATTAGAATTCTAATGAAAGTTAACGACGAAGACAACATGTCTCCTTTTCATCCCAACGAGAAATTAACGAGGGATATACACATTTCATTATAATGAGAAGTTACTGACATTGATAACAGTGACGATAGGAAACTCTACACATGAAATTACGAGCGTTTCCTAACATCAGACAGTAACAGGGAGTGGAGAAAGGAGATGGGGCAGGTTTATTACTGAAACCTCGATCCAATAATTATGTTCACAGCTGGGTATGCCTGTAAATGAGCCAATACGCGTTCAGCTCAAACTGCCTCGTATGACACAACGTGTTCCTGACGATTTTCGATAAACGGTGCATTTTGGAAACAAAGATCAGGTTACTGTCATTACAGATAAAAAAAACTATTGTACTGAGAAAACGAGAGAGAGAGAGAGAGAGAGAGAGAGAGAGAGAGAGAGAGAGAGAGAGAGAGAGAGAGAGAGAGAGAGAGAGAGAGAGAGAGAGAGAGAGAGAGAGAGAGAGACAAACGGATAGAGACAGACAGACAGAGAGAGACAGACAGAGAGAGAGAGAGAGATAAAATTTTCTACCTTGAATAAAACCAACATTTTGTTTCTCAGTTTCCAAGAATTATAGTCAATACAAAGTACACGAAAACATATAGGGAAGTAAAAATACAAGGCGCTGAAAGGAATATAACTCGGTACAATCTTTCTCTAGTTTCTCAAATTTAATCGTACCTTTCCATGAGTAATCCACTTTTACTGAAGTCATTTGTCATGTATTGCTTCAAATGACATATTTCTTCGGAAGTCATTCCAGGGTACTTCTGCTAATATGACTTCCAGGCCGCGATGAAGCTTAGGCTAATATGACAAACATCAATGCATATTTAATTTCCGGTTAAGAATAAGATGCCCTGACATTCACAGCAGGTCATGGCGCCTCGAAGCTCCATATTCGATTTATAATTGATTCACCATTCAGTAGTTTGGCCATCTCATGAGAAAGGAACCACTACGAGACTACAATAGTGGAAGATATGGTGTCAGTGCAGGCGAAGATCAAGAGGCAGATGGTAGACCACATAAATACTACAACAACATGGGCTCACAGCAGGCTATGTGACACGCTTGGCTCACATCAGCCTATGTGACACGCTTGGCTCACATCAGCCTATGTGACAAGCTTGGCTGACATCAGCCTATGTGACACGCTTGGCTCACGAGCAACAACTTCACCTCACGATTAAGCTTCATGGCAAGAACGAGACGACAAAGCAAAAGTAAGCAAGCCACCACGCTGATTACGTGTTTCCGGTACAGCCAATAACTGGGTTGTCACAGGGTTACGACATTAGAAAACAATTGAGATAAAAGATAAATAATAATTATCCATCAGCTCCCGGTGAAGCACAGGCCTTCAGAAAATGCCACCCCCCCCCCCCCCCGGTCCTGTGCCATCAGCGGCAGGTCGTTTCATGTCTTATTCATCTTCTATTTGCCTTATGATCCCTTCTCTCTGTGGTAGTCGGTTTCTCTCTTCGTCTCTTACCTTGGGGATTCTTCTTCTTCTTATTCCTCGTTCATCCTGAAAAGGACGTTGGTTGCGTTGTGTCAGTTTACAGCGAAGCTGCGGTATTTTCAGCCGACACATCCGACTTCCGCAAGGCATTTTTTGGGACCAGGTTTGCCTTCCCTCTTCGATCCCTGCTCCTCAGCCAGACTGCAGTGATGCAGCCTGTTTCCAGGACCACCACGTGGAGGTGGAGTAGGGTCTTGGTCAGCTCTGGTTCGCTGACCTTGACGCTGGCAGTCAAGCTATGGGTCGCTTACTGCATTCCTCACTTTTGATGCGTCTTTGGTCCCCCTTGGGGATTCCATAATAAGGACTGACCTGTAATGATACCATCAGGTTTGGTGAATGTGTATCTCATACATCGCAGCATGTTTTACTCATCTTCTGTTCCACTGGCATTTGTCTGGTCAAGGAGGATTAATAAATGCACGGAAATTTCAACTCCTTGGACAATTAAATATCAAATAAAGAAATGATAAAGCCTCGTGTAGTTCTCTGGGGAGATACAGAATAGGATTACTGATTCCTCAAGCATGTCGTAGAAGGCGACGTATAAGTTTGTGCACGGGCTGGCAACCTCATCGTGTAAAACCAACTGCAACAGAAACACTCGCTACAAGAGCACGTGACCACTTAGTTCCCTGCTTCATGGAGACTTGCTGCAGTAATTGCTCCATGCTCCACAAGAAGTGAACAACGACATGATTAATGAAATAATGACTGAAAACGATACCATTATATAACACAGATATCATAGGTGAAATAATGACAGAAAACGATACCATTATATAACACAGATATCAGAGGTGAAATAATGACAGAAAACGATACCATTATATAACACATATATCAGAATGTATAGACCAAGGTTACTTAGCTTGGGGTCGGTGAATGGATTCTAAGAGCTCCATGTACATAATCTTAAATTTAAAATCTAAAGTTTTTGTTTTTTTTAAGTTATTCTTTTATGTAAAATTTTTTCACAAGGAGGGGCCAATAGTCTTCACTGGACAATGACAGCGATCCGTGCAAGAAACCCTGACTGACACAAACCTAGTTGTTTGCAAGAAAACAATGCAACCAAATTGTTACACATTGTTGAGCTACCCTTATAAGTTACTGTCGTGTTTTGTTTGTTTGTTTGTTTGTTTTTTCTTGTTGTAAGTGATAACTAATAAAAGCTTATCTCAAATCAATCAGAAAGCCACCAACACCAACACAGGATGACTACCAAGCTATGAACAGATCAGAACAAATTGTCATTCTGCGCCTCAGAACAGGACACAACCGCCTCCGCAGCCACATGTATACTTCTTCTTCTTCTTCTTGCGATCGCATCTTTGATGATTACACCGTCAGACGAGTTCTCATGATGAATTCGACTGTTGTTTGAAGTTCCTCTTTAACTCCATATAGCTTTGAGTTTAGTGTTGAGTCATTGGGCCAGTATATCTTTCTTAACTGGTCATACAGAGGACAGTCCTGTAGAACATGGTCAGCAGTTTGTTCGTTTAATCCACATGTGCACAGTGGTGAAGCAGACAATCGTAGCTTGTGCATGTGTTTATTCAGTTTGTTATGCCCTGTCCTGAGTCGAAAAAATAGTTATCTGTCCCTGCCGGTCGAGAGTGTGATAGTCGTCTTTGGGTTGGTTCTCTTCTCTTCTGATAGTCTGGATAGCTCTCTTTTTCTCAAAGTATGTGACTTCATTATCTTCTTGTTCACATTCTCCTCCCTTTTTTGCAAGTTTATCTGCCTTTTCATTTCCGGGTACACCACAATGAGATGGTACCCACTGAAGTATGGTTCTCTTTTTGGCAGCTACCTTGTTTAGTTCATTTCTCAGATGCGGGAGTTTACCACCCTTGAGAGCTTGCAGGACAGACAGTGCATCTGTGAGGATGACTACCTGGTGGCAGTCAGAGTTGGTGTTATAAATCATATTTGCAGCTTGCTCTAGAGCTTGAACCTCAGCTGTATAGTTGGAACAGAATTTACCAGTGGGAATGTGCCTAGTCTCATAGTGGTTGTCAGGATATGAGATAAAGATACCGGCACCTCCATTCCTAACAGCATTAGTTGCTGATCCATCTGTATAGGCATGTATCCATGATTGATCGGGATAGCTTTCTTGGATCATACTCAATGTAGCAGTTCGTTTTTGCAGATCATTATACTCACATCCACTTGTGAGACCACTGACTGATGTATTAATTTGGAGGGCACTGCTGGCCTGCTCCCATGGTACAGGGTATAGGGTGGGCTTCAGTGGTGTTGTCTTCATGGATAGGTCTTCTTGATGCTGTCTTATAAGTCTTTTCCCCCGATGCACAAAGCTGCTACGCTTTAGACGTCCCAATGCCAGATCATCTAGTCTTGCCTTCATTGGGTGCATTTGCATACTGTTGTACTTTTCCATCTGGATCATGGTTTTTTGTGTCTCTTCTATGGGACAATGTCTGTAATCCAGCAACCTTCTGCATCTCTGTTATTGGTGTAGTTTTCATGGCTCCTGTAATGAGCCTGAGAGCTTGATTTTGCACCTTGTCCCAAGACTGCAGATGTGAGTTAGCAGCTGATGACCATGCTGCTGAGCTAAACTCTAAGTGTGGTCTTATTACTCCATTATAAATCTTCTTTAGATTTCGTTCATTTGCTCCCCAGTTGGTACCTGCTAATTTTCTGAGTATGCCTAGTCGTCTTCGGGCCTTTCCTTCTGCATTTTCAATATGCTTATTCCATGTAAGCCTTTGGTCAAATGTCACCCCAAGATAGGTGGGGTAGCTTTCTTCCTTGATCACGGTTGTCCCTAGGTGTATGTTAGCTGATTTGTCCTTGGGGGCAAGGGAGAACAGTGTTGTGGAGGTTTTGTCTGTGTTTATTGTGATAAGCCATTTCTCTGCCCATGACACTAGCATGTCTGCTGCCCGCTGCATTCTATAATTTGCTGTGGTGACGTTTTCATCAGCGCACCAGAGTACTAGGTCATCTGCATATAAGGCAGCTTTAACTCCTGCAGGGAGATCTTTCACCAGGTCATTGATGTAAACAAGGAAGAGTGTTGGGGAAATTACTCCTCCTTGAGGTACCCCCTGATGGAGCAACACTTTTCTGCTCTGCAGACCGTCAAGAGTGACTCTAGTTCTCCTGTTATGCAAGTATGACTGGATCCATTTCATCATGTTGCCTTGGATTCCACTTCTCCTAAGTTTTTGCAATGAGGCCATCTTTCCACACCTTGTCAAAGGCCTGCTTGAAGTCGACCCAGATCGTTAGGACCTTTTTCTTCTCCTGGAAGGCATCTTCTATTGCTTGAGACAAGTAAGTAACTTGGTCTTCTATACTGTAGCATTCTCTAAATCCAGCTTGTTCCGGCACCAGGATCTGCTCAGACTCTAAATACCATTTCAATCTGTGGTTGACTATTCGCTCCATAGTCTTCCCAACACAGCTTGTGAGACTGATTGGCCGGTAACTTGCAGCCTCGGTCTTACATTTCCCTTTCTTTAGTATGGGTATTGTGATGGCTTCTCTCCATACTTGGGGTACCGTTCCTTTCAACCAGCTGTGGTTGAATATCTCAAGCAGTTTTGTCTTTGCTGCTGAGCTCAGATTTACTAGCATTTCGTTGCTGATTTTGTCTGGGCCGGGTGACTTTTGAAACTTAAGCTTGGAAATAGCCTTCTGTAGTTCTCCTAGTGTGATGGGTTCCCTCATTGGGGCAGGAGTATCTGTTTGTCCCATGGTTGCCAGTATTTCTTTTCTTATCTCTCTCTGATGATCTATGTTAATGGGTAAGTTGCTTTCTGAACTGTATCTTCTAGCAAACAAGTCTGCAGCTTGTTTTCCTCTGAAAAGTTTGCCACCTTCATCCAATGTGATAGTCTGCCTAGGTGAGGAACGCTCTTCATTTAGAGACTTGACTAATCTCCAAAGTTTCCTGCCGTCTTTCTCAAGGTTCAGCGATGCCGTTTTAGTTCACCAGCTTTTCCGTTTTTCTTCTAGCTTTGTTCTCTGAAACTCTGCTACAGCCTTTTTCCATTTGTTGTGAGTTTCAAGTGAAGGCTGAGACTCTGCGTCCTTTCTAGCCCTGTCCATAGCTTCCTGACGTTCTTGGAGTGTGCTGGACCAGTATGGTATGTAGTTACGCCGGCATCCTTTGGGAATGGTTTCTTTTGCAGCTTGTAGTATGCATCTGTTGAAGTCTTTAACCACTTCATTAATGTCTCTGTTCTGTACCTTGAGGGTAGACAGCAGCGTGTTCACCTGATGCCTGAATAAACCCCAGTTGGCTTTTTTGTAGTTCCATCTTGTAATGGCTGGGCCTGTACTGAGAGTTGCACTCTGGACAGTAAGAAAGATTGGGCGATGGTCGCTTCCCCCTAGTTGGTCTCCTACTTCTCTATTAATAGATCCAGCTATATCTGGTGTGGAGAAGGCAAGATCTGGTGTTGAAGTTGTGTGCCATCCTCTGGAGTAGAAGGTAGGAGTATCTGTGGCATTATTGACTAGGATTAGGGAGTGATCATCTTGCCAAGTTTCAACCTCTTCACCTCTGTGATCCAGATGGTTATAGCCCCAGCTCTGGGAGTGGCTATTAAAGTCTCCAACTGCTATAAAGTTGGTGGCTGGTACCTGTATAGAGCTGAGACTCAGGGGTTTGTTGTTCGGACAGTAATAGTTCAGGAGTTATATTTCCATCTTGTCTACCTTTATCTGCAACAGCTGATATTCTGCTCCATCCATGAAGGTTTTCCTTTCGTGTGCAGGAATGTTATTCCTTACAAGAGTAAGTACTCCTCCTTTTCGTCTATCTTTTCTGTCAGATCTGAAGCATTGATATCCCCTTATTTTAAAGGTTTGATCTGCTTTTAAGTGAGTCTCTTGGATACAGCAAACACTGACTTGCTTCTCATACAAGATGTTTTCCAGCTCTGTCTTTTTGCTGTATCCAGCCTGCTTGCTGTTCACTCCCTCTGCATTCCAGTGCATCATGACAAGTGGCACTCTGGGTTTCTCTTTTTCTGTTTTGTTTTGGTCAGTAGTTCTCCTCCGCCGTCTGCTGACTCCACAAGACGGTCTAGAGGGTCCTCCAGTAGCTGAGGGTGGGCTCTGTCGAGGCTCAGAGCCCGGCACTGCACCTGCCTGGTGGAGCTCCACAGGGCGAGCACCAGTACGAGATTTATTTGACGGTGTACTCTCCATAGAAAAAAAAAAGCGAGTTGCGTGATACTGTGGTTTCCGGTGCGCCTTCTGGCCCAGTATCTATGACTTTAGCACCTGTTCAATGGGAGAGTGGGCTCATCCCTAAATCTGTTTATGTTCCCAGTAGTAGACTATTCGCAAGCAGCCTGGGGGTGTCACTGCTCTGCGCGGACCTTGTTTACCGAGGCGGCGTCCGAGCTCGTATGGTGAAAATATGGTTGCGTTATCTTCAAAATAGCCCTGTCTTTCCCATGGCTTTTCTGCCATCCTGCAACTTTGAGTTAGGGAGTTCTGAGCTCCAGTCTCTTTCCCAGGCATTTTATCCTGGCCTGGCACGCATACAGAGGACCCCACTTCTGGTTCTAAGTTAGCAGTTGGGGATAGGTGGGGTAGCACACTGTGCATTCCCCGTCATCCAGGGGGCTCTCCAACTATGCAGAGCTTGCACAATGCTGTGCTCTGGTTCTGGGCTCTCCCAAGGAATCCTCACGTCCTGCACAGAGCCACTTCCAGATACCCACCACCTGCCAACCCTCCATTGTAGAAATCTCCTGCATGCGGCCATCCAGTCAAGAGCCAGTATTAAGTCTGGTGCCCAAGTGATCCCCCCAAGCTCAGTGTGCAATGCTGGGTTCTCATCATGCTGCAACACAGGGGGGATTGTGATGCTCAGCCATCTCTCTCAACTCTGCACCGATAAGTGGCATCGGGGACTTAACTGTGCCTCAGTACTGGGAGGCCCCGTTTCCGGGTACACCACACACAGCCAATTGAGGCAACGGTCGCCGTGGGCATGTCTTCAGTGGGGAAGTTGTGGAGTCTTCCTGTCCATGTTCTTGCACATCCTAACACTGCCCGCAAGACATCGGAGGTTTGGAGAGTGGCCTTCTCTGCTTTTTTGAGCCAGGGTGGGCTCCCCGGGCAAGTCTCGATGGGGATCGGGACGTGTCCACGCGCCAGTGGGCCCAGCATCGGCCGCATCTGATGGAGGACTTGCTCTGCCAGGTTTGATGTGGATTTCCTACCGCCCCGGGTAGAAGCCAGAAGTGTACTGTGCCAGCTCTGGGGGAGATAAAGGGGGTGTTTCTGCGTCTCCTTGTGATACGTAGCCATGGCAGGGCTCACAGTGCTCTTTCCCCGCCACCAAATTGCCTGCTGGTTACGCCGAGTTCTCCGAGGCTCTAGGCATGTGACCAAGAGTTGAAGGCAATAGGATCGTCAAGTCCTGAGTCTCTGTGCCTGTACGATGGGTTCCGATCTTCAGGGAGCAGTCCATGCTCGTTCCCACTTCCAAGACTTGTTCAGTATCCATCTGGCTCCTTCCCACCCACAGAGGGCGTGTACGGTGTAGTGCACCGGTTTTATTATCGAGGTTTGCTCCTCTAGATCCGTTGTGTTTAGCCTGAGGATTCGCACCCTCAGTTACCAGGACTACCTCGAGGAGGGTGTGGCTCTTCACCACGCACAACGATCTTGGGGTATGAGAGGTTTTGCTAGGCCAAGAGACTAACACCGCAATGGTCGCTCCTTTCATGAACAAGAATTCACTAGGCCTAGGGTGAAGCAAGGGGGGAAACCCACTACCCACAACACCAGCACATCATACCCCCTGTCTGTAGACTTTGCCCCCACATGTATACAAAATTCAAGATTGGCAATTCAGCCATGTGTACATGTGGACAGGCACCCCAGACTGCGGAGCACGTACTTCAAGATTGCCCCGAATATGATATATTGAGGCAAATCCACTGGCCCAGAGAAACAACACTGGAAGCAAAACTATACGGACCTCTGTATGAACTACAAAAGACAGTGAAGTTTATACAAGAAACAACATTGCAGATATAGACAATATAGTTCAAGCCAACGAAAGAAGAAGAAGAAGAAGAAATGCTTATCAGCAATTTTATTATGAATCTTTACGTAATTTTGCAGTAGAGTTTAGCTTTCGCGCCTAGAAGTGTGGGGGGGGGGGGGTGGAAGAGGAAAGGCGGGATAGGGGCGTATGTCAAACCAATAGTCCCGGGGCGCCGAATGCTCTAAGACAGGCCCTGTTTGTCCCCATTTGTCCCTTTCATCTGTCCCTGTGATAGTATTAAATAGTCCCGACCATTGACGACTGTCGCAGAGAGAACTGAAAAAAAAAAAAAATAAGAAAAGAAAGAAAGATAGACAGACGGACAGAAAGAAAAGTAATTATAGCCTGGTTATTTTTGGTTCCCGAAGCAACTACTGCTGTGACATAACTACCATAACTTGTCTCTCGCGGACAAAGGGCCGTGCGTTATCAACTGCTGTCATGGTAACAGGTGGTTATGCCAGACAACAACAACTCTTAAGCTGCCACCAAAGTTGTTAGCTCAGATCTCATGCGGTGATAAGTACAACTCCCGGATGTGAAAAATTTACGTGGAACAAAATGGAATGGATATTTTTAACATAGACCTCAAAAATAATGCATAAAAGTGCATAAAAGTGCATAAAAAGGACTTGTCAGTAGCAATAACAATATAAGTAATGACAGATTTGAATTGAGTGATTTCTACAAGATGTACACATCTTCACCCGTGTAGAAATTCTGGGATGTCTCAGATGAGACAAAGAATGAAAACTGCTACCTGAGGGATACCGTATGAGCTGGCTAACACGTGGTTCTGTACGGGGCTGGGGATTTCATCATATTAAAATAAAAAGATACAGAAACCACTGATGCAATAGCACATAAATACTTTGTGCATACTTCGTACAAGGGGGCCAGTTGTGGTGGTGGCTTTGTGGTCCATAGAGAGCAAACAGGAAAATGATGATGATGATGACCTTTCTTCCATTGCGAAAGGCTACAAAAGAATGCTAAGAATTACATGGATGGTGACAAGCATGGTTGGGGTGTCGGCCATAAAATTTCCTACTCCGACGCTTGAAATTTTAGAAGTCCGACTAAAGCTATTTACTAGTCATATGGCGATTCGGAGTCAGAGAGCGGACATTTTTTTTTAACCGACTCCGCTAAAAACCTACCGATTACACAACTCCGACTCCTGACTACACAGCCCTGGCAACAAGTTGTAAGTCGATGTCCATACAGAGAGAGAGAGAGAGAGAGAGAGAGAGAGAGAGAGAGAGAGAGAGAGAGAGAGAGAGAGAGAGAGAGAGAGAGAGAGAAAAGATAACAGTCAAAACCGATGGACAAATTGACGGCAAACAACAAGAGAGAGCATAGGCGGGAGTCTAACCACATGGCTCGGGTACAGATTGAAGATTTTCCACGGAGACAAAGCAAGGACATAAGAAACAGTGAAAGATGTGAAACATAACACATATCTCCATATTATTACAGTGCGTTTCACAATGTTTGCCGCTGTTTAATATTCAATATCTCTGCAACCACTTGATCGTAATTGTTGCAACTTTGCATATGACCTAATGATCGCTATGTCCCGAGGGGAACATTTTTTTCCTCGTTAACAAACTTATGGTTTTAAATTTTCTTTATTTAAAGTATACAAAATCGACCACCTCCTAGTCCAACCGAGTACTGAGAGGGCTTACCCCTTCATATTTGTGCGCTATTTCGATTTAACATCTTGAACGCAAGTTTACGTGATTTTCCCGTGTTTCAGCTCACTATCGCACTGTTTTGAACATTACATTGATCCTTCCGGTGCGTTCAGTTACCGTTCTAATGATTGTGTATTTCAGTGCATAGGCGTATCTTGCGGTATTCTAGGTCTGTAATACAATGGGTATGAAACTCAAGTTTCTTACACTGCATACAATGGCAGTGAAGATGTATAAATATTTATGCAGACAAGCTAAGCGTGGTAAACTGCATTGGAGTCTCTCAAATCCTGAAAAGAGAACTATTCACGCTTTGGGTTTAAGTAAACGCTCATTTCATCAATTACTCAAAGCTAATGGAATTTTCAGTTCAATCAATACCAGGACGCAAGGAAGAAAGGATGTAGTAGATAGTTTTGACAGGGATGTGATTAGAAGAGAGATTTGTAGAATGTTCAATTCCAAAGAAACCGTGACACTAAGAAAACTGAAAATTCGGCTGAGAACACACAATGATATTGATGTGTCGAAATCAACATTATGGAGAACTATTAGAAGCATTGGCTTTACGTTTAGGAAGTACGCTAGTGGAAGAAACGTCATCTGCGAGAAGCCGCAATTAGTATCTATGAGAAGTAAATGTTCACGTGAAGTACAGGAAATGCGTAATCAAGATTATGACATTATGTATGTGGATGAAACTTGGATCAATGCACACCACATAAGTGAAAAGGAATGGCAGTTATCAGATGGAACGATTAAAAGATGTGTACCCAGTGGAAAAGGACACCATCTGATAATGGCACATGCAGGCAGCAGACATAATGGGCTAGTGAAAAATGCTGAACTTATTTTCACTTCCAATTATACGGACAACCGGGATTATCATACCGAGATGAACGGTAACATATTTAGAGAGTGGATTGAAAATACTCTTCTTTCGTCCCTAGACAGACCATCCTGTTTGATAATGGACAACGCATCATACCGCAACGCTGTGGCAGAAGAAGACAAAATCCCGACATCTTCGAGTACAAAAGATGCTATAAAGATTTGGCTTAGAAAAGAAGGCATTCCATTTAACGAGGGGTTTCTGAAACCTGAATTACTGTCCCTTGTTAAGAAATCACAAAAGACAAAGACATTCCATATAGACAAGTTGATTCAACAGCATGGTCATATGTGTTTGAGACTGCTACCTTATCATTC